>JABBCR010000212.1:600000-941685 GCA_014849445.1 Cercopithecus mona | reverse complement strand
TAACAATGTTCTATAAATGTAAGGATTCTAACAGTTTATCTCCAGTTCTCTGAAGACCCACGTTTCTTAAACAGTTTCACAGATAGCTTCTTTCTAGTTTTTATCTGGGATATTCTGTTTTTATGCCCAGGGCTCAAGGGCTCACAAATGTCCCTTCATAGATTCTACAAAAACAGTGTCTCCAATCTACTGAGTCAAAGGAAGGGTTTAAGTTTGTGAGATGAATCCACAAGTCACAAAGCAGTTTCACAGATAGCTTTCTATTCAGTTGTTTTCTGCAGATATTCACATTTTTCCCATAGGCCTTAAGGGGCTCCCAAATTTCTTTTTACACATTCTACAAAAAGAGAATAAAAAACAAATTTAACCCTGTGAGATGAAAACGCATATAACAAAGCAGTTTCACAGGCAGCTTCTTTCTAGTTTTTATCTGGGGATATTTTGTTTTTCCCCATAGGCCTCAATGGGCTCTGACATGTCCCTTAGCAGGTTCTACAAAGAGATGGGTTCCAACCAGCTAAATCAAATGAAAAGTTTAACCCTGTGAGATGAACCCACATATCACAAAGCAGTTTTACAGATAACTTCTTTCTAGTTTTTATCTGGTAATGTTTGGTTTTTTTAGGCCTCAAGGGCTCTAAATGTCCTTCACAGATTCTACAAAAAGTTTTCCAACCTGCTGAATCAAAAGAGTTTAACTCTGTAGATGAATCCACACATCACAAAGCAGTTTCACGATAGCTTCTTTCTAGTTTTTATCTGATATTGTTTTTTCCATTGGCCTCAATCTCAAATGTCCTTCAGATTCTACAAAAGAGTGTTTCCAATGCTGAATAAAGTTTTAACTCTGAGATGAATCCACATCAAAGCAGTTTCAGATAGCTTCTTTCTAGTTTTATCAAGATATTTTTTTCCCATAGGCCTCAATGGCTCCAAATGTCCTTCAGATTCAAAAGAGTGTTTCCAACTGCTGAATCAAAGAAAGGTTTAACTCGAGATGAATCACATCACAAGCAGTTTCACAGATATTTCTTCTAGTTTTTATCTGGGATATTTTTTTTCCCATAGGCCTCAATGGGCTCCCAAATGTCCTTCAGATTCTACAAAAGAGTGTTTCCAACTGCTGAATCAAAAAAGGTTTAACTCTGTGAGATGAATCCACATCACAAGCAGTTTCACAGATAGCTTCTCTAGTTTTTATCTGGGATATTTTGTTTTTCCCCATATCAATGCTCCAATGCTAAATGTCCTTAGATTCTAAAAGAGTGAACCTGCTGAATCAAAGAAAGGTTTAACTCTGTGATGAATTCACACATCGCAAAGCAGTTTCACAGATGCTTCTTTCTAGTTTTTATCTGGGATATTCTGTTTTTCCCATACAATGGCTCCCAAATATCCTTTTCAGATTCTACAAAAGTTTCAAACCTGAATCAAAGAAAGTTTAACTGTGAGATGAATCACACATCCAAAGCAGTTTCACAGATAGCTTCTTTCTAGTTTTTATCTGGGATATTTTTTTTCCTATAGGCCTCAATGAGCTCCAAATGTCCTTCACAGATTCTACAAAAGAGTGTTTCAACCTGCTGAATCAAAAAAGTTTAATCTGTGAGATGAATCCACACATCACAGCATTTTTCACATTTCTTTTTTCTAGTTTTTATCTGGATATTTTTTTTATACCCTAATTACCAAATGAACCTCAGAACATAAATTGTGAAGATTTCATGGACACTTATCACTTCCTCAATCAATACCCTTGTGATTTCCTATTCCTGTTTTTACTTTAATCTCTTAATCCTGTTATCTTCGTAAGCTGAGGAGGATGTATGTCACCTCAGGACCCTGTGATGATTCCATTAACTGCACAAATTTTAGAGCATGTGAGTTTGAACAATATGATATCTTGGCACCATGAAGAAAGAACAGGATAACAGCAATGTTCAGGGAACAAGGGAGATAAGACTTTACACTCTGACTGCCAGTGAGCCAGATGGAACAGAGCCATATTTCTCTTCTTTCACAAGCAAATAGAAGAAATATCACTGAATTCTTTTTCTCAGCAAGGAACATCCCTGAGAAAGAGAATGCATTCCTGAGGGTCCTCTAAAATGGCCCCTGGAGTGTCTTTTTATTGCAAAGGGATGAAATAAGCCCTGGTCTCCTGTAGCTCTCCCAGGATTATTAGGATGAGGAAATTCCCGCCTAATAAATTTTGGTCAGACAGGTTGTCTACTCTCAAACCCTGTCTCCTGATAAGATGCTATCAATGACAATGCATGCCTGAAACTTCATTAGCAATTTTAATTTCACCCCACCCTGTAGTCCTGTGATCTCACCCTGTCTCCACTTGCTTTTTGATATTTTATTACCTTGTGAAGCATGTGATCTCTGTGACCCACACCCTATTCATGCACTCCCTCCTCTTTTGAAAATCGCTCATAAAAACTTGCTGGTTTTATGGCTTAGGGAGCATCACAGAACCTGCCGACATGTGATGTCTCCCCCGAACACCCAGTTTTAAATTTCTCTCTCGTACTCTTTCCCTTTATTTATCAAACCAGCAGAGACACTTAGGAAAATAGAAAAGAACCCGTGTTAACTATCGGGGGCAGGTTCCCCCGATATCTGGCACCCAATGTGATCTTTCTTTTTTCTAAGTGCATGTGGGAACCTGATTCCCTTTGGCAGGTGTGGAGAAATGGCATTGGCCTGATCCACGGATACACATGTTTGACTCCCTGATGACTGGTGAGTAGTCTGTATATGGTCTAGGTTAACTATGGGTCACCCAGAGTATAAAAATTATACTTATCTCTTCTATATTAAACTCTGGTTAAAACAGAAAATCGTTTGAGTGCCCATGGACAATATGGTCACTCTATTCAGGTCATTGGTAAAATTCTGTCCTTTGTCTCCTGAAAAAGGAACCTTATATGTAGAACTATGGGATCTTTGAAAATATGCACATTCACAGTGGAAAAATATGTCCTTGTTTCCTGGAACCATATATGTAAAAGTATTGGATCTTGTTGCATGACATCCAACTGGTAACAGATTATGTTCCCACTGTTTTCTGTTGGTGTGATACACCTCCTCAATTCCTCTCACACAGCCTTCATATCTGATCAGTCTCCTTCACTACCCTCCCACCTGATAATGTTGAAAATTCAATGTCTAACTCTGGAGACTTTGGATTACGGTCACCCCCTGATGATCTTATTTCTTTTCATGAAGAGCCAGTACTTGCAGCTCCTGTGGCCCCAACTCACACAGCCCAGGACCATATATGTGCTAATTCTTCTCTTTTCAAACCTCTGGAGTCACCTAATGGCTCCGGGACCAAACTACAATTTACCTATAATTCTTCAGGCCCTCCCCCTTCCACTTCAGCCCCTCACCCTCCTGTCATTTCAGTTTCTCAACCAGTCACTTTGTCATCCACTCAGCCTGCTTCTTTGTACCCTTGATTTACACGTGAACACCAGTAATCACCAGTATACTTGTGCTCCTTCTGCTCCCCCAATCCCCCTTTCTCACACTCTCATTCTGGTCTGACCCCCTCACCCTCAGTTTCCCTTATCTACGCATGCTTTTCCTGTCACTTCTATGCCAACTCCATCTCAGATGCCTACTCTTGAAACTTCAATGTAACACTTATTATGCCAAAACAAAGAAACAAGTGGATTAGATGCATGGACTTATCAAGTCGTGTTAGACCGACTTAACTTCCAAGGGGTACCAATGAGTCATTATGTACCTCTTAATCTTACCTTTTTAAAAGAATTTAAGGATATTTGTACTCAGTATGGTCCTACTTCTCCTTATTTTAAAATGGTATCACAAACTTTTTGTACAGAGGTCACTTTACTTCCTTTAGACTGGGACCTTTTGGCAAAAGCTCTTCTGACCCCATGTCAGCATTTACAATTTCATACTTGGTGATCAGAAGGGGCTCATTTGCAGGCTCAACTAAGTTGGACTAATGTCATTCTAGTTACTCAGGCTTAGCTCACAGGCTCCGATAGTTTCTCTGATACTTATGCCCATTAAACTTTGATGCTGTTACCATGGAAAAAGCAACAAAGGTGTGTATGAGAGCTTGGGATAAATTACACACTCCAGGCCAAGTGACTGTTTCTTTTACCATGGTTAAACAAGGTCATTCTGAATTATACTTTGATTTTTTAGCTATATTAAAAGATGTTGTTGAAAAATCTGTCTCTGATGAGCGTGTTCAAGGTATTCTCCTTTGTATGTTAATTTTCGAAAATGAGAACCACGAGTGTAAAATGGCCATACGTTCTGTCCAATGACAAAATTTACCTGATCATAAAGAGCTGATCATCAAAGAGGTGTTGCCTGTGTTTATTAAAGCTTGTGAAGGCATTGGATCAGACACCCACAAAGCTATTCTGTGGGCATGGGCCATGAAGGACACCAACTAAACAAGTTCCACTAATTTTTTTCTTGGAGTCTGCTATAATTGTGACCAACTTGGTCATATTCAAAAAAATTGCACTGTTAAAACCTTAAAAGCAGCCAAGCTGGCTCAACAAACATGGCCAAATGCTGCTGCTACTGTTTGCTGTTGCAAAGGTAAACATTGGGCAAGTAATCTTCCATGATATAGATGGAAACCCCTGCCACACCAGGAAATGGGACCAGTCCCAGGCTCAACATCATGTTCAGCTGCAAAAGAAAGTTTCAAACTTACCTACAGCCAACAAATGGGTCCCAGCCTTCTGTCTCAGTACAATGCTTGTCCACCTCCACAGTAGAGTTTTTGATCTGTACTATTCCTCAATATTTACTACCTAACTCTTGACCTTTAATTGTCCCCATGGGGGTCACTGGCCCTTTACCTCAAGGTTCGGTGGGTCTGGTGTTAGGTAGGGCACCCACCTCTGCTAAAAGTATCATCATTCATACCGGTATCATTAATTCTGACTCTGTTGATGAGATTAAATTAATCGTGTCTGCCAAGGTTCCTGTTTCCATTCCGGCCAGTGAGTCAATTGCTCAATTGCTTTTACTACCTAATATCTTCTTCTAAAACAAAGGAGATAAGACAGGTGGCCCTGGGATGGGCTCTGGTGGTGAAAAGGTCGCTTATTGGATTAATGTAATTTCTAAACAATGGCCCATCTGCACCATACACATTCAAGGGAAAAAGTTTGAAAGTCTAGTGGATACTGTTGCTGATATTTCTGTTATTTCCTCTAGTTTATGGCCTTCATCCTGGATTAAACATCCTGCTAAGATGGGACTAGTAAGTGTTGGAAAAGCCAAGAAAGTTTATGAGAGCATATTTATCTTTCCTTGCACTGGCCTTGATGGTCAAAAGGGTACAATTCAGCCCTATATCACGCCAATTCCCATTAATCTTTGGGGTAGAGATTTACTGGCACAATGGGGGGCTGAAATTGATATTTCACATAACTCTTATAATGCTCCCAGTCAGCATATGATGGAAAACATGGGGTTTGTTCCTGGGCTTCGTCTCGTCCAAAACATGAAGGGATTACTAAACCCCTCCCAGTTACTATAAAAGAAAACGGGGCTGGTTTAGGTTATCCTTTTTAGTGGCAGCTGCTGCCACGTCTCCTGATCCTATCCCTTTACAATGGAAATCTGACACACCCGTGTGGATTCAGCAGTGGTTGCTTTCTAAAGAAATACTGGAGGCTTTAACTCAAATGATTTCTGAACAGTTACAACTTGGAAATGTGGAACCCTATCCTTCTCCCTAGAATTCTCCTGTGTTTCTAGTAAAAAAGAAATCAGGCAAGTGGCAGATGGTAACTGATTTAAGGGCCGTTAATGCTGTAATTAAACCTATGGGAGCTGTCCAAACTGGCATGCCTGCCTCTGTCTTAATGCCTAAAAATTAGCCTCTCACATTTATTGATCTTAAAGATTTGTTTTCATATTGCTTTACATAAATCAGATTGTGAAAAATTTGATTTTACTGTACCATCTATCAATAATCAGGAGCCTGCAGTTTGTTATCAATGGAAAGCACTTCCTCAGGGAATGCTGAACAGCCCTACAATCTGCTAGCTTTATGTTGGACAAGTGCTCTCACCATTTCAAATCCAATTTCCCCAGGCCTATATTCTTCATTATATTGATGATATTTTAATTTCTGCCCCCACTGATAAATAATCAATTGACTGTTATCAACTTTTCAGGCGCCATGTTACAGAGGCTACATTACACATCGCTCAGGATAGAATTCAACAGACCACTCCTGTTCAATATTTAGGAATGGTGGTCGATAAACAATGCATTCATACACAAAACGTTCAAAATAGGAGAGATTCCTTAAAAACTTTAAATGACTCCCAAAAACTTTTGGGTAAAATGAATTATTTAAGACCTACTTTAGATATTCCTACCTGTGCACTGTCTAACTTGTTTTCTATGCTGTGGGGAGATTCCAATCTCTACAGTCCCAGGACTTTGACCCCTGAGACTTTACTAGAGCTGGAATTCGTAGAGGAAAGAATCCAGACCACCAGTTATCTAGAGTACAGCCATTTCAGCCTTTTCAGCTTCTGGTTTTTGCTTCATTACACTCCCCTACTGTACTAATAGTTCAACATAATGATTTAGTAGAATGGTGTTTTCTTCCTCATTCTGTGTCAAAAACTCTGTCTGTTTCTGGACCAAATAGCCATAATAATTGGCCAGGCTCGGTGTAGAATACTTCAAATTTATGGATTTGATCCAAATTTATTTGCAGTTCCTTTAAATCGGCTCAAAGTTCAGTCTGCCTTTCAACATTCAGTACTGTGACAAATTCACTTGGCTGATTTTATTGGCGTTATTGACAATCATTATCCAAAAAACAAATTGTTTTATATTACAAAAAAGACATCTTGGATGGTCCCTCTATTAACCAAAACCCAGCCCATTCCTGAGGCCATTACAGTGTTCACTGATGGCTCCAGTAATGACAATGCTTCCTATGTAGGTCCTACAGACAAGCTTATTTTTACCTTTTATACTTTTGCTCAAAAGGCAGAGTTAATTGCTGTTATTACTGCCTTACAGGATTTCTCCAAACCTTTAAATGTCTCTGATTCTGCTTATGTTGCACATGCCACTAAAAATATAGAAACTGCTACTATCAAACGTATTGATAATTCTGAATTGGCTTCATTATTTTCAAGGTTACAAAGGTGATTTGCCAATGTAGACACCCTTTCTATATTACACATATTAGATCTCAAACCACTTTACCAGGACCCATGTCTGCCGATAACCATAAAGTGGACTGTTTGGCCTTTGCAACCCAAGAAGCTCAGGAGATCTATAATCTCACTCATGTCAATGCTGCTGGATTAAAAGATAAATTTTCCCTTACCTGGAAACAGGCTAAGCTTATTGTCAACAGCTGCCCTCAGTGCCAGGTCTTTGTTCTTCCAAATCAGGAATCTGGCATTAATCCCAGAGGCCTAACTCATAATGTTTTATGGCAAATGGATGTGACTCATGTTAGCTCCTTTGGCAGACTGTCATATGTACGTGTTTTTGTAGATACCTTCTCAAGTTTGGTCTACTTGTCAAACTGGGGAACGTACAGCCCATGTTAAAAAACATGTGTGCTCTTGTTTTGCAGTTATGGGGCTTCCATATCAAATAAAGACAGACAACACCTCTGGATACGTTAGTAAGGCTTTTGATTTATTTATGCAATAGTGGGGAATTTCCCATATTACTGGAATCCCTTACAATCCTCAAGGACAGGCTGCAGTGGAACAGGCCAATCGCACTTTAAAAACTGTTGTCCAAACAGTCTAAACAACAAAAACATGATTTAACTACACCCCACTCCCAATTACATTTGGCATTGTTTACTTTAAATTTTTTAATGTTCCTAAAGATAATGATTTAACTGCAGCTGAACGCCATTATACAGGCAAAAATTTCTCCCCAAACGAAGGCAAGCCAGTGTTATGGAAAAACTCCCAAACCAACACCTGAGAACCTGGCACAGTTATAACGTGGGGAAGAGGATATGCTTGTGTTTCATCAGGAAAGCATCAATCCCCTGTCCGAGTATCCACCAGGAGACTCAAACTTTGGGTAAATACTGACAACGAAAACCACAGGGAAAAGATATCTGTGTCAGAGACTGCCTTCAGACATGGTGAGATCTGTGCCAACTCCTCAGAAGTAGGCACACCAAATCACAGTGGGTTTGATTCAGTTCTCTCTGATGGCAATGGTAACTCATTAACTAATCCCACTTCTAATTATATTTCTTTCTCTCCTTATAAACCTAAAAATCTCACTGTATCTATTAGCCTGAAAATAACATCCCTCTACTTTTCTCTTCCCCCTTCAGCACTCAGTCTTGCTTACAATGGGTTTTATTTAATGATTCTCCACCTTATACTTTCTGCCTCACCAGTTTCCTCTCACACTGATTTACCTGCTACACATAACTATTCTTTTTGGGCTTATGTGCCTTTTCCTCCACTTATTTGACATCTCACCTGGATGGATGCTCCTGCAGAAATCTACACTAATGATAGTGTGTGGATGCCTGGAGCTACAGATGACCATTGCCCTGCTCAACCAGGAGAATAAGGCACTGCATTCAATGTTACCATGGGTTACCCCTGTTACCAATGTAACCCCCAGTGAAAAACTGGAAAGAAACTATGTGTGAAACTGCTTTGTGATGTGTGGATTCATCTCACAGAGTTGGCCATTTCTTTTGATTCTTCCTTTTAGAATCAGAAAGGACATTTGTCCCTCCTCAAAAACCCAAATATCCCTAGATAAAAAATAGAAAGAAGCTATCTGTGAAACGGCTATGATCTGTACCATCACAATAAATATTTCAGATTCACCATTGTAAAACTTTTTGTAGAATTTGTGATACATTTCAGCCATATGAAAAAAAAAATATCTCCAAATGAAAACTAGAAAGAAGATATCTGTGAAACTACTTTGTGATGTGTGGATTCATCTCACAGAGTTAAAACTTTTTTTGGTTCAGCAGGGTGGAAACACTCTTTTTGTAGAATCTGTGAAGGGACATTTCAGAATCCTTTGAAGCCTATGGAGAAAAAACAGAATATCCCCTGATAAAAACTAGAAAGAAGCTATCTGTGAAACTGTTTTGTGCTGTGTGGATTCATCTCAGAGAATTAAACCTTTATTTTGATTCAGCAGTTGGAAAACACTCTTTTTGTAGAATCTGTGGAGTGATATTTGGGAGCCCAGTGAGGCATATGAGGAAAAACCGGATATCCCCAGATAAAAACTAGAAAGAAGCTATCTGTGAAACTGCTTTGCAATGTGTGGATTTATCTCACAGAGTTAAACTTTTCTTTTGATTCACCACGTTGGAAACACTCTTTTTGTAGAACTGTGAAGGGGCATTTTAGAGCCCACTGAAACATATAAAGAAAAACTGAATTTTCCCATATAAAAACTAGAAAGAATCTATCTGTGAAACTGATTTATGATGTGTGGATTCATCTGAAAGAGTTAACCTTTGTTTTGATTCATCAGGTTGAAAAAACTTTATTGTCACATCTGTGAAGGGACATTTGGGAGACCATCGATGCCTATGGGGAAAAACCGAATATCCCACCAAAAAATGAGAAAGAAGCTATCTGTGAAAATGCATTGTGATGTGTGGATTTATCTCACAGAGTTAAGCCTCTGTTTTGTTTAGGCAGATGGAAACACTCTTTTTGTAGAATCTGGAAAGGGATATTCAGGAGCCTATTGAGCTGTAAAGGGAATAAACAAATATCCCCAGATAAAAACTAGAAAGAAGCTATCTGTGAAACTGTTTTGTGGTGTGTGGATTCATCTCAGAGAATTAAACCTTTATTTTGATTCAGCAGTTGGAAAACACTCTTTTTGTAGAATCTGTGGAGTGATATTTGGGAGCCCAGTGAGGCATATGAGGAAAAACCGGATATCCCCAGTGAAAAACTGGAAAGAAACTATGTGTGAAACTGCTTTGTGATGTGTGGATTCATCTCACAGAGTTAAAGCTTCATTTTGATTCAGAAGGTTGAAAAAACTCTTTTGTAGAATCTGGAAAGGGATATTCAGGAGCCTATTGAGCTGTAAAGGGAATAAACAAATATCCCCAGATAAAAACTGGAAAGAATCTATCAGTGAAACTATTTTGTGATGTTTGGATTCATCTCACAGACTTAAACCTTTCTTTTGATTCAGCAGTTTGCAAACACTTTTTGTAGTATCTGTGAAGGGACATTTGGGAGCCCATTGAGGCCTAGGGGAAAAACAGAATATTCCCACATGAAAACTAGAAAGAATGCATCTGTGAAACTGATTTGTGATGTGTGGATTCATCTCATATAATAAAACCTTTCTTTTGATTCATCAGGTTGAAAATACTCTTTTGTAGAATCTGCGATGGGACATTTGGGAGCCCATTGGAGCCTATGGGGTAAAACCCAATATCCCCAGATAAAAACTGGAAAGAAGTTACGTGTGAAACTGTTTTGTAATGTGTGAATTCATCTCACAGATTTAAACCTTTATTTGATTCAGCAAGTTGAAAAAACTTTTTTTTCTGGTATCTATGAAGGGACATTTGAGAGTCCATTGAGGTCTATGGGGAATAACGGAATATCCCCAGATAAAAACTAGAAAGAAGCTGTCTTTGAAATTGCTCTGTGATGTGTGAATTCATCTCACAGTGTTAAAATTTTATTTTGATTCAGCAGTTGTGAAACACTCTTTTGTAGAATCTGGAAAGGGATATTCAGGAGCCTATTGAGCTGTAAAGGAATAAACAAATATCCCCAGATAAAAACAGTGTTTCCAAACTGCTGAATGAAAAGAAAGTTTAACTCTGTGAGATGAATCACACATCACAAAGCAGTTTCAGATAGCTTCTTCTAGTTTTATCTGAGATATTCTTTTTTCACCATTGGCCTCAATGAGCTCCCAAATGTCCCTTCACAGATTCTACAAAACAGTGTTTCCAAACTGCTGAATGAAAAGAAAGTTTAACTCTGTGAGATGAATCACACATCACAAAGCAGTTTCTCAGATAGCTTCTTCTAGTTTTATCTGGGATATTCTTTTTTTCACCATAGGCCTCAATGCTCCGAAATGTCCTCTTGCAGAATGCACAAAAACAGTGTTTCCAAACTGTTGAATCCAAAGAACAGTTTAACTCTGTGATAAGAATGTGCACATCATAAAGGAGTTTCTCACAAAGCTTCTGTCCAGTTTTACTTGAAGATATTTCCTTTTTCACCACTGGACTCTATGCTCCCAAATATCCCTTTGCAGATTCAACAAAACAGTGTTACCAAACTGCTAAATAAAAAGAAAAGTGTAAGTCTGTGAGATGAATTCACATCACAAGCAGTTTCTCAGATAGCTTCTTCTAGTTTTATCTGGGATATTCTTTTTTGGCCTCAATGAGCTCCCAAATATCCCTTCGCATATTCTACAGAAAGTATTTCCAAACTGCTGAATGAAAAGAAAGTTTTAAATCTGTGAGATGATTGCACATCACAAGCAGTTTCTCAGATAGCTTCTTCTAGTTTTATCTGGATATTCTTTCTTGGCCTCAGTGAGCTCCCAAAAGTCCATTTGCAGAATGGACAAAACCAATGTTTCCAAATAGCTGATTCAAAAGAAAGGTTTAGCTCTGTGAGATGAATGCACATTTTACAAAGCAGTTTCTCAGAAAGCTTCTTTTTAGTTTTATCTGAAAATATTTTCTTATTCACCATGGAACTCATTTCGCTCCCAAATATCCCTTTGCAGATTCTACAAAAACAGTGTTTCCAAATTGATGAATGAAAGTAAAGGTTTAACTTCTGTGAGGTGAATGCACACATCACAAAGCAGTTTCTCAGATAGCTTCTTCTAGTTTTATCTGATATTTTTTTTCACCATAGGCCTCAATGCTCCCACACGTCCATTCCCAGAATGGACAAAAACAGTGTTTCCAAACTGTTGAATGAAAAGAAATGTGTAACTCTGTAAGAGGAATGCACACATCACAAAGCAGTTTCTCAGAAGGCTTCTTTCTAGTTTTTTTCTGAAGATATTTTCTTTTTCACCATAGGACTAAATGCATTCTAAAATATCCCTTCGCATATTCTACAGAAAGTATTTCCAAACTGCTGAATGAAAAGAAAGTTTTAAATCTGTGAGATGATTGCACCCATCACAAAATGGTTTCTTATACAGCTTCCTTCTAGGTTTTATCATGGGATATTCAATTTTCCAGCATTTGCCTCAATGAGCTCTCAAATGTCCATTTGCAGAATGGAAAAAAACAGGGCTTCTAAACTGCTGAATCAAAAGAAAGCTTTAACTCTGTGATATTAATGCACAAATCACAATACAGTTGTTCAGAAAATTTCTTTATAGTTTATATTTGAAGGTATTTTCTTTTTCACTATAGGCCTCAATGTGCTCCCAAATATCCCTTCGCAAATTCTATGAAAACAGTGTTTCCAAACTGCTGAATGAGAAGAAATGTTTAACTCTGTGAGTTGAACGCACACTTCACAAAGTAGTTTCTCAGGTAACTTCCTTCTAGATTTTATCCTGCGATAATTGTTTTTACGCCAGTGGCCTCAATGTACACCCAAATGTCAATTCATAGAACGGACAAAAGCAATGTTTCCAAACAACTGAATGAAAGGAAAGGTTTACGTCTGTGAGATTAATGCACCCATTAATAAGTGTTTTCTCAGAAAGCTTCTTTCTAGTTTTTATCTGAAGATATTTTCTTTCTCACCATAGGCTTCAATGTGTTTCCAAATATCAATTGGCATATTCTACAAAAACAGTGTTTCCAAAGTGCTGAATGAGAAGAAAGATTTCACTCTGTGAGATCAATGCACACGTCACAAGGCAGTTTCTCAGATAGCTTCCTTGTAGTTTTTATCATGGGATATTCGCTTTTTTGCCATTGGTCACAATGAGCTCCCAAATGTCCATTCGCAGAATGGACAAAAAGTGTTTCCAAACTGCTGAGTCAAAAGAAAGTTTTAACTCTGTGAGATGAATGCACACATCACAAAGCAGTTTATCAGAAAGCTTCCTTCTAGTTTTTATCTGAAGATTTTTTTTCACCATAGGCCTCAATGCGCTCCCAAATATGCTTTTGCAGATTCCACAAAAACAGTGTTTCCAAACTGCTGAATGGAAAAGACGGTTTAACTCTGTGAGATGAATGAACTCATCACAAAGCAGTTTCTTAGGTAGCTTCCTTCTAGTGTTTATCTTGGGATATTTCCTTTTTCAACCTAAGACTCAAAGTGCTCCCAAATACAGCTTCACAGATTCTATAAAAACAATGATTCCAAACAGCTGAATGAAAGTAAGGGTTTAACTCTGTGAGATGTATGCACACATCACAGTGCTGTTTCTCAGATAGCTTCTTTCTAGTTTTCATTCTGGGATATCTGAGTTTTCGCCATTGTCATCAATGAGCTCCCAAATGTCCATTCGTGGAATGGACATAAACACTGTTTCCAAACTGTTGAATCAAAAGAACCTTTTAACTCTGTGAGATGATTGCACTCATCACAAAGCAATTTCTCGGAAAGCATTTTTCTGGTTTTTATCTGAAGATATTTTATTTTTCACCTTAGGCCTCAATGTGCTTTAAAATATCACTGTCCAGATTTTACAAAAAGAGTGTTTCCAAACTACTGAATGAAAACAAAGGTTTAACTCTGCTGTATGAATGTGCACATCACAAAGCGATTTCACAGACAGCTTCCTTCTGGTTTTTATAGTGGGATATTCGATTTTGCACCACTGGCTTCAATGAGCTCCCAAATGTCCATTCACATAATGGTCAAAAACAGTGTTTCCAAACTGCTGAATGAAAACAAACTCTGTGAGATAAATGTACACAAAGTAGTTTCTCACAAAGCTTCTTTCTAATTTTTACCTGAAGATATTTTCTTTTTCACCATAGACATCAATATGCTCCCAAATATCCCTTCGCAGATTCTACAAAAATAGTGTTTCCAAACTGCTGGATGGAAAGGAAGGTTTACATCTGCGAGATGAATTCACACATCAGAAAGCACCTTGTGAGATAGCTTCCCTCAATTTTTTATCCTGGAATATTCACTTTTTCACCTTTGCCTACAATGAGCTCCAAAATGTCCATTTACAGAATGGACAAAAACAGTGTTTTCAAACTGCTGAATCAAAAGAAAGGGTTAACTCTGTGAGATGAATGCAAACATCACAAAGCAGTTTCTCAGAATGCTTCGTTCCAGTTTTTATCTGAAGATGCTTTCTTTTTCACCATAGGCCTCAATGCACTCCTAACTATTCCTTTGCAGATTCTACAAAAATCATGTTTCCAAAATGCTGAATGAAAAGAGAGGTTTAACTCTGAGAGACGAATGCACACATCACAACACAGTTTCTCAGAAATCTTTCTACTGTTTATCTTGGGATATTCACTTCACAAAGTGGTTTCTCAGATAGTTTCTCTCCAGTTTTTCTTGGGATATTCGCTTTTTCTCTATTGGCCTCAATGAGCTCCCAAATGTCAGTTTGCAGAGTCTACAAAAACCGTGTTTCCAAACTGCAGATTGAAAAGAAAATTTTAACTCTGTGAGATGAATTCACACATCACAAAGCTGTTTTACAGATAGCTTTCTTCTAATTTTTATCATAAGATATTCAATTTTTTGCCATTGGCCTCAATGATCTCCCAAATGTCCATTCGCAGCAAGGACAAAAACAGCATTTCCAAACTGCTGAATGAAAAGAAAAGTTTACCTCTGTGAGATGAATGCACACATCACAAAGAAGTTTCTCAGAAAGCTTCTTTCTATTTTTTATCTGAAGTTATTTTCTTTTTCATTATAAACCTCAGTGTGCTCCCAAATATCACTTCACAAATTCTACAAAAACAATGTTACTGAACTAACTGCTGAATGAAAAGAAAGGTTTAACTCTGTGGTATGAATGCACACACCCAAAGGTGATTTCTCAGATAGCTTCCTTCTAGTTTTCATCTTGGGATATTCATTTTTTCACCATTGACCTAAATGAGCTTTCAAATATCCCTTCACAGAATGGACAAAAACAGTTTTTCCAAACTACTGAAGTAAAAGAAAGGCTTAAATATGTGAGATGAATGCACACATCACAAAAGAGTTCCTCAGAAAACTTCTTTCAAGATTTTATCTGAAGATATTTTATTTTTCACCATAAGCTTAAATGCAGTCCCAAATATCACTTTGCAGATTCTACAAAAGTAGTTTTTCAAACTGCTGAAGGAGATGAAAGGTTTAACTCTGAGAGATAAATTCACACATCACAACGGAGTTTCTCAGAAATCTTTCTACTGTTTATCTTGGGATATTCACTTCACAAAGCAGTTTCTCAGATAGTTTCCTTTTAGTTCTTAACCTGGGATATTTGCTTTTTCGCTATTGGCCTCAATGAGCTCCCAAATGTCCATTTGCAAAATGGACAAAAACAGTGTTTGCAAACTGCTGAATCCAAAGAAAGTTTTAACTCTGTGAGATGAATTCACACATCCCAAAGCAGATTCTCAGATAACTTCCTCCTAGTTTTTATCCAGGGATATTCGATTTTTTGCAAATGGCCTCAATGAGCTCCTAAATGTCCTTAGCAGAATGTTGAAAAACAGTGTTGCCAACTCCTGAATCAAAAGAAATGTTTAATTCCATGAGATGAATTCACACAACAGAAAGCAGTATCTCAGAAAGCTTCCTTCCAGTTTTTATCTGAAGATATTTTCTTTTTCATGATAGGACTCAATGTGCTCCAAAATATCCCTTTACAGATTCTACAAAAACAGTATTTCCAAACTGCTGAATGAAAAGAAAGGTTTAACTCTGTGGTATGAATGCACACACCCAAAGGTGATTTCTCAGATAGCTTCCTTCTAGTTTTCATCTTGGGATATTCATTTTTTCACCATTGACCTAAATGAGCTTTCAAATATCCCTTCACAGAATGGAAAAAAACAGTGTTTCCAAACTGCTGCATTAAAAAAAAAAAAAAAAAAAAAAAAAAAGATTAGCTCTGTGTGATGAATGCACACATCACAAAGCAGTTTCTCAGAAAGTTTCTTTCTAGTTTTTGTCTGAAGATAATTTATTTTTCACCATAGGCCTCAATGCACTCTCAAACTTCCCTTCATTTATTCTACAAAACAGTGTTTCCAAATTGCTGAATGAAAGAAGGTTTAACTCTGAGATGAATCCACACATCAACAATCAGTTTCACAGATAGCTTCTTTTCTAGTTTTTATCTTGGGATATTTGCTTTTTTGCCATTGGCCTCAATGAGCTTCCAAATGTCCATTTGCAGAATGGACAAAAGCAGTGTTACCAAACTGCTGTATCAAAAGAAACGTTTAACTCTGTGAGATGAATACACACATCACAAAGCAGTTTCTCAGAAAGCTTCTTTCTAGTTTTTATCAGAAGATATTTTCTTTCTTACCCTAAGTCTCAGAGGGCTCCCAAATACCCCTTTACAGATTATTCAAAACCAGTGTTTCCAAACTGCTGAATGAAACGGAAAGTTTAACTCTGTGAGATGAATGCACATATTACAAAGCGGTTTCACAGATAGCTTCCTTACATCTTTTAGTGTGAGATATTTGATTTTTTGCCCTTGGCCTCAAGGAGCTCCCAAATGCCCATTCACAGAATGGACAAAAACAGTGTTTCCAAACTGCTGAATCAAAATAAAATTTTAACTCTGTGAGGTGAATGCACACACCACAAAGCATTTTCTCAGAGAGCTTCTTTCTAGTTTTTATCTGGTGATATTCTGATTTTACCTATAGGCCTCAATGAGTTCCCAAATGTCCCTTTGCAGATTCTAAAAAACAGTGTTTCCAAACTGCTGAATGAAAACAAAGGTTTAAGTCTGTGAGATGAATGCACACATCACTAAGCAGTTTCACAGATAGCTTCATTCTTGTTTTTATCTGGGGATATTAAATATTTACTCCTAGGCCTCAATGGGATCCCAAACATCCCTTTGCAGATTTGACAAAAATAGTGTTTGCAATCTGATGAATCAGTGAAAGGTTTAACTCTGTGAGATGAATGCACACATCACAAAGCATTTTCACAGATAGCTGCTTTCTAGTTTTAATCTGGAGATTTTCTGGTTTTCATCCTTGGCCACAATGAATTCCCAAATGTCCCTTCTCAGATTCTACAAAAAGAGTGTTTTCAACCTGCTGAATCAAAAGAAAAGTTTAACTCTATGAGATTAATCCACACATCACCAAGCAGTTTCACAGGTATCTTCTTTCTAGTTTTTATCTGGGGATATTTTGTTTTTCCCTGTAGGGTACAATGGGCACATAAATGTCCCTTTGCAGATTTTACAAAAAAAGTGTTTTCAACCTGCTGAATCAAAAGAAAGTTTTAACACTTTGACATGGATCCAGACGTCAAAAATTAGTTTCAGAGATAACTTCTTTCTTTTTTCTATCTGAGGGTATTTTGTTTTTCCCCACAGGCCTCAATGGGCTCCCAAGGTGTCTTCGCAGATTCTACAAAAAGAGTGTCTCCAACATACTAAATCAAATAGAAAGGTTTTACACTGTGAGATGAAACCACACATCACAAAGTAGTTTCATAGTTAGCTTCTTTCTAGTTTTATTAAGGGATAGTGGATTTTTCCCAACAGGCTTCTATGGGCTCCAAAATGTCCCTTTGTAGATTCTACAAAAACAGTTTTTCCAACCTGCTGAATCATAACAAAGGTTTAACACTATGAGATAAATCCACACATCAACAAACAGTTTTACAGATAGCTTCTTTCTAGTTTGTATCTGGGGTTGTGCACTTTGTTCCCGTACATCTCAATGGGCTCCCAAATATCCCTTCATAGATTCTACAAAAAGAGCGTTTCAAACCTTTGATGAAAAGAAAGGTTCAACTCTGTGCGATGAATCCACACATCCCCAAGCAGTTTCACAAATGGCTTCTTTCTAGTTTTCATCTGGAGATATTTGATTTTTACCCATAGGCTGCAACGGGCATTCAAATGTTCCTTCGCAGATTCTACATAAAGAATGTTTCCAACCTGGTGATTCAAAAGGAAGATTTAAACCTGTGAGATAAATCCACACATCAAAAAGCAGGTTTACAGATAGCTTGTTTCAAGTTTTTATCTGGGGATATTTGGTTTTCCTCCAATGGCCTCAATGGGCTACCAATTGTTTCTTCACAGATTCTATAAAAAGAATGTTTCCAAACTGTTGAATCAAAAGAAAGGCTTAAGTCTGTGAAATAAATCCACATGTCACTAAGTATTTTCACAGATAGTTTCTTTCTAGTTTTATCTGGGAATATTTGGTTTTTCCTTAAAAACTTCAATGGGCTCTCAATGTCCCTTCCCAGTTCTATGAAAACAGTGTTTCCAACCTGCTGAATGAAAAGAAAGATTTAAAGCTGTGAGATGAATCCACATATCACCAAGAAGCTCCACAGATAGCTTGTTTCTAGATTATATCTGGGGATATTCGGTTTTTCCCCAATAGGCCTCAATGGGCTCCCAAATACTTCTTCATAGATTCTACAAAAGAGTGTTTCCAAACTGCTGAATGAAAAGAAAGCTTTAAATCTGTGAGATGAATCCACACATCACAAAGGAGTCTCACAGAGAGCTTCTTTCTACTTTTTATCTGGGGATACTCAGTTTTTCTCCATAGGCCTCAATGGGCACCCAAATGTCCTTTTAGCTGATTCTACATAAAGGGTGTCTCCAACTTGCTGAATGAGAAGAAAGGTTTAACTCTGTGAGACAAATCCACACAACACAAAGCAGTTTCACAGATAGCTTCTTTCTAGTTTTTTTTCTGAGGACATTTGGATTTTCCCCATAGGCCTCAATGGGCTCCCAAATGTCACTTCGCAGATGCTTCAAAAAGATTGTTCCAAGCTGTTGAATCAAAAGAATAGTTTTACTCTGTCAGGTGAATCCACATCACAAACCAGTTTCACAGATAGTTTCTTTCTAGTTTTATCTGGGAATATTTGGTTTTTCCTTAAAAACTTCAATGGGCTCTCAATGTCCCTTCCCAGTTCTATGAAAACAGTGTTTCCAACCTGCTGAATGAAAAGAAAGATTTAAAGCTGTGAGATGAATCAACAAATCACAAAGCAGTTTCACAGACAACTTCTTTGTAGATTTTATCCGGAGATATTCCGTTTTTCCCCATTGGCCTCACTGGGCTTGCAAGTGACCCTTCACAGATTCTACAAAAAGAGTGTTTCTGAACTGCTGAATAAAAAGAAAGGTTTACCTTCTCTGAGATGTATCCAACAACACAAAGCAGTTTCAAAGATACCTTCTTTCTAGTTTTTAATCTGTTGATATTCGATTTTTCCCCATAGGACTCAATGGGATCCCAAATGTCCCTCGCAGATTCTGTGAAAAGAGTGTATCCAACCTGCTGAATCAAAAGAAAGTTTAACTCTGTGAGATGAATCCACATCACAAAGCAGTTTAACTGGTAGCTTCTTTCTAGTTTTTATCTGGATATTTTTTTCCCATAGGCCTCAATGGGCTCCCAAATGTCCTTCACAGATTCTACAAAAAGTGTTTCCAACTGCTGAATCAAAAGGAAGGTTTAACTCTGTGAGATGAATCCACACACAACAAAGCAGTTTCAGAGCGAGTTTCTGTCTAATTTTTATCTGGAATATTCCGTTTCTCACGATAGGCCTCAAAGGGATCCCAAATGTCCCTTCTCAGATCCCACACCTAAAGTATTTCCAACCTGCTGAACCAAAATAAAAGTTTAATTCTGTGAGATGATTCATCACAAAGCAGTTTCACAGATAGCTTCTTTCTAGTTTTTATTTGGAGATATTCTGTTTTTCATCATAGGCCTGTATGGGCTCCCAAATGTCACTATGCAGATTCTACAAAAAGTGTTTCCAACTCCTGAATCAAAAGAATGGTTTGCCTATGTGAGATGAATCCACACATCAGAAAGCAGTTTCACAGACAGCTTATTTCTAGTTTTATCTGGATATTTTTTTCCCTATTGGCCTCAATGGGCTCCCAAATGTTGCTTTTCAGATTCTACAAAAAGAGTGTTTCCAAGCTGCTGAATCAAAAGAAAGGTTTAACTCTGTGCAATGAATCCAGACATCACAAAGCAGTTTCACAGATAGCTTCTTTCTAGTGTTTATCTGGGATATTTTTTTCACCATAGGCCTCAATGGGCTCCCAAATGTCCTTCACAGATTCTACAAAAAGTGTTTCCAAACGGCTGAATCAATAGATTTACTTCTGAGAGATGAATCCACATCACAAAGCAGTTTCACAGATAGCTTCTTCTAGTTTTATCTGGGATATTTGTTTTTCCATAGGCCTCAATGGGCTCCCAAATGTCCTTCAGATTCTACAAAAAGTGTTTCCAAACTGCTGAATCAAAAAAAAGTTTAACTCTGTGAGATGAATCCACACACCACAAAACAGTTTCACAGATAGCTTCTTTCTAGTTTTTATATGGAGATATTCCACTTTTCAACATAGCTTTCAATTGGCTCCCAAATGTCCCTTTGCAGATTCTACAAGAAAAGTGGCTCCAAACTGCTGAATAAAAAGAAAGGTTTACTTCAGTGAGATGAATCAACACATAAAAATGCAGTTTCACGGATTGCTTCTTTCTAGTTTTATCTGAGATATTCTTTTTCCCATAGGCCTCAATGGGCTCAAATGTGCCATCACAAATTCTACAAAAAGAGTGTTTCCAACCTGCTGAATCAAGAAAAGGTTTAACTCTGTGAGATGAATCCACAAACCACTAAACAGTTTCACAGATATCTTCTTTCTAGTTTTATCTGGATATTCTTTTTCCCCATAGGCCTCAATGGCTCAAATGTCCCTTTGCACATTCTATAAAAAGTGTTTCCAACCTGCTGAACCAAAAGAAAGGTTTAATTCTGTGAGATGAATCCACCAATCACAAAGCAGTTTCACAGATAGCTTCTTTCTAGTTTTATCTGGGATATTTTTTTTCCCATAGGCCTCAATGACTCCAAAATGTCCCTTCACAGATTCTACCAAAAAAGTGTTTGAAACCTGCTATATCAAAAGAAAGGTTTAACTCTGTGAGATAAATCCACACATCATAAAGCAGTTTCACAGATAGATTCTAGTTTTATCTGGTATTATTCATTTTTTCCCCATGGTCCTCATTGGGCTCCCAAATGTCCCTTCATAGATTCTGCAAAAAGAGGGTTTCCAACATGATGAATCCAAAGAAAGGTTTAACTCTGTGACATGAATCCACACATCACCAAGCAGTTTCCAGGATAGCTTCTTTCTAGTTTCTATCTGGAGATTTTTTTCCATAGGCCTCAATGCTCAAATGTCCCTTCACAGATTCTACAAAAAGTTTCCAACCTGCTGAATAAAAGAAAGGTTTAATTCCATGAGATGAATCCACACATCACAAAGCAGGTGCACAGATACCTTCCTTCTAGTTTTTTCTGGGATATTCTGTTTTTTTCCATAGGCCTCAATGCTCAAATGTCCCTTCACAGATTCTACAAAAGAGTGTTTCCAACCTGCTGAATTAAACGAAGGTTTAACTCTGTGAGATGAATCTACACATCACAAAGCAGTTTCACAGATAGCTTCTTTCTAGTTTTTATCTGGGGATATTTTTCCCCCCTGTAGGCCTCAATGGGCTCCCAAATATCTCTTAGCATATAGTCCAAAAAAATGTTTCTAACCTGCCTAATCAAAGGAAAGGTTTAACTCTGGGAGACGTATCCACACATCAAAACGCAGTTTCAAAGATAGATTCCTTCTTGTTTTTATCTGGGGATATTCAGTTTTTCCATAGGCCTCAATGGCTCAAATGTACCTTCGCAGATTCTAAAAAAGTGTGTTTCCAACATGGTGAATAAAATGAAACGTTTAATTCTGTGAGATGAATCACATATCAACAAACAATTTCACATGCAGATTCTTTCTATTTTTTATCTGGGAATATTTGGTTTTTCACCACAGGTCTCAATGGTCTCTCAAATGTCCCTTCGCAGATTCTACAAAAAGAGTGGTTCCAACCAGCTGAATCAAAAGAAAGTTTAACACTGTGAGATGAATTCACATATCACAAAACAGTTTCATGATTAGGTTCTTTCTGATTTTTACCTGGGGATATTCAGATTTCCCCATAGGCCTCAAAGAGCTCTATAATGTCGCTTCACAGATTCTACAAAAGAGTGTTTCAACATGCTGAATCAAAATAAAGGTTGAAATCTGTAAGATGAATCCACTCATCACAAAGCAGTTTCACACATAGCTTCTTTCTAGTTTTTATCTGAGGATATTCTGTTTTTCCCAATGGGTCTCAATGGGCTCCTAAATGTCCCTTCACAGATTCTACAAGAAGAGTGTTTCCAAAACACAGAATTAAAAAAAAAGTTTTAATTCTGAGAGATGAATCTGCACATCACCAAGCAGTTTCACAGATAACTTATTTTTAGTTATTATCTGAAGATATTCAATTTTTCCCAATAGACCTCGTTGGGCTTCCAAATGTTCCTTTGAAGTTTCTTCAAAAAGAGTGTCTCCAACCTGCTGAATCAAAAGAAAAGTTTAACTCTATGGGATGAATCCACACATCATGAAGCAGTTTCACAGATAGCTTCTTTCTAGTTTTTTTCTGGGGATATTAAGTTTTTCCCCATAGACCTCAATGGGCTCCAAAATGTCCTTCAGATTCTACAAAAGAGTGTTCCAACCTGCTGAATCAGAAAAAAATTAACTCTGTGAGATGAATCCACACATCACAAACCAGTTTCACAGATAACCCTTTTTTCTAGGTTTTATCTTGGGATATTCTGTATTTTTCAATAGAGCTCTATGGGCTCCCAAATATTTCTTCACAGATTCTACAAGAAAAGTGTTTCCAACCTGCTGAAACAAAAGAAAGGTTTACCTCTGTTAGCTGAATCCACACATCACCAAGTAGTTTCACAGTTAGCTGCTTTCTAGTTTTTGTCTGGGGATATTTGTTTTTTCCCCATAGGCCTCAATGCAATCCCAAATCTACCTTCAGAGATTCTACAAAAAAAGTGCTTTCAACCTGCTGAATCAAAAGTAAGGTTTAACTCTGTGAGAAGAATCCACACATCACCAAGTAGTTTCACAGTTAGCTGCTTTCTAGTTTTTGTCTGGGGATATTTGTTTTTTCCCCATAGGCCTCAATAGGCTCCTAAATGTCCCTTCAAAGATTCTACAAAAAGAGCGTTTCCAACCAGCTAAATAAAATGAAAGATTTAACTCTATGAGATGAATCCACCCATTACCAAGCAGTTTCACAGATAGCTTCTTCTAGTTTTTATCTGGGATATTCAGTTTTTCCCATAGGCCTCAATGGCTCCAAATGTCCTTTGCAGATTCTACAAAAAAGTGTTTCCAAACTGCAGAATCAAAAGAAATGTTTATCTCTGTGAGTTGAATCCACACATCACAAAGCAGTTTCACAGATAGCTTCCTTCTAGTTTTTTATCTGGGTATATTCCATGATTCCCCACAGGCCTCAATGGGCTTCCAAATGTCCCTTTGCAGTTTCTACTAAAACAGTGTTTTCATCCTGCTGAATCAAAAGAATGGTTTAACACTGTGATATGAATCCATACATTACCAAGTAGTTTCATAGATAGCTTCCTTCTAGTTTTTATCTGAAAATATTCGGTTTTTTCCCCATAGGCCTCAATGGGCTAAAAATGTACCTTCGTAGATTCTCCAAAATAGTGTTTCCAACCTGCAGAATCAAAAGAAACATTTAACTCTGGGAGGTGAATTGACACTTCACAAAGCAGTTTCACAGATAGATTCTTTCTAGTTTTTTTCTGGGGATATTCTTTTTTTCCATAGGCCTCAATGGGCTCCCAAATGTCCTTTGCAGATTCTACAAAAGAGTTTTCCAGCCTGCCAAATCAAAAAAAGTTTTAACTCTGTGAGATGAATCCACATATCACAAAGCAGTTTCACAAATAGCTTCTTTCTACTCTTTAAGTGGGGATATTCGGTTTTTCCCCTTAGGCCTCAATAGGCTCCCAATTGTCCCTTCACAGTCTAACAAAAGAATGTTTCAAACCTGTTGAATCAAAAGAAAGTTTAACTGTGTGGAATGAATTCACACATCTCGAAGCAGTTTCATAGATGGCTGCTTTCTAGTTTTTATCTGGGGATATTCAGTTTTCCTAGGCCTCAATGGGCTCAAATGTCCTTTGCAGATACTACAAAAATAGTGTTTACAACCTGCTGAATCAAAGAAAAGATTAACCCTGTGAGATGAATTCACACATCACCCAGCAGTTTCTCAGATAGCTTCTTTCTAGTTTTCATCTAGGGATATTCGGTTTCTACCCATAGGCTGCAATGGGCTCCCAAATCTTTTCACAGATTCTACAAAAAAAGTTTTTCCAACCTGCGGAATCAAAAGAAATCCTTATGTCTGGGAGATGAATCCACACAGCATGAACCAGTTTCACAGATAACCTCTTTCTGGTTTTTATCTGGGATATTTGGTTTTTCCTCATAGTCCTCAAAGGGCTCCCAAATATCCCTTTGAAGATTCTTCACAAAGAGTGTTTTCAACCTGGTGAATCAAAAGTAAGGTTTTACTCTCCAAGATGAAATCACACATCACAAAGTAGTTTCACAGATAGCTTCTTTCTAGTTTTTATCTGGAGATATTCGGTTTTTCCCATAGGCCTCAATGGGCTCAAATGTCCTTTGCAGATTCTCCAAAAGAGTGTTTCCAACCTGTTGAATCAAAAGAAAGTTTATCTCTGAGAGATGGATCCACATATCAACAAACAGTTTCACAGATAGTTTTTTGGTGTTTTTATCTGGAATGTTTGGTTTTTCCCAGAAGGCCTCAATGGGTTTCCAAATGTCTTTTTGCAGATTCTACAAAAACAGAGTTTGCAACCTGCTGAATCAAAAGAAAGGTTTAACTCTGTGAGATGAATCTACACATTTTCAATAGTTTCACAGATAGCATCTTTCTAGTTTTTTCCTGAGGTATTCAGTTTTTCTTCATAGGACTGTATGGGCTCCCAAATGTTTTCTCGCAGATTCCTCAGAAAGAGTGTTTCTAAGTTGCTGTATCAAAAGTAAGGTTTAACTCTGTGACATGAATCCACACATCACCAAGCAGTTTCACACCTAACTTCTTTCTACCTTTTATCTCTGGATATTTGGTTTTTCCCCATAGGCTTCAATGGGCTTTGAAAAGTCTCTTTACAAACACTTTAAAAAGAACATTTCCAACTGGATGAATCAAAAGAAAGTTTTAACACTGTGAAATGAAGCCACACAACACAATGCAGCTTCACAGGTAATTCTTTCTAGTTTTTGTCAGGGGATATTCAGTTTTTCCCCATAGGCATCAGTGGGCCGCCAAACGTCCCTTTGCAGAGTCTACAAATAGAGTGTCTCCAACCTGTTGAATCAAAAGAAAGGTTTAACTCTGTGAGATGAACCTATATAACACTAAGAAGTTTCACAGAGAGCTTCTTTCTTGATTATATTTGGGGATATTCCAGTTTTCCTCACAGGCGTCAATGGGTGTTTATCTGGGAATGTTCAGTTTTTTCCCATAGGCCTCAATGGGCTTTGAAAAGTCCATTTGCAGATTCTACCAAAAAAGAAAGGCTTTCTAAATCTGTGAAAGGATTCCACACATCACCAATCAGTTTCACTGATAGCTTCTTTCTAGTTTCTATCTGAGAATATTTGTTTTTTCCCATAGGCATCAATGGACTCCAAAATGTCCCTTCACAGATTCTGCAAAAACAGTGTTTCCAACCTGCTGAATAAAACGAAAGTTTTATCTCTGTGACATGAATCCACACATCACCAAGCAGTTTCACAGACAATTTCTTTCTAGTTAGTATTTGGGGAGATTCTGTTTCTCCCCATAGGCCACAATGGGCTCCCAAATGTCCCTTCACAGATTTTCCAAAAAGAGTGTTTCCAAACTGCTGAATCAAAAGAAAGGCTTAACTCTGTGAGATGAATCCACACATCAAAAACCAGTGTCACAAATAGCTTCTTTCTAGTTTTTATTTGGGGATATTTGGTTTTTCCTCGTAGGACTCAAAGGACTCAAAAATGTCTCTTTACAGATTCCACCAAAAGAGTGTTTCCAACCTTCTGATCAAAAAAATGGTGTAACTCTGTGAGATGAATCTACACATCACCAAGCAGTTTCACACATAGCTTCTTTCTAGTTTTTATCTGGGGATATTCAGTTTTCCATAGGCCTCAATGGCTCCAAATGTCCTTTGCAGATTCTACAAAAAAGTGTTTCCAAACTGCTGAATCAAAAAAAAAAAAAAAAGGTTTAACTTTGTGAGAAAAATCCACACATCACCAAGCAGTTTTACACATAGCTTCCTTATAGTATTTATTGGGGGATATTTGGTTTTTCCCCATAGGTATCAATGGGCTCCCTAATGTCCTTCACAGATTCTGCAAAAAGAGTGTTTGCAAACTGCTGAATCAAAAGAAATGTTTAACGCTGTTAGATGAATCGACATATCACCAAGCAGTTTCACAGATAGATTCTTTGTAGTTTTTTAGTGGGGATGTTCAGTTGTTCCTCATAGGCCTAATTGGGCTCCCAATTGTTTCCTCACAGATTCTACAAAAAGAGTGTTTCTAAAATGGTGAATCAATAGATAGGTTTAACTCTTTGTTGTGAATCCACACATCAAAAATCAGTTTTACCGATAGCAGTTTTTTAGTTTTTATCTGGGCATATTCTGTTTTTCCCCATGAGTCTCAATGGGTTCCTAAATGTCCCTTGGCAAATTCTCCAAAAAGAGTGTTTCAACCTACTGAATCAAAAGAAAGCTTTAACCCTTTGAGATGAATCCACACATCACAAAGCAATTTGACACATTGTTACTTTCTAGTTTTTATCTGGGGATATTCTGTATTTTCCCATAGGTCTCAATGGGCTCCAAAAATGTCCTTTCACAGATTCTATAAAAAGAGTGTATCCAACCTACTGAATCAACAGAAAGTTTTAACTCTGTTAAATGAATCTACACATTACCAAGTAGTTTCACAGAGAGCTTTTTTTCTAGTTTATATCTGGGGATATTTGTTTTTTTCCCATAGGCCTCAAAGGGTCCCAAATGTCCCATTGCACATTCTACAAAAGAGTATTTCCAACCTACTGAATCAAAAGAGAGGTTTAACTCTGTGAGATGAATCCACACATCACCAAGCCGTTTCACAGATAGCTTCTTTCTAGTTCTTATCTGAAGACATTCATTTTTCCCCAATAGGCCTCATTGGGCTCCCAAATGTCCCTTTGCAGTTTCTTCAAAAAGAGTGTCTCCAACCTGCTGAATCAAAAGAAAGGTTTAACTCTGTGTGATGAATCCACATGACAAAAAGCAATTTCACAGATAACTTCTATCTAGTTTTTATCTGGGGATGTTCAGGTTTTTCCCATAGGCCTCAATGGGTTGTGAAAAGATATTTTGCAGATTCTACAAAAAGAGTGTTTCCAACCTGATGAATCAAAAGAAAAGTTTACCTCTGTGAGATAAATCTTCACATCGCCAAGCAGTTTCACAGATGGCTTGTTTCTAGTTTTATCTGGGAATATTTGTTTTATTCCCATAGGCCTTAATGGGCTCCAAAATGTCCCTTTGCAGATTCTACAAAAGAAGTCTTCTCAACCTACTGAATCAAAACAAAGGCTTAACTCTGTGAAATGAATCTACACACCACCAAGCAGTGTCACAGATACCTTTTTTCTAATTTGTAACTGAGGATATTCTGTTTTTACCACTTGGCCCCAATGGACTCCCAAACGTCCCTTCACAGATTCTGCAAAAAGAATGTTTCCAAACTACTGAATCAAAAGAAAGGTTTAACTCTGTTAGATGAATGCACACATCACGAAGCAGTTTCACAAATAGCTTCTTTCTGGTTTTTATCTGGGGATATTCAGTTTTTCCACATAGGCCAGAATGGGCTCCCAAACGTCCTTTTGCAGATTCTACAAAAAAGTGTTTCCAACCTATTGAATCAAAAGAAAAGTTTAACTATGTGAGATGAATTGACATATCACCAAGCAATTTCACAGTTAGATTCTTTGTAGTGTTTATCTGTGGGTATTCAGTGTGTTCCCATAGGTGTCAATGGGCTCCTAAAGGTCCCTTCACAGATTTTTCAAAAAGAGTGACCCCAACCTAGTAAAAAAAAGAAAGCTTTAACTCTTTGCAATAAATCCACATATCACCAAGCAATTTCACAGGTAACTTCTTACCAATTTTTATCTGGAGATATTCATTTTTGCCCACTAGCCTCAATGGACTCTGAAATGTCCATTTGCAGATTCTACAAAAACAGTGTTTCCAAACTGCCAAATGAAAGGAACGTTTAACTGTGTGAGATGAATCCACACATCACCAAGCAGTTTCACAGATGGCTTCTTTCTATTTTTTTATATGGGGACATTTGATTTTTGCCCATAGGCCTCAACAGTCTCTCAAATGTCCCTCCGCAGATTCTACAAAATGGTGTCTCCAACCTTCTGAATCAAAGGAAAGGTTTAACTCTGTGAGATGAATCCACACATCACCAAGCAGTTTCACAGATACCTTCTTTCTAGTTTTTATCTGGAGAGATACGCTTTTTCTTCATAGACCTTAATGGGTTTTGAAATGTCCATTTGCAGATTCTAAAAAGTGTTTTGAACCTGCTGAATCAAAAGAAAGGTTGAACTCTGTGAGATGAATTCACACGTCACAAGGTGAAACTGCTTTGTGAAACCACAGATAGCTTCTTCCTAGTTTTTATCTGAGGATATTCCATTTTATTTCCATAGGTCTCATTGGGATCCCAAGTGTCCGTTCACATATTCTACAAAAAAAGTGTCTTCCACCTAC
This sequence comes from Cercopithecus mona, assembly GCA_014849445.1. NCBI lineage: Eukaryota > Metazoa > Chordata > Mammalia > Primates > Cercopithecidae > Cercopithecus > Cercopithecus mona. Next base: position 912,730 of record JABBCR010000212.1, on the reverse strand, counting down.
TGAATCAAAAGAAATGTTTAACTTTATGAGATGAATCCACACAACCTCAAGCAGTTTCACAAATAACTTCTTTCTAGTTTTTATCTGGAAATATTTGGTTTTACCCCATAGGCCTCAATGGGCTCCCAAATATCCCTTTGTAGATTGCACAAAAAGAGAGTTTCCAACCTGACGAATCAAAATAAAGTTTTACCTCTGTTAGGTGAATCTACATATCACCATACCATTTCACAGATTGCTTTTTTATAGTTTTTATCTAATGTAATTTGTTTTTTTCCCATCAGCCTCAATGGGCTCCAAAGTGTCTTTTCACAGATTCTACAAAAAGAGCGTTTCAAATCTGTGGAGTCAAAAGAAAGGTGTTTCTTTATGAGATGAATCCGCACATCACAAAGCCGTTCTCATTAGAATGCCTTTGGTCAGTCAGGTGTCTCTCCCATTCGAAACCCGGGGTTGGCAAGGTGTCTCTATCATTAGAATGCTTGAGGTAGCCCTGTTGTCTCTATCATTATAATGCCTGGATTTGGCCACACGTCTCTATCATTAGAATGCCTGGGTCAGCCAGGAGTCTCTCCCATTAGAATGCCCAAAGTTGGCCAGGTATCTCTATTTTTAGATTGCCTGAGTTCACCCATGTGTCTCTATAATTAGAATGCCTGGAGTTTCACAGGAGTCTGCCTTCTTAGAATGCCTTGGGTCAGCCTGGGGTCTCTCCTGTTAGAATGCCTGGGGTTTGCTAGGTGTCTCTCTCCTTAGAATTTCTAATGTCTCCCAGGTGTCTCTATTTTTAGAATGGCTGAAGTGGCCCAGGTTCCTCTATCGTTAGAATGTCTGTGATCAGCATGAGTCTCTCTTGTTAAAATGTCTGTACTTGGCCCAGAGTCTCTCCCATTAGAATTCCTGTGGTTGGCCAAGTGTCTCTATCCTTAAAAATTCTGGGGCAGGCCAGGATTCTGTATCATTAGCATGCCTGCAGTCGGCCAGTAGTCTCTTAAGTTAAAATACCTGAAATCGGCTAGGGGTCTCTATTTCTAAAATGCCTGAGGTTGCACAGTTGTCTCTATCATGAGGATGCCTGGCATAGGCTATCATTAGAAGCCTGGGGTTGGCCAGGAGGATCTTTGGTTAGAAAGCCTTAGGTCAACCAGGTGTCTCTATCCTTAGAATGTCTGAAATCTCCCAGGTGTCTCTATTATTAGAATGACTGTGTTCAGACAAAATTCTCCCCTGATATAATTCCTGGGGTCAGCCATATGTCTTTATCCTTAGAATGACTGAGGTTGCTCAGGTGTCACTATTATTAGAATGCCTGTGGTAAACCAGGAGTCTCTATCTTAACCATGACTGGGTTTTCACAAGTGTCTTTATCTTTAGAGTGCCTGAGGTAGCTTAGATGTTTTTATCCTTAGAATGCCTGAGTTTGCACTGGTGTCCCCATCATTAGAATGTCTGGGTTAGGCCAGGAGTATCTATCATTAAGAGTACCTGGGGTAGTCCAGGGGTCTTTATTATTAGAATGTCTAGGATCAGCCAAGAGTCTTTCCAGTTAGAATACCTGGGTTCACCCAGCAGTCTGTACTGTTAGAATGCCTGATGTCGCCTAGGTGTCTCTATTATTAGAATGACTGTGTTCAGACAAAATTCTCCCTGATATAATTCCTGGGGTCAGCCATATGTCTTTATCCTTAGAATGACTGAGGTTGCTCAGGTGTCACTATTATTAGAATGCCTGTGGTAAACCAGAGTCTCTATCTTAACCATGACTGGGTTTTCACAAGTGTCTTTATCTTTAGAGTGCCTGAGGTAGCTTAGATGTTTTTATCCTTAGAATGCCTGAGTTTGCACTGGTGTCCCCATCATTAGAATGTCTGGGTTCAGTCTGGAGTCTCTTCCTTTGGAATGCCTGTGGTTGGCCAAGTGTATCTATCCTTAAAAATTCTGGGGCAGGCCTGGATTATGTATCATTTGCATTCCTGCAGTCTGCCAGTAGTCTCTTAAGTTAAAATACCTGAAATCGGCTAGGGGTCTCTATTTCTAAAATGCCTGAGGTGGCACAGGTGTCCCCATTATTAGAGTGCCTGGGCCAGGCCAGGCATCTCTAACATTAGAATGCCTGAGGTCTGCAAGGAGTCTCTCCCATTAGAATGCCTGGGGTTGTCCAGGAATCTCTCTCATTAGATGCCTGCAGTCAACTAGGAGTTTGTCCCATTAGAGTGCCTGGGGTCAGCCAGGTGTCTCTATCCTTAGAATGTCTAGGTCACATAGATGTCTCTACAATTAGAATGCCTAGGGTAGGGTAGGAGTCTTTATCATTAGAATTCTGAGGATCAGCCAGGATTGTCTCCCGTTATAATGTCTGGGGTCAACCAGGTGTCACTATTATTAGAATGCCTGTGGTAAACCAGAGTCTCTATCTTAACCATGACTGGGTTTTCAAGTGTCTTTATCTTTAGAGTGCCTGAGGTAGCTTAGATGTTTTTATCCTTAGAATGCCTGAGTTTGCACTGGTGTCCCCATCATTAGAATGTCTGGGTTAGGCCAGGAGTATCTATCATTAAGAGTACCTGGGGTAGGCCACATGCCTCTCCCATTAAAATGCCTGTTTTGACCAGGTGTCTTTGTCCTTAGAATGCCTGATGTAACCCAAAATTCTCTATCATTAGAATGCCTGCGGTTTGTCAAGAGTCTCTTCCATTAGAATGCCTGTGGTTGTCCAGGTCTCACTCTCCTTAGAATGCCTGATGTCATCTATGTGTTTATCATTAGAATGCCTGGGGTCAGCCAGGTGTCTCTATCCTTAGAATGCCTGTTACCCCACAGGTGTCTCCATTACTAAACCACCTGTGATAGGGCAAGATCAGCCAGGAATCTCTCTTGCTAGAATGCCTGGGGTGAACCAGGTGTCACTATCCTTAGAATGCCTCAGGTTGCCCAGTTGTCTCCATAATTATAATTCCTGGGGTCAGCCATATGTCTTTATCCTTAGAATGACTGAGGTTGCTCAGGTGTCACTATTATTAGAATGCCTGTGGTAAACCAGGAGTCTCTATCTTAACCATGACTGGGTTTTCACAAGTGTCTTTATCTTTAGAGTGCCTGAGGTAGCTTAGATGTTTTTATCCTTAGAATGCCTGAGTTTGCACTGGTGTCCCCATCATTAGAATGTCTGGGTTAGGCCAGGAGTATCTATCATTAAGAGTACCTGGGGTAGGCCACATGCCTCTCCCATTAAAATGCCTGTTTTGACCAGGTGTCTTTGTCCTTAGAATGCCTGATGTAACCCAAAATTCTCTATCATTAGAATGCCTGCGGTTTGTCAAGAGTCTCTTCCATTAGAATGCCTGTGGTTGTCCAGGTCTCACTCTCCTTAGAATGCCTGATGTCGCCCATGTGTCTCTACCATTAGAATGCCCGGGGTGAGCCATGTGTCTCCCTTGTTAGAACGCCTGGGGTCGTCCAGTTATCTCTCCCATTAGAATGCCTGGGTCAACCAGGTGTCTCTACCAATAGAATGGCTGGCGTTGCCCAGGACTTTCTATCACTGAAATGCCTGGGGTCATCCAGAGCTCTTTGTTATTAGAATGCCTGAGGTGGCACAGGTGTCTGTTATTAGCATGTCTGTGGTAGCCCAGAAGTCTCTACCATTAGAATATCTGGGGTTGGCCAGGATTCTCTCTCATTAGAATACTGTGGCCAGCCAGGTGTCTCTATCCTTAGAATGCCTGAGGTCACCCGGATGTCTCTATCATTAGAATGCTAGGGGTTGGCCAGAAGTTTCTATCATTACAATGCCTTGGGTCGGCCAGGACTCTCTCCCCTTAGAATACCGGGCTTCTACCAGGAGTTTCTCCTATTAGAATGCCTCGGTTCGGCCAGTTGTCTTTATCTTTAGAATGCCTGAGTTTGTCCAGGTATCTCTACCATAGGAATGCTTAGAATCAGCCAGAGGTGCCTTGGGTAAAAATGCCTGGGTTTTACCAGGAGTCTCTCCCATTAAATTGTCTGAGGTTGGCAATGTGTCTCTATCCTTAGAATGTCTCATGTCTCACTGATGTCTCTATTATTAGAATGCCTGGGGTCGGACAGGGATCTCTATCATTAGAATGCCTGGGGTCAGCCTGGAATTTCTTCCGTTAGAATGTTTGTGGTAGGCCTGGGGTCTCTATCATTAGTAAGCCTGGTGTCGGTCAGTAGTCTCTCCAGTTAGAGTGCCTTGGGTCGACCAGGTGTCTCTATCCTTAGAATTGCTGAGGTAACACTGGTGTCTCCATCATTGGAATGCCTGCAGTAGGCCTAAAGTCTCTATGATTAGAAAGCCTAGTGTTGGTCAGAAGTCCCTACTATTAGAATGCCTTGGGTCAGTCAGGAGTCTCTCCCATTAGAAACCCTGGGTTGGCCAGGTGTCTCTATCATTAGAATGCTTGAGGTAGCCCTGTTGTCTCTATCATTATAATGCCTGGATTTGGCCACACGTCTCTATCATTAGAATGCCTGGGTCAGCCAGGAGTCTCTCCCATTAGAATGCCCAAAGTTGGCCAGGTATCTCTATTTTTAGATTGCCTGAGTTCACCCATGTGTCTCTATAATTAGAATGCCTGGAGTTTCACAGGAGTCTGCCTTCTTAGAATGCCTTGGGTCAGCCTGGGGTCTCTCCTGTTAGAATGCCTGGGGTTTGCTAGGTGTCTCTCTCCTTAGAATTTCTAATGTCTCCCAGGTGTCTCTATTTTTAGACTGCCTACATTTGGCCAGTAGTATCTCCCATTAGAATGCCTGTGGCCACTCTGGTGTCTCTATCCTTAGATTTCCTGATTCTCCCAGGTATCTCTCTCATTAGAATACTGTGGCCAGCCAGGTGTCTCTATCCTTAGAATGCCTGAGGTCACCCGGATGTCTCTATCATTAGAATGCTAGGGGTTGGCCAGAAGTTTCTATCATTACAATGCCTTGGGTCGGCCAGGACTCTCTCCCCTTAGAATACCGGGCTTCTACCAGGAGTTTCTCCTATTAGAATGCCTCGGTTCGGCCAGTTGTCTTTATCTTTAGAATGCCTGAGTTTGTCCAGGTATCTCTACCATAGGAATGCTTAGAATCAGCCAGAGGTGCCTTGGGTAAAAATGCCTGGGTTTTACCAGGAGTCTCTCCCATTAAATTGTCTGAGGTTGGCAATGTGTCTCTATCCTTAGAATGTCTCATGTCTCACTGATGTCTCTATCATTAGAATGCCTGGGATAGGCCAGGGATCTCTATCATTAAAATGCCTGGGTTAGCTAGGAATCTCTCTTGTTAGAATGGCTGTGGGATTGATGATGTGTCTCCATCCCTAGAATATCGGAATTCGCGCAGGTGTCTATATCATTAGAATGCCTGGAAATGACCAGAAGTCTCTGTCATTAAAATGCCTAGGGTATGCCAGGAGTCTCTACCATTAAAATGCCTCGGCTATGCCAGGTGTCTCTATCCATAGAATGCCTGAAATTGCCCAGTTGTTTCTATTATTAGAATGCCTAGGTTTGGCCAGGAGTCTCTCCCGTTAGAATGCCTGGGGTCCACCAGGAGGGTCTCCCATCAGAATGACATGTTTTGATGACATGTCTCTATCATTACAGTGCCTGAGGTCTCAGAGGTGTCTCTAATCTTAGAATGCCTGGGTCAACCAGGAGTCTCTATCCTTAGAATGCATTATGTTGACCAGGTGTCACTATCATTACAATGCCTGTGGTTTGCCAGGAGTTTCTCCTGTTAGAATGTCTGGGGTCAGCAAGGAGTTTTTCCTGTTAGAATACCTAGGGTCAGCAAGGCGTCTTTCCCATTAGAATGCCTGGGGTCAGCCAGGTTTCTCTATTTTTAGAATACTTGAAGTTTCACAGAATTCTCTATAATTCGAGGGCCTGGGTTGGCCAGGAGTCTCCATCATTCAAATGCTTGGGGTTGGTCAGAAGTCTCTTTTGGTAGAATGCCTATGGTTGACCAGTTGTCACTGTCCATTGAATGCCTGAGGTCACAAAGGTGTCTCATTAGAACTTTTGAAATAAAACAAGAGTCTTTAATATTAGGAAGCCTAATGTTGGTCAGGAGCCTCTTTTGTTAGAATGCCTGAAGTTGGTCAGAGTCTCTCCATTAGAATGCCTGGGTTGGCCAGGTGTCTCTATCTTAGAATGCCTGATATCATGGAGGTGTCTCTATCATTAGAATGCCTGGGTCGGCCAGGTGTCTCTATTAGAATGCCTGAGGTTACCCAGGTGTATCTATTAGAATGACTGGGGTCAGCCAGGAGTCTCTCCCATTAGAAAGCCTGAGTTAGGCCAGCTGTCTCTATCATTAGAATGCTTGAGGTAGCCCTGTTGTCTCTATCATTATAATGCCTGGATTTACCAGTCTCTATCATTAGAATGCCTGGGGTCAGCCAGGAGTCTCCCATTAGAATGCCTGGTTGGCCAGGTATCTCTATTTTTAGATTGCCTGAGTTCACCCATGTGTCTCTATAATTAGAATGCCTGGAGTTTCACAGGAGTCTGCCTTCTTAGAATGCCTTGGGTCAGCCTGGGGTCTCTCCTGTTAGAATGCCTGGGGTTTGCTAGGTGTCTCTCTCCTTAGAATTTCTAATGTCTCCCAGGTGTCTCTATTTTTAGACTGCCTACATTTGGCCAGTAGTATCTCCCATTAGAATGCCTGTGGCCACTCTGGTGTCTCTATCCTTAGATTTCCTGATTCTCCCAGGTATCTCTCTCATTAGAATGCTTTGGTTCATCCAAAAGTCTCTAACATTACAATGCCTGGGTACGGTCAGTAGTCTCTCTTGTTAGAATGTCTGTACTTGGCCCAGAGTCTCTCCCATTAGAATTCCTGTGGTTGGCCAAGTGTCTCTATCCTTAAAAATTCTGGGGCAGGCCAGGATTCTGTATCATTAGCATGCCTGCAGTCGGCCAGTAGTCTCTTAAGTTAAAATACCTGAAATCGGCTAGGGGTCTCTATTTCTAAAATGCCTGAGGTTGCACAGTTGTCTCTATCATGAGGATGCCTTGCATAGGCTATCATTAGAATGCCTGGGTTAGCTAGGAATCTCTCTTGTTAGAATGCCTGGGGTCAGCCAGGTGTCTCTATTAGAATGTCTGAAATCTCCCAGGTGTCTCTATTATTAGAATGACTGTGTTCAGACAAAATTCTCCCCTGATATAATTCCTGGGGTCAGCCATATGTCTTTATCCTTAGAATGACTGAGGTTGCTCAGGTGTCACTATTATTAGAATGCCTGTGGTAAACCAGGAGTCTCTATCTTAGAATGCCTGGGGTCAACCAGGTGTCTCTATCATTAGAATGCCTGGTCAGCCAGGTTTCTATCCTTAGAATGCCTGAGTTTGCACTGGTGTCCCCATCATTAGAATGTCTGTGGGCCAGAGTATCTATCATTAGAATGCCTGGGGTTGGCCAGGAGTCTCCATTAGAATGCCTGTTTTGACCAGGTGTCTTTGTCCTTAGAATGCCTGATGTCCCAAAATTCTCTATCATTAGAATGCCTGGGTTTGTCAAGAGTCTCTTCCATTAGAATGCCTGTGGTTGTCCAGGTCTCTCTCTCCTTAGAATGCCTGATGTCAGCCAGTGTCTCTACCATTAGAATGCCTGAGGTCACCCATGTCTCTATCATTAGAACGCCTGGGGTCGTCCAGTTATCTCATTAGAATGCCTGGGGTCAACCAGGTGTCTCTACCAATAGAATGGCTGGCGTTGCCCAGGACTTTCTATCACTGAAATGCCTGGGGTCATCCAGAGCTCTTTGTTATTAGAATGCCTGAGGTGGCACAGGTGTCTGTTATTAGAATGCCTGAGGTTGCCCAGGTGTCTCTACCATTAGAATATCTGGGGTTGGCCAGGATTCTCTCTCATTAGAATACTGTGGCCAGCCAGGTGTCTCTATCCTTAGAATGCCTGAGGTCACCCGGATGTCTCTATCATTAGAATGCTAGGGGTTGGCCAGAAGTTTCTATCATTACAATGCCTTGGGTCGGCCAGGACTCTCCCTTAGAATACCGGGCTTCTACCAGGAGTTTCTCCTATTAGAATGCCTGAGGTTGCACAGTTGTCTCTATTATTAGAATGCCTGGGGTTGGCCAGGTTTCTCTATCCTTAGAATGCCTGATATCATGGAGGTGTCTCTATCATTAGAATGCCTGTGGTCAACCAGGAGTCTCCCATTAGAATTCCTGTGGTTGGCCAAGTGTCTCTATCCTTAGAATGCCTGATATCATGGAGGTGTCTCTATCATTAGAATGCCTGGGATAGGCAAGGGATCTCTATCATTAAAATTCCTGGGTTAGCTAGGAATATCTCTAGTTAGAATGGCTGTGGGATTGATGATGTGTCTACATCCCAACAATATCGGAATTGCAGGTGTCTATATCATTAGAATGCCTGAAATGACCAGAAGTCTCTGTCATTAAAATGCCTGGGTATGCCAGAGTCTCTACCATTAAAATGCCTCGGCTATGCCAGGTGTCTCTATCCATAGAATGCCTGAAATTGCCCAGTTGTTTCTATTATTAGAATGCCTGGGATAGGCCAGGGATCTCTATCATTAAAATGCCTGGCTATGCCAGGTGTCTCTATCCATTAGAATGCCTGAAATTGCCCAGTTGTTTCTATTATTAGAATGCCTGGGTTTGTCAAGAGTCTCTCCCGTTAGAATGCCTGGGGTCCACCAGGAGGGTCTCCCATCAGAATGACATGTTTTGATGACATGTCTCTATCATTACAGTGCCTGAGGTCTCAGAGGTGTCTCTAATCTTAGAATTCCTGACGTAGGCCAGGAGTCTCTCCCACTAGAATGCCTGGGGTCAGTGAAAACTCTCTCCCATTAGAAAGCCTGGCGTCGTCCAGGAGTCTCTATCCTTAGAATGCCTAATGTTGCCCAGGTGTCACTATCATTACAATGCCTGTGGTTTGCCAGGAGTTTCTCCTGTTAGAATGTCTGGGGTCAGCAAGGAGTTTTTCCTGTTAGAATACCTAGGGTCAGCAAGGCGTCTTTCCCATTAGAATGCCTGGGGTCAGCCAGGTTTCTCTATTTTTAGAATACTTGAAGTTTCACAGAATTCTCTATAATTAGAGTGCCTGGGTTGGCCAGGAGTCTCCATCATTCAAATGCTTGGGGTTGGTCAGAAGTCTCTTTTGGTAGAATGCCTATGGTTGACCAGTTGTCACTGTCCATTGAATGCCTGAGGTCACAAAGGTGTCTCATTAGAACTTTTGAAATAAAACAAGAGTCTTTAATATTAGGAAGCCTAATGTTGGTCAGGAGCCTCTTTTGTTAGAATGCCTGAAGTTGGTCAGGTGTCTCTATCTTTAGAATGGTGAGGTTGCCCAGGTGTCTCTACCATTAGAATGCCTGGGGTCATTCAGGAGTCTCTCTCATGAGAATGCCTGTGGTTGGACAGGAGTCTCTTCCATTAGAATCCCTGCTGTCAACCAGGAGCCTCTCCCATTAGAATACCCATGGTCAGCCAAGGTGCCTTCATCCTTAGAATGCCTGATATCATGGAGGTGTCTCTATCATTAGAATGTCTTTGGTCCACCAGGAGTCTCTCCCGTTAGAAATCCTGGGTTCAGCCAGGTGTCTGTAACCTTAGAATGCCTGAGGTTACCCAGGTGTCTCTATCATTAGAAGGTTTAGAATCGTTCAGGAGTCTCTATCATTAGAATGCCTGGTTCACCTTGGATTCTCTATTGATAGAATGCCTGGGTTCGGCCAGGTGTCTTTATCCTAAAAATGCGTGAGGTTGCAGAAGTCTCTTTATCATTAGAATGCCTGGGTTAGGCCAGAAGTCTTTATTGTTAGTATGTCTGAGCTCAGCTGGGAGTCTCTCCCATTAGAATGCCTCGGATTGGCCAGGTGTGTCTATGGTTAGAATGGTAAGGTCACCCAGATGTCTCTATCATTAGAACGCCTGGGGTCGGCCTTGAGGCTCTATAATTAGAATGCCTGGATTCGGCCAAAAGTCTCTGGTTAGAATGCCTGGGGTCAGCCAGGTGTTCCCATCTTTAGAATGCCTGAGGTCGCCCAGGTTTCTCTATCTTTAGAATTCCTGGGGATGGCCAGGAGTCTCTTTTATGAGAGTGCCTGTGGTCAACCAGGAGTCTCTTCCATTAGAATGCCTATGTTCAGGCATGAGTCTCTACCATTAGAATGCCTGTGTTCAGCCAGGTTTCTCCATCCTTAGGATGCCTGATGTCGTCGAGGTGTCTCTATCATTAGAATGCCTGCGGTCCACAGGAGTCTCTCCTGTTAGAATGCCTGTGGTCAACCAGAAGTCTCTTTCATTAGAATGCCTATGTTCAGGCATGAGTCTCTACCATTAGAATGCCTGTGTTCAGCCAGGTTTCTCCATCCTTAGGATGCCTGATGTCGTCGAGGTGTCTCTATCATTAGAATGCCTGTGGTCCACAGGAGTCTCTCCTGTTAGAATGTCTGGGGTCGACCAGGTGTCTCTATCCTTAGATTGTCTAAAGTCGAACAGATGTCTCTATCATTAGAATGCCTGCTGTAGTCCTGGAGTATCTATCATGAGAAAGCCTAATGTCAAGCAGGAGTCTCTCCACTTAGAATGCCTTGGGTCATTTAGGGGTCTCTATCCTTAGAATGTCTGAGGTCGCCAAGCTGTATCTATTTTCAGAATGCTGGAGGGTTGGCAAGAAGTCTCTCATTAAAACGCCTGGGGTTGGCCAGGAGGCTGTCCTGTTAGAAAGCCTGGGTCAGTCAGGTGTTTCCATTTATTAAATACCTGAGGTCACACAGGTATCTATCATTAGCATGCCTGGGGTCAGCCAGGAAACTCTCTTGTTAGAATGCTTGTGGTCAGCAAGGTGTCTCTATTCTTAGAACGCCTGAGGTAGTGCAGGTGTCTCTACCATTAGAATGCCTGTGTTCAGCCAGGTTTCTCCATCCTTAGGATGCCTGATGTCCAGGTGTCTCTATCATTAGAATGCCTGTGGTCCACAGGAGTCTCTCCTGTTAGAATGTCTGGGGTCGACCAGGTGTCTCTATCCTTAGATTGTCTAAAGTCGAACAGATGTCTCTATCATTAGAATGCCTGCTGTAGTCCTGGAGTATCTATCATGAGAAAGCCTAATGTCAAGCAGGAGTCTCTCCACTTAGAATGCCTTGGGTCATTTAGGGGTCTCTATCCTTAGAATGTCTGAGGTCGCCAAGCTGTATCTATTTTCAGAATGCTGGAGGGTTGGCAAGAAGTCTCTCATTAAAACGCCTGGGGTTGGCCAGGAGGCTGTCCTGTTAGAAAGCCTGGGTCAGTCAGGTGTTTCCATTTATTAAATACCTGAGGTCACACAGGTATCTATCATTAGCATGCCTGGGGTCAGCCAGGAAACTCTCTTGTTAGAATGCTTGTGGTCAGCAAGGTGTCTCTATTCTTAGAACGCCTGAGGTAGTGCAGGTGTCTCTATCACTAGAATGCCTGTCTTCAGCCAGGAGTCTCTAGTGTTAGAATGTCTGATGAAGGCCAGAAGTCTCTCTTTAGAAAGCCTAGGTCAGCCATGTGTTTCTATCATTAGAATACCTGAGGTTGCCCAGGTGTCTCTGTCATTACAATGCGTGGGGTCAGCCATGAGTCTCTTTTATTAGAATGCCTGGAATAGGCCAGGAATCTCTCCCATTAGAATGCCTGGCATCAACCACGTGTCTCTATCCTTCAATTGCCTGAGGTCGCCAAGGTGTCTCTATCATTAGAAAACCTGGAGTTGGACAGGTGTACCTCTCATTAGAATGCCTTGAGTCAGACAGGAATTGTTCCTGTTAAAATTCGTTAGGAGGCCTGTGATTGGCTAGGGATCTCTGTTCTTATAGTCCCTGATTTGCCCAGATGTCTGTATTATTAGAATGCTTTTTGTCGACCAGGAGTATCTCCCATTATAATGCCAGAAGTATCTTGGCAAGGTGTCTCTATCCTCAGAATGCCTGAGGTCTCCCAGGTGTCTCTATTATCAGAATGTCTGGAATAAGCCAGATTTCTTTATTACTGGAATGCCTGGAGTCGTCCAGGACTCTCTGTCATTACAGTGCCTGAGTACAACCAGGAGTCTCCCAGTTAAAATACCTGGGGTCAGTCAGAAGTCTCTCCCAGACTAAGGTTGGCCATGTGGCTTTATACTTAGAATGCCTGATGTTGCTCAGGTGTCTCTATCATTAGAATGCCTGGGGTAGGGCAGGAGTCTCTATCATTAGTATGTGTGGTGTCAGCCATGAATCTCTCCTGATGAAATGCCTGGGGTTGACCAGGTTTCTCTATCCTTAGAATGCTTGAGGTTGCACAGGTGTTTCTGTCATTAGAATGCCTAAGGTCTTCCAGGAATTTCAATAATTGAAATGCCTGGTGTTGGCCAGGAGTCTTTCTGTTATAATGCCTGGGGTCAACCAGGTTCCTCATGTGTCTGTATCATAAGCACATGCCTGGGGTCAGCCAAATGTCTCTATTTTTAGATTGCCTGATGTCAAACAGGTGTCTCTATCATTAGGATGCCTGTGGAAAGCCAGGAGTCACTCTCGTTAGAATGGCTGGAATGGGCCAGGCGTCTCTATTTTTAGAATGCCTGAGGTCCCCCAGGTGTCTCTATCATAAGCATGCCTGAAGTCAGTCAAGAATCTTTCTGATTAGAATGCCTGGAGTCAACCAGGATTCTTTCCCATTACAATGCATATGTGAGCCAGGTGTCTTTATCTTTAGAATGCCTTAGGCATCTTAGGTGTCTCTATCATTAGAATGCCTTGTGTGGGCCAGGAGTCTTTATCATTGGAATGCTTGGGGTCACCCATTAGTCTTTTCCGTTAGATGCCTGGGGTCAGCCCGGTGTCTGTATTGTTAGAATGCCTGATGTTGCCCAGGTGTCTTTACCATTAGAATTCCTGGGATTGTCCAAGAATCTCTCCCATTAGAATTCCTGCGGTTGGCTAGGAGTTTCTCCCATCAGAATGCCTGGGGTCGGTCAGGTGTCTCTATCCTTAGAATGCTACAGGTCTCACAGGTGTCTTTTTCATTAGAACGCCTGAAGTAGGCCAGGAGTCTCTATCATTCTTATGCCTGTGGTCAGCCAGGAGTCTCTCCTGTTAAAGTGCTTGGGGCGGGTCAGGTATCTCTATCATTGAAATGCCTGAGTTCGCCTATGGGTCTGTATAATTAGATTGCATGCAGTCGGCCAGGAATCTCTCCCGTTAGAATGTCTAGGGTTGGCCAGGTGTCTTTCCTGTTAAAATGCCTGGGTTGGTCCAGTGTCAGTATTTTTAGAATGCCTGTGGTCTTTCTGGTGTCTCTATTATTAGAATGCCTGGAGTCAGCAAGGGGTGTCTTTTGTTAGAATGCCTGGGGTCAGCCAGAAGTCACTCTCATTAGAATGCCTGGGGTTGGCCAGGTGTCTCTATCATTATAATGCCTGATGTCACAGGTGTCTCTATCATTAGAATGCCTGGGGTGGCCAAGTGTCTCTATCATTAGAATGCCTGTGGTCAGCCAGGAGTCTCTCATTAGAATGCCTGTGGTCCAGGTGTCTCTATCATTAGATTGCCTGAGGTCCCCCAAGTGTCTCTATCGTTAGAATGGCTGGGGTTGGCCAAAGTCTCTCTCATTAGAATGCCTGTGGTCAGCCAGGAGTCTCTCATTAGAATGCCTGAAGTAGGCCAGAGTCTCTATCATTAGAATGCCTGTGGTCTTTCTGGTGTCTCTATTATTAGAATGCCTGAGGTCCCCCAAGTGTCTCTATCATTAGAATGCCTGTGGTCAGCCAGAATCTCTCCCATTAGAATGCCTGGGGTTGGCCAGGTGTCTTTCCATTAGAATGCCTGGGATCAGCCAGGTGTCTCTATCATTAGAATGCCTGGGGTTGGCCAGGAGTCTCTCATTAGAATGCCTGGGGTTGGCCAGGAGTCTCTATCATTAGAATGCCTGGATCAGCAGGTGTCTTTAGAATGCCTGGGGTCAGCCAGGTGTCTCTATCATTAGAATGCCTGCAGTCAGCCAGGATTCTCTCCCATTAAAATGCCTGGGGTTGGCCAGGTGTCTCTATTATTAGAATGCCTGATTTGCCCAGATGTCTGTATTATTAGAATGCTTTTGTCAGAGTATCTCCCATTATAATGCCAGAAGTATCTTGGCAAGGTGTCTCTATCCTTAGAATGCCTGAGGTCTCCCAGGTGTCTCTATTATCAGAATGTCTGAAGATTTCTTTATTACTGGAATGCCTGGAGTCGTCCAGGACTCTCTGTCATTACAGTGCCTGAGTACAACCAGGAGTCTCCCAGTTAAAATACCTGGGGTCAGTCAGTCTCTCCCAGACTAAGGTTGGCCATGTGGCTTTATACTTAGAATGCCTGATGTTGCTCAGGTGTCTCTATCATTAGAATGCCTGGGGTAGGGCAGGAGTCTCTATCATTAGTATGTGTGGTGTCAGCCATGAATCTCTCCTGATGAAATGCCTGGGGTTGACCAGGTTTCTCTATCCTTAGAATGCTTGAGGTTGCACAGGTGTTTCTGTCATTAGAATGCCTAAGGTCTTCCAGGAATTTCAATAATTGAAATGCCTGGTGTTGGCCAGGAGTCTTTCTGTTATAATGCCTGGGGTCAACCAGGTTCCTCATGTGTCTGTATCATAGAATGCCTGGGGTCAGCCAAATGTCTCTATTTTTAGATTGCCTGATGTCAAACAGGTGTCTCTATCATTAGGATGCCTGTGGAAAGCCAGGAGTCACTCTCGTTAGAATGGCTGGAATGGGCCAGGCGTCTCTATTTTTAGAATGCCTGAGGTCCCCCAGGTGTCTCTATCATAAGCATGCCTGAAGTCAGTCAAGAATCTTTCTGATTAGAATGCCTGGAGTCAACCAGGATTCTTTCCCATTACAATGCATATGTGAGCCAGGTGTCTTTATCTTTAGAATGCCTTAGGCATCTTAGGTGTCTCTATCATTAGAATGCCTTGTGTGGGCCAGGAGTCTTTTTCATTAGAACGCCTGAAGTAGGCCAGGAGTCTCTATCATTCTTATGCCTGTGGTCAGCCAGGAGTCTCTCCTGTTAAAGTGCTTGGGGCGGGTCAGGTATCTCTATCATTGAAATGCCTGAGTTCGCCTATGGGTCTGTATAATTAGATTGCATGCAGTCGGCCAGGAATCTCTCCCGTTAGAATGTCTAGGGTTGGCCAGGTGTCTTTCCTGTTAAAATGCCTGGGTTGGTCCAGTGTCAGTATTTTTAGAATGCCTGTGGTCTTTCTGGTGTCTCTATTATTAGAATGCCTGGAGTCAGCAAGGGGTGTCTTTTGTTAGAATGCCTGGGGTCAACCAGGTGTCTTTAGAGTGCCTGGGGTTGGCCAGGTTTCTCTATCCTTAAAATGCCTGAGGTCCCCCAAGTGTCTCTATCGTTAGAATGGCTGGGGTTGGCCAAAAGTCTCTCTCATTAGAATGTCTGGGGTCAGTCAGGTGTCTCCATCCTTAGAACGTTAGAGCTCTCACAGGTGTCTTTTTCATTACAGCGCCTGAGGTAGGCCAGGAGTCTCTATCATTCTTATGCCTGTGGTCAGCCAGAATACTCTCCCTTAGAGTGCTTGGGGTGGGCCAAGTGTCTCTATCCTTGAAATGCCTAGAGTCACCCATGGGTCTGTATAATTAGAATGGATGCAATCAGCCAGGAATCTCTCCCGCTAGAATGCCTAGGATTGTCCAGGTGTCTTTCCTGTTATAATGTCTGGGTTGTCCAGGTGTCAGTGTTTTTAGAATGCCTGCAGTTGCTCTGGCATCCTTATCACTATAATGCCTGGGGCAGGCCGAAAGTCTCTATCGTTAGAATACCTGGGGTTGGCAAAGGGTGTCTTTTGTTAGAATGCCTGGGATCAGCCAGGTGTCTTTAGAATGCCTGGGGTTGGCCAGGTTTCTCTATCCTTAAAATGCCTGAGGTCACCCAAATGTCTCTATCATTAGAGTGGCCGGGGTCAGTCAGCTGTTTCTATTCTTAGAATCTCTGAGGTCAGCCAGGTGTCTCTATCATTAGTATGCCTGGGGCTGGCCGAAAGTCTCTGTCATTAGAATGCCTGGGGTGGACCAGGAGTCTTTTCCATTAGAATACCTGGGATTGGCCAGGGGTCTCTAACCTTAGAATGTCTTAGATCACACAGGTATCTCTATCATTATGATGCCTGTGGTAGGCCATGGGTCTCTCCTGTTAGAATGTCTGGGGTCAATCAAGTGTCTCTATCCTTAGAATGCTACAGTCTCACAGGTGTCTTTTTCATTAGAGTGTCTGAGGTAGGCCAGGAGTCTCTATCATTCTTATTCCTGTAGTCAGCCAGGAGTGTCTCCCGTTAGAGTGCTTGGGGTGGGTCAGGTGTCTCTATCTTTGAAATGCCTGAGGTCGCCCAAGGGTCTGTATGATTAGAATGCATGCAGTTGGCCAGGAATCTCTCCTGTTGGAATGTCTAGGGTTGGACAGGTTTCTTGTCTGTTATAATGCCTGAGTTGGCCAGGTGTTAGTATTTTTAGAATACCTGAGGTCTCTCTGGTGTCTCTATCATTAAGTCTCTATCATTAGAATACCTGAGGTTGGGTTAGAATGCCTGGGGTCAGCCACGTGTCTCTACAATGCCTGAGGTTGGCCAAAGTCTCTATCATTAGAATATCTGGGGTCAGCAAGTGTTGTCTTTTGTTAGAATGCCTGATCAGCCTGTCTTTAGAATGCATGGCATCAGGTGTTTCTATCCTTGAAATGCCTGAGGTCACCCAAGTGTCTCTATCATTAGAATGGCTGGGGTCAGCCAGGTGTCTCTATGTTAGAATGCCTGAGTTGCGGTGTCTATCATTAGAATGCCTGGGTTGTCCAGGAATCTCTCATTAGAATGGGTTGGCTGGAGTTTCTCCCATTAGAATGCCTGTTGGTCAGGTGTCTCTATCCTTAGAATGCTAGGTCTCACAGGTGTCTTTTTCATTAGATGCCTGGTGGCCAGGTCTCTATCATGCCTGAATTAAGGAGTCTCTCCTGTTAAAATTGGGCAGGTCAGGTCTCTATCATTAGAATGCCTGAGTTGCCAGTCTCTTGTATAATTAGAATGCCTGGTCGGCCAGGTCTCTCTTAGAATGCCTGGGTTGGGGTGTCTTTCCTGTTAGAATGCCTGGGTTGGTCCAGTGTCTATTTTTAGAATGCCTGTGGTCCAGGTGTCTCTATTATTAGAATGCCTGGAGTCAGCAAGTGTCTTTTGTTAGAATGCCTGGGGTCAACCAGGTGTCTTTAGAATGCCTGGGTTGGCCAGGTTTCTCTATCCTTAGAATGCCTGAGGTCACAAAGTCTCTATCATTAGAATGCTGGGGTTGGCCAAAATCTCTCTCATTAGAATGCCTGGGTCAGTCAGGTGTCTCCATCCTTAGAACGTTAGAGCTCTCACAGGTGTCTTTTTCATTACAGCGCCTGAGGTAGGCCAGGAGTCTCTATCATTTGAATGTCTGTGGTCCGCGAAAAGTCTCTCTCATTAGAATGCCTGGGGTGGCCAGTGTCTCTATCCTTATGCCTAAGTCTTGGGTCTGTATAATTAGAATGGATGTCAGCCAGGTCTCTCCTTAGAATGCCTGGTTGTCCAGGTGTCTTTCCTGTTATAATGTCTGGGTTGTCCAGGTGTCAGTGTTAGAATGCCTGAGTTGCTCTGGATCTTATCATATAATGCCTGGGCAGGAGTCTCTGTTAGAATGCCTGGGTTGGCAGTGTCTTTTGTTAGAATGCCTGGGGTCAGCCAGGTGTCTTTAGAATGCCTGGGTTGGCCAGGTTCTCTATCCGAATGCCTGGGGTCACCAAATATCTATCATTAGAATGCCTGGGGTCAGCTGTCTATCTTAGAATGCTCTTGCCAGGTGTCTCTATCATTAGAATGGGGTGGCCAGTCTCTATGTTAGAATGCCTGGGGTGGCCAGGAGTCTCTTTCATTAGAATGCCTGGGTTGGCCAGGGGTCTCTAACCTTAGAATGCCTTAGTCACCAGGTATCTCTATCATTAGAATGCCTGTGGGTCATCAGAGTCTCTCCTGTTAGAATGTCTGGGGTCAATCAGTGTCTATCCTTAGAATGCCAGTCTCCAGGTGTCTCTTTTCATTAGAATGCCTGGGGTAGGCCAGAGTCTCTATCATTCATGCCTGTAGAGTGTCTCTGTTAATGGGGTGGGTGTGTCTCTATCTTTGAATGCCTGAGGTCCAGGGTCTGTATCATTAGAATGCTGAGTTGTAATCTCTCCTGTTGAATGTCTAGGGTTGGCCAGGTTCTTTCTGTTATAATGCCTGAGTTGGCCAGGTGTTAGTATTTTTAGAATGCCTGAGGTCTCTCTGGTGTCTCTATCATTAGAATGCCTGGGGCAGGCCAAAGTCTCTATCATTAGAATGCCTGAGGTTGGCCAGGAGTATCTTTGTTAGAATGCCTGGGGTCAGCCGTGTCTACAATGCCTGAGGTTGGCCAAAGTCTCTCATTAGAATATCTGGGGTCAACAGTGTTGTCTTTTGTTAGAATGCCTAGGTCAGCCGGGTGTCTTTAGAATGCTGGTCAGCCAGGTGTCTCTATCCTTAGAATGTCTTTTGTCACCCAAGTGTCTCTATCATTAGAATGCCTGGGGTCAGCCAGGAGTCTCTCCTGTTAGAATGCCTGGTCAGCCATCTGTCTCTAAGAATCTGGTTACCCAGGTGTCTTTGTCATTAGAATGCCTGGGTTTGTCAAGTCTCTCTCATTACAATGCCTGGGGTCAGCCAGGTATTTCCCGTTAGAATGCCTGTTGGCCAGCTAAGAATGCCTGAGGTCATCCAGGTGTCTCTACCATTAGAATGCCTGGGGTTTGCCAAAGTCTCTCTCATTAGAATGCCTGGGGTTGACAAGAGTCTTTCCCGTTAGAATGCCTGGAGTCGGCCAGGTGTCTCTATTATTTGAATGCCTTAGGTCACAGGGGTCTCTATCATTAGAATGCCTGTGGTAGGCCAGAGCCTCTATCATTAGAATGCCTGTGGTCAGTGTCTCCCATTAGAATGCCTGGGATTGGCCAAGTGTCTTTATTGTTAGAATGCCTGATGTCGCCTGCTGTCTCTCATTAGAATGCCTGGGGTGGCCAGGAGTCTCTCATTAGAATGCCTGGGTTGGCCAGGTGCCTTTATTCTTAGAATGCTATGTCTCACAGATGTCTCTATTAAGAGCACTGGGGTATGCCAGGAGTCTCTATCATTAGAATGCCTGTGGTCAGTCAGAGTCTTCCGTTAGAATGCCTGGGGTCAGCGTGGTGTCTATATTTTTAGAATGCCAGAGGTAGCCCAGGAGTCTGTATCATTAGAATGCCTGGGGTCCAGGAATCTATCATTAGAATGCCTGGGTTGTGGATGTCTCTTGTTAGAAAGCCTAGGTCCAGGTGTCTTATTCTTAGAATGCCTGAGGTTGCCCAGATGTCTCTATCATTAGAATGCCTGGGTAGGCCAGGAGTCTCTATCATTAAAATGCCTGGAGTCAGCAATGTCTCTCTTAGAATGCCTGATTGCCAGTGTCTCTTTCCATAGAATGCCTGAGGTCACCAGGTGTCTCTATCATTAGAATGCCTGGTTTGGCCAAAAGTCTCTTTAGTTCATTTGAACATCTGGGTCAGCCAGGCTTTCCATTAGAATGCCTGGTCTGTCAGGTGTCTCTATTAGAATGCCTGGGGTCAGGTGACTCTCATTAAAATGCCTGTTGGCCAGAGTCTCTATCATTAGCCTGCATGTGGTCTTCCAGTAGTTTCTATCATTGGAATGCCTAAAGTTGACCAGGTGTCCTATTTTAGAATGCCTCAGGTCTCATTGCCTGTGGCTAAGTCTCTATCATTAGAATGCCTTGTTGGGTGTCTCTTACGTTAGAATGCCTGGTGTCAGCCATGTCTCTATCTTTGAATGCCTGAGTCTCAGGTGTCTCTATTGTTAAAATGTCTGGGGTTGGTCAGGAGTCTCTATCATTCTTATGCCTGTGGTCAGCCAGAATACTCTCCCTTAGAGTGCTTGGGGTGGGCCAAGTGTCTCTATCCTTGAAATGCCTAGAGTCACCCATGGGTCTGTATAATTAGAATGGATGCAATCAGCCAGGAATCTCTCCCGCTAGAATGCCTAGGATTGTCCAGGTGTCTTTCCTGTTATAATGTCTGGGTTGTCCAGGTGTCAGTGTTTTTAGAATGCCTGCAGTTGCTCTGGCATCCTTATCACTATAATGCCTGGGGCAGGCCGAAAGTCTCTATCGTTAGAATACCTGGGGTTGGCAAAGGGTGTCTTTTGTTAGAATGCCTGGGATCAGCCAGGTGTCTTTAGAATGCCTGGGGTTGGCCAGGTTTCTCTATCCTTAAAATGCCTGAGGTCACCCAAATGTCTCTATCATTAGAGTGGCCGGGGTCAGTCAGCTGTTTCTATTCTTAGAATCTCTGAGGTCAGCCAGGTGTCTCTATCATTAGTATGCCTGGGGCTGGCCGAAAGTCTCTGTCATTAGAATGCCTGGGGTGGACCAGGAGTCTTTTCCATTAGAATACCTGGGATTGGCCAGGGGTCTCTAACCTTAGAATGTCTTAGATCACACAGGTATCTCTATCATTATGATGCCTGTGGTAGTCCATGGGTCTCTCCTGTTAGAATGTCTGGGGTCAATCAAGTGTCTCTATCCTTAGAATGCTACAGTCTCACAGGTGTCTTTTTCATTAGAGTGTCTGAGGTAGGCCAGGAGTCTCTATCATTCTTATTCCTGTAGTCAGCCAGGAGTGTCTCCCGTTAGAGTGCTTGGGGTGGGTCAGGTGTCTCTATCTTTGAAATGCCTGAGGTCGCCCAAGGGTCTGTATGATTAGAATGCATGCAGTTGGCCAGGAATCTCTCCTGTTGGAATGTCTAGGGTTGGACAGGTTTCTTGTCTGTTATAATGCCTGAGTTGGCCAGGTGTTAGTATTTTTAGAATACCTGAGGTCTCTCTGGTGTCTCTATCATTAGAATGCCTGGGGCAGGCCAAAAGTCTCTATCATTAGAATACCTGAGGTTGGCAAGGGGTATCTTTTGTTAGAATGCCTGGGGTCAGCCACGTGTCTCTACAATGCCTGAGGTTGGCCAAAAGTCTCTATCATTAGAATATCTGGGGTCAGCAAGTGTTGTCTTTTGTTAGAATGCCTAGGATCAGCCGGGTGTCTTTAGAATGCATGGCATCAGCCAGTTTTCTCTATCCTTGAAATGCCTGAGGTCACCCAAGTGTCTCTATCATTAGAATGGCTGGGGTCAGCCAGGAGTCTCTCCTGTTAGAATGCCTGGGGTCAGCCATCTGTCTCTAAGAATCTCTGAGGTTACCCAGGTGTCTTTGTCATTAGCATGCCTGGAGTTTGTCAAAAGTCTCTCTCATTACAATGACTAGGGTCAGCCAGGAGTATTTCCCGTTAGAATGCCTGGGGTCGGCCAGCTGTCTCTAAGAATCTCTGAGGTCATCCAGGTGTCTCTACCATTAGTGTGCCTGGGGTTTGCCAAAAGTCTCTCTCATTAGAATGCCTGGGGTTGACAAGGAGTCTTTCCCGTTAGAATGCCTGGAGTCGGCCAGGTGTCTCTATTCTTAGAATGCCTTAGGTCACACAGGGGTCTCTATCATTAGAATGCCTGTGGTAGGCCAGGAGCCTCTATCATTTGAATGCCTGTGGTCAGCCACGAGTGTCTCCCATTACAATGCCTGGGATTGGCCCAGTGTCTTTATTGTTAGAATGCCTGATGTCGCCCTGCTGTCTATCGTGTTAGAATGCCTGGGGTGGGCCAGGAGTCTCTCATGTTAGAATGCCTGGGGTTGGCCAGGTGCCTTTATTCTTAGAATGCTTTATGTCTCACAGATGTCTCTATCATAAGAGCACTGGGGGTATGCCAGAAGTCTATGTCATTCAAATGCCTGTGGTCAGTCACGAGTGTCTTCCGTTAGAGTGCCTGGTGTCAGCGTGGTGTCTATATTTTTAGAATGCCAGAGGTAGCCCAGGAGTCTGTATCATTAGAATGCTTGGGGTCGGCCAGGAATCTATCCCATTAGAATGCCTAGGGTTAGCCAGATGTCTCTCTTGTTAGAAAGCCTAGGTCGGGCAGGTGTCTTTATTCTTAGAATGTCTGAGGTTGCCCAGATGTCTCTATCATTAGAATGCCTGGGGTAGGCCAGGAGTCACTATCATTAAAATACATGAAGTCAGCAAGGAGTGTCTCTCTTGAAAATGCCTGGGGTATTGCCAGTGTCTCTTTCCATAGATTTCCTGAGGTCACCTAGGTGTCTCTATCACTAGAACGCCTGGGTTTGGCCAAAAGTCTCTTTTGAAAAGTTCATTTGAACATCTGGGCTCAGCCAGGAGGCTTTCCCATTAGAATGCCTGGGGTCTGTCTGGTGTCTCTATCCTTGGAATGCCTGAGGTCGCCCAGGTGACTCTAGCATTAAAATGCCTATGGTCGGCCATGAGTCTCTATCATTAGCCTGCATGTGGTCTTCCAGTAGTTTCTATCATTGGAATGCCTAAAGTTGACCAGGTGTCCCTATTTTCAGAATGCCTCAGGTCTCATTAGAATGCCTGTGGCAGCTAGAAGTCTCTATCATTAGAATGCCTTGTGTTGGCCAGTAGTCTCTTACGTTAGAATAACTGGTGTCAGCCATGTGTCTCTATCTTTAGAATGCCTGGGGTGGGCCAGGAGTCTCTCATTAGAATGCCTGGGGTTGGCCAGGTGCCTTTATTCTTAGAATGCTTTATGTCTCACAGATGTCTCTATCATTAGAATGCCTGGGGTAGGCCAGGAGTCTATCATTAGAATGCCTGTGGTCAGTCACAGTGTCTTCCGTTAGAATGCCTGGTGTCAGCGTGGTGTCTATATTTTTAGAATGCCAGAGGTAGCCCAGGAGTCTGTATCATTAGAATGCTTGGGGTCGGCCAGGAATCTATCATTAGAATGCCTAGGGTTAGCCAGATGTCTCTCTTGTTAGAAAGCCTAGGTCAGGCAGGTGTCTTTATTCTTAGAATGTCTGAGGTTGCCCAGATGTCTCTATCATTAGAATGCCTGGGGTAGGCCAGAGTCACTATCATTAAAATACATGAAGTCAGCAAGGAGTCTCTCTTGAAAATGCCTGGGGTATTGCCAGTGTCTCTTTCCATAGAATGCCTGAGGTCACCAGGTGTCTCTATCATTAGAATGCCTGTGTTGGCCAGAGTCTCTATCATTAGAATGCCTGGGGTAGGCCAGGAGTCTATCATTAGAATGCCTGGGGTCTGTCTGGTGTCTCTATCCTTGGAATGCCTGAGGTCGCCCAGGTGACTCTAGCATTAAAATGCCTATGGTCGGCCATGAGTCTCTATCATTAGCCTGCATGTGGTCTTCCAGTAGTTTCTATCATTGGAATGCCTAAAGTTGACCAGGTGTCCCTATTTTCAGAATGCCTCAGGTCTCATTAGAATGCCTGTGGCAGCTAGAAGTCTCTATCATTAGAATGCCTTGTGTTGGCCAGTAGTCTCTTACGTTAGAATAACTGGTGTCAGCCATGTGTCTCTATCTTTAGAATGGCTGAATTTTCTCAGGTGTCTCTATTGTTAAAATGTCTGGGGTTGGTCAGGAGTCTTTATCATTAGAATGCCTGTGGTCAGCCAGAAGTCTCTCCCATTAAAATACCTGGGGCAGCAAGGAGTCTCTTTATTTCGAATGCCTGTGTTCAGTCAGGTGTCTCTATCCTTAGAATGCCTGAGGTTGCACAGGTTTTTCTCTTATTAGATTGCCTGGACTAGGTCAGGTGTCTCTGCTATTAAAATGCCTGTGGTTGTCCAGGAGTCTTTCTGTTAGAATGCCTGGGGCTGACCAGGTTTCTCTATCATTAGAATGATCAGGTTGCCCAGGTGTCTTTATCTTTAGAATGCCAGGGATCTGCCAGGAGTCTTTATTGTTAGAATGCCTGGGCTTGGCCAGTAGTCTCTCCCATTAAAATGCCTGGGTTCGACCAGGTATCTCTATCCTTACAATTTCTGATGTCACACAGATTTCTCTTCCATTACAGTGAGTGCGGTAGTCTAGGAATCTCTATAATTAGAATGCCTGGTTTTCACCAGGAGTCTTTCCCATTAGAATAGCTGTGGTCGGCAAGGTGTCTCTATGCTTAGAATGTCTGAGGTCTCTTAGGTGTCTGTATCATTAGAATGCCTGTGGTTCACCATGAATCTATCCCGTTAAATGCTTGGGGTCGACCAGGTGTTTCTGTCATTAGAATATCTAAGGTCTTCCAGGAATCTCAATCATTTGAATGTCTGGTGTCAGCCAGGACTCTCTCCCATTATAATGCCTGGAGTTGGCCAGATGTCTCTATTTTTAGAATGCCTAAGGTTGAATAGGTATCTCTATCACTACAATCCCTGCTGTATACCAGCAGTCTCTATCATTGGAATGCCTGCGGTCGGCCAGGAGTGTTTATCTTTAGAATGCGTGAGGTTGCCCACGTGTCTCTATCATAAGCATGCCTTGGGTTGACCAAGTGTTTCAATTTTTAGAATGTCTGATGTCGAACAGGTGTCTCTATCATTAGAATTCCTGGGGAATGCCAAGATTCTGTATCATTAAAATGCCTGCGGTCGGCCAGGAGTCTCTTCCATTGGAATGTGTGAGGACCACCAGGTGTCTTTATCCTTAGAATGCCTGAGGTTCCCCAGGTGTCTCTATCATTAGAATTCCTCACGTTGGCTAGGAGTCTTTATTATTAGAATTGCTGGGGTCAGCACTAGTAGTAGCTCCCACTAGAGCAATTCTAGTAGGAATTGCTCTCTCACTAGAATGACTGGGTACAGCAAGGAGTCTCTCCCGTCAGAATGCCTGGAGTGAGCCAGATTTCTCTATCCTTAGAATGTCTGAGGTAAGACACGTGACTCTATAATTAGAATGCCTGGGGTAAGCCATGAGTCTCTATCATTCAAATGCCTGGGGTTGGCTAGGAGTCTCTTCCATTAGAATTCCTGTGGTTGGCCAGGTGTCTCTATGCTTAGATTGCCTGATGTCACCCAAGTATCTCTATCATTAGAATGCCTGGGGTTAGCCAGGAGTCTCTCTTATTAGAACGCCTCGGTTCGGCCAGTTGTATCTACCCTTTGAATGCCTGAGGTCGTCCAGGAGTCTCTATCATTAGAATGCCTTAGTTCGTCTAGGAGTCTCTCCCATGAGAAAGCCTAGGATGGTCCAGGAGTCCCTTCTGTTAGAATGTCTGTGGTCAGCCAGGTGTGTCTATTCTTAAAAAGCCCGAGGTTGCACAGGTGTCTCTATCATAATACCTGGGGTAGGCCAGGAGTCTCTATCATTAGAATGCCTGAAGTCTGCTAAGAGTCTGTCTCATTAGAATGCCAGGGTTGGCCAGGTGTTTCTATCCTTACAATGACTGAGGTTGGCTAGGTGTCTCTATCCTTACAACGACTGAGGTAACACAGGTGTCTCTATCATTAAAATGCCTGGAGTCATCCAGGAGTCTATATCATTAGAATGCCTGGGTTCAGCCAGTTGACTCTCCCGATAGAATGCCTGGGGTCGCAAGGTGTCTCTATACTTAGAATGCTTGAGGTCCCTTAGGTGTCTATACCATTTGACTGCCTGGGGTCAGCCAGGATTCTCTATCATTAGAATGCCTTGGTTCAGCCAGTAGTCTCTACTATTAGCATACCTGGGGTAACCTTAGAATGACTGTGGCCCCCAAGATATCTCTATCATCAGAATGCCAGGGGTCAGCCAGGAGTCTCTATCATTAGAAGGCCTGGGGTTTGCCAAAATCCTCCCACCTGAGGTCTGCCAGGTGTCTCTAACTTTAGAATGCCTGAGGTCTCACAGGTGCCTCTATCATTAGAGCACCTGTGGTAGGCCAAGAGTTTCTATAATTAGAATGCCTAGGGTCGGACAGGAGTCTCTCCCATTAGAACGCCTGGGTTTGGCCAGGAATCTCTCCCGTTGGAATGGCTGGTGTCGGCCAAGTGTCTTTATTCTTAGAATGCCTGAGGTTCCTTAGGTTTCTCTAGCATTAGCATGCCCGGGATTGGCCAGGAGTCTTTCTAATTAGAATGCCTAGGGATGGTCAGGAGTCTCTCTTGTTAGAATAACTGGAGTCAGCCAGGAGTCTCTCCCGTTAGAATGACTGAGTTCTGCCAGGTGTCTCTATCCTCAGTATGCCTGAGTTCCCACAGGTGTCTTTATCATTAGAATGTTTGGGGAAGGCCAGGAGTCTCCATCATTAGAATGTCTGGGTTTGACCAGGAGTCTCCATAATTAGAATGCTTGGGATCAGACAGAAGTCTTTTCCCATTTAAACGCTTCGGGACGGCCAAGAGTCTGTCCAGTTAGAATGCCTGTCATCGGCCAGGAGTCTCTCCAGTTAGAATGCTGGAGTTCTTCAGGTGTCTTCATCCTTAGAATGCCTGAGGTCTTCCAGATGTCTCTATTATTAGTATGTTTGGGGTCGGCCAGCTGTCTTTCCCATTAGAATACCTGTGATCAGCCAGTTAATGCCTCGGGTGACCCAGGAGTTTCTATCACTAGAATGCCTGAGGTTGACCAGGGGTCTTTATCATTAAAATGTTTGGTTTCAGCCAGGGGTCTCTTTCATTAGAATTTCCAAATTCAAGCTGGTGTCTCTATCCTTAGAATACCTGAGGTGGTGCAGTTGTCTCTATCATTAGCATACCTATGGTAGGCCAGGAATCTCTATCATTAGAATGCCCATGGTTGGCAAGGACTCTCTCCCCTTACAATGCTGGGGGTCTGCCAGGAGTCTCTTCCATTAGAAAGCCCTGAATTGGTCAGGGGTCTTTATCTTTAAAATGTGGGAGGCTGCCCAGTTGTCTCTATTATTAGAATCCCTAGGGTCAGCCAGTAGCCTCCCCATTTAGAATGCATAGGTTCTGTCAGCAATCTCTCCCATTAGAATACCTGGGGTCAGCCATGTGTCTCTATTCGTAGAATGCCTCATGTCGCACAGCTTTCTTTATCATTAGAATGCCTGGAATAGGCCAGGATTCTCTATCATTAGAATGCCTTAAGTTGGCCCGGAGTCTCTCCTGTTAGAATGACTGGAGTTGACGATGTGTCCCCATCCTTTGAATGGCTGAGGTCACCCAGGTGTCTATATCATAAGAATGCCCAAGGATGGCCAGGAGTCTATCGTTAGAATGCCCAGGGTATTCCAGAAGTCTTTACCATTAGAATGTATGGTCTATTCCAGGTGTCTTTATCATTACAATGCATGATGTTGCTCAGGATTTTTTATCATTAGAATGCCTGGGTTTGGCCAGGAGTCTCTTTCATTAGGGTGACTGGAATTAGTGAGGTTTCTCCATTCTTAGCATGCCTGAGGTCTCAGAGGTGTCTCTAACATTAGAATTTCTGGAGTCGTCCAGGAGTCTTTTCCATTAGAATGCCTGGGGTTTGCCAGGTGTCTCTATCTTTAGAATGCCTGAGGTTGCAGAGGTGTCTCTAGCATTAGAATTCCTGGGTTAGGCCAGGAGTTTCTATCATTAGAATTCCTAGAATTGGCCAAGAGTACCTCCTGTTAGAATGCCTGTGGTTGCCCAGATGTCTCTGTCATTAGAATGCCAGGGGTTGGCCAGGCATCTCTATAGTTAGAATGCCTTTGGTAGACCAAGAATCTCTACCATTAGAATGCCTGGGGTCAGCCAGGTATTTCTAAACTTAGAATGTATGAGGTCTCACAAGTGTTTTATCCTAGAATGCCTGGGATTGGCAAGGAGTTTTTTTTATCATTCAAATACCTGGAATTTACCAGGAGTCTCTTTTCTTAGAAAATTGAGGCTCCACCAGGAGTCTCCCCATTAGAATGCATCAGTCACCCAGGTGCCTCTATTTTTAGAATGCTTAAGATCACACATTTGTCTCTATTATCAGAGTGATACCTGAAATCGGCCAGGTGTCTCTATCCCTAGAATGCCTGAGGTATCACAGGCATCACTATCATTGGAATGTTTGGGGTAGGCCAGGAGTCTCTGTCATTAGAATGCCTGGGTTTGGCCATGACTCTCTCCTGTTAGAATGCTGTGGTTCCACCAAAAGTTTCTACTGCTAAAATGCTAAAATGCCTTGGTTCAGCCAGGTATCTCTATCTTCAGAATGCCTGTGATTGCCCCGGTGTCTCTATCTTTAGAATGCCAAGGGTGTTCCAGCATTCTCTCCCATTAGAATGCCTGGTTTCGACCAGGTGTCTTTATTCTGAGAAGGCCTGAGGTCCCCCAGGTGGCTCTACCGTTAGAATGCCTGAGGTCGGCCAGGAATCTCTACCATTAGAATGCCTGGGGTTGGCCAGTAGACTCTCTTGTTAGAATGCCTAGTGCTGGCCAGTAGCCTCTCCTATTTGAATGCCTGGGGTTGGCCAGGTGTTTCTATCCTTAGAGTGCCTCAGGTCACATAGGTGTCTCTATCATTACCTGGCGTAGGCGAGGTGTCTCTACCATTAGATTGTCTGGGGTCAGCCAGGAGTCTCTCCTTTTAAAATTCCTGGGGTAGGCCAGGTATCTCTATCTTTAAAATGCCTGGGTCTTGCCAGGTGTCGCTACTTTTAAAATGCCTGAGTTTGCACAAGTGTCTCTAACAGAATGCCTGAGGTAGGGCACGAGTCTCTATCATTAGAATGCCAGGGGTCAGTCAGGGGTATCTCCCATTAGAAAGCCTTGAGTTGGTCACGTATCTCTATCCTTAGAATGCCTGATGTCACCAAAGAATCTCTATCATTAGAATGCTTGGGGTAGGCCTGGAGTGTCTATCATTAGATATCTTGGATTTGGCCAGGACCCTCTCCTGTTAGAATGCCTGGAGTCCTCCAAAAGTCTCTGTTGTTAGAATGCTTCAGTTCGGCCCAGTGTCTCTATCTTTAGAATGCTTGTACTCCCCCAGGTGTCTCTATCATTAAATGCTGAGGTTCAGCCAGGAGTCTCTCTTGTTAGGATAACTGAGGTAGGTGAAGTGTCTCTAGCCTTAGAATGGTTGAGGTCTCAGAATTGTCTCTAAAATTAGAATGTCTACAGTATGCCAGGAGTCTCTCCCTTAAGAATGCCTGGGGTCAACCAGGAGAATCTTTCATTTAAATGCCTGGATTAGGCAAGCTGTCTCTATCCTTAAAATGTCTGAGGTCGTATAGGTGTCTCTATCATTAGAATGCCTTGGTTGGGCCAGGCGTCTCTATCACCAGAATGCATTGGTTGGGCCAGAAGTCTTCCCCGTTAGAATGCCTGGGGTCGTCCAGGTTTCTCTATCCTTACAATTCCTGAGGTCAGTCAGTTGTCTCTATCATTAGAATGCCTGGGCTAGACCTTGAGTCTCTATACTTAGAATATTTGTTTTTGGCCTGGAGTCTCTCCCGTTAGAATGCCTGGGGTTGGCCAAGTTTTTTCATCTTAAAAATGCTTGAGGTCGCACTGGTATTTCTATCATTAAAATGCCTGGGCTAGACCCTAAGTCTCTGTATTAGGATGTCTAAAGTTGGCCGCATATCTCTCCCATTAGAATTCTTGGGGTCGCCCAGGTGTCTTTATTCTTAGAATGGTTGGGTCACCCTGGTGTCTCTACCATTACAATGCCTGGGGTTGGAAAGAAGTCTCTTTAGAAAGCCTAGGTCAAGCAGGTGTCTCTATCTTTAGAATGCCTGAGGTTGCCCAGCTGTCTCTATCATTAGAATGCCTGCGATCAGCTGGGATTCTCTACCATTAGAATACCTAGGATTGGCCAGGAGTCTCTCCCATTAGAATGCCTGGTTCAGCCAGGTGTCTCTATCCTTAGAATGCCTAGGGTAGGCCAGGAGTTTCTATCATAAGAATGCCTGGGGTTGGCCAGTTGTCTCTATCCTTATATTGCCTGATGTTCCCCAGGTGTCTCTATCATTGGAATGCCTGGATTCATCCAAGAGTCTCTATCATTAGAATGCCTAGGGTTGACCAAGAGTCTCTCTGGTTAGAATGCCCAGGGTCAGCGAGGTGGCTGTCTCCTTTGAATAACTGAGTTTCCACACTTGTCTCTATCATTAGAATGCCTGGGGTCCCCCAGGAGTCTCTAACGTTAGAATTCCTGAGGTCGGCCAAGAGTCTCTCCCATTAGAATGCCTGTGGTCTACCTGGTGTCTCTATCCTTAGAATGGCTGAGGTCCCCCAGGTGTCTCTATTATTAGAGTGTCTTGAATAGGCCAGGAGTCTCTACCACTGTAATGTCTGGGATTTTCCAGGTGTCTCTATCCTTAGAATGTCTGATGTCACCCAGGTGTCTCTATTATTAGAATTCCTGAAGTCAGCCAGGTGTCTATCTTTAGAATGCCTAAGTTCACACAGGTGTCTCTATCATTAGAATGTCTTAGATAGGCCAGGAGTCTCTATCATTAGAATGCCTTGGGTTGGCCAGGAATCTCTATCATTGGAAGGCCTACATTAGGCCAGGTGTCTCTATCCTTAGAATGACTGATGTTGCCCAGGTGTCTCTGTTATTAGAATGCCTGGGGTTGGGCAGGAGTATCTGTTGTTAGAATGCCTGAGGTCATGCCTGTGTCTCTATCATTACAATGCCTGGTGAAGGCCAGAAGTCTCTATCACTAGAATTCATGGAGTCAACCAGGAGTCTCTCACATTAGAATGCTTGGGGTCTGCCAGCTCTCTCAGTCATTAGAATGACTGAGGTATCACAGGTGTCTCTAATATTAGAATGCCTGAGGTCGACCAGGTGCCTTTATCATTAGAATGCCTGGGGTGGCCAGGGATCTTTATCATTATAATTCCTTGGGTCAGTCAGTAGTCTCTCCGGTTAGAATTCCTCTGATTAGCTAGGTGTCTCTATCCTTAGAATGCCTGGGTTTGGCCAGGGGTCACTATCATTAGAATGCCTGGGGTCAGCCAGGAGTCTCTCCCATTAGAATGCCTGAGGTTCACAAGGTGGCTCTAATTTTAGAATGACCAAGTTCGCACAGGTGTCTCTGTCATTAGAATGCCTGGGGTAGGCAAGGAGTCTCTCCTGTTAGAAAGTTTGGTGTTGGCCACGAGTCTCTCCCGTTAGAATGCTTCGGATGGGAAGGTGTCTCTATCTTTAGATTGACTAAGGTTGCCCAGATGTCTCTATCATTGGAATGCCTGGGTTCAACCGTGAGTCTCTATCATTAGATCGGCCATAAGTCTCTTTCATTAGAATGCCTAGGATCAGTGAGGTGGCTCTATTTTTATAATGATGGAGGGCATATTTTTAGAGATAGCTTGTTTCCAATTTTTATCGCTGAATATAGATTTTTCACTATAGACTTCAATATGTTCAGAAATGTCTCTTCATCGATTCTACAAAGGAAGTGTTTTCAAACTGGTGAATCAAAACACAGATTGCATTCTTTAAGATCAATCCATGCATCACAAAGCATTTTCACAGATAGCTTGTTTTTAGTTTTCATCAAAGCATTTTCCTTTTCTTCACATTAGGCGTCAATGGGCTCAGAAATGTTACTATGTAGACTGTACAAAAAGAGTGTTTCTAACCTGTTGAATCAAAACACGGGTTCCGTTCTGTGAGATGAATCCACACATTGCAAAGCATTTTCACAGATAACTTGTTTCTAGTTTTTGTCCCAGAGTATTTATTTTTTCACTATAGCCTTCAACGGGCTCAGAAATGTCCGTTTGTACATTCTACAAAAGAGTGTTTTCAACATAGTGAATCAAAACACCGGTTCCATTCTGTGAGATAAACGCACACATCCCATAGGTTTTCACAGATAGCATGTTTCTAGCTTTTTTTTTTTTCCCCCCACGGGGTATTTGGTTTCTCACTACAGTTCTCAATAAGCTCAGAAATCTCTCTTTGTAGATTATACAAAAAGAGTATTTCCAATCTGGTGAATCAAAACAGTTTTTATTCTGTGAGGTGAACACACACATCACCAAGCTTTTTAACAGATAGTTTGTTTTTAGTATTTATCACCAAATATTCGGGTTTTGACTATAGGTTACAATGGGCTCAGAAATGTCTGTTACTACAAAAACATTGTTTCCAACCTGCTAAATCAAAGTACAGGTTCTATTCTGCGAGATGAATACACCCATTACAAACCATTTTCACAGACAGCTTTTTTTCAAGTTTTTATCACTTGATATTCGGTTTTTCACTATGGGCCACAACGGGATCAGAAATGTCCCCTTCTGGATTTTACAAAAAGAGCATTTCCAACCTGGTGAGTCAAAATGTAGGTTTCATTCTGTGAGACGAACTGACACATCACAAAGCATTTTCATAATCAGTTTATTTCATTTTTTTTAGTGACAGGATATTTGGTTTTGCACTTAGGTCTCAATGGGTTCTGAAATCTCCCTTCGTAGATTCCACAAAGAGAGTGTTTCCAACCTGGTGAATTAGAACACAGATTTTAATCTATGAGATGAATCCACACATCACAAAAGCATGACTTTTCACATCTATCACAAGCTGTTTAGCTTGTTTCCAGTTTTTATCATGAGATATTCCATTTCTCACAACAGGTGTCAAAAGACTTAAAAATGTCCATTTGTAGATTCCTTAAAAAAAATTGTCTCCAACCTGGTGAATCAAAACACAGGTTCCATTTTGTTAGATGAACCCACACATCACAATGGATTTTCTCAGATAGCTTATTTCTAGTTCTTATCACATGATATCCAGTTTTCCCCCATAGGCATCAGTGGGCTCAGAAATGTCTGTCCGTAGATTATACCAAAATATTTTCTCTAACCTGCTGAATCAAAACACAGGTTTTAGTCTATGAGATGAATCTACACATCACAAAGTATTTTCACGCTAGCATTTCTAGTTTTTATTGCAGCATATTTTTTTTTTTAAATAGGAATCAGTGGGCTCAGAAATTTCTGTTTGTATATTCTAAAAAAAAAAAAAAGAGTGTTTCCAAACTGTTGAATCAAAACACAGGTTCTGTCCTTTGAGATTAATCCACACATGGCAAAGGATTTTCACACACAGCTGGTTTCTGGTTTTTGTTGAGGAATATTCGATTTTTCATTATAGTCCTCAATGGGCTCATAAGTCTCCATTCATAGATTCCAGAAGAAGAGTTTCCAACCGGGTGAATAAAAACCTAGGTTACATATTGGGAGATGAATCCACATGTTACAAAGCATTTTCACAGACAGGTTGTTTTTAGTATTTATTGAGGGATATTCAGTGTTCACCATAGGTGTAAAAAGGCTCAGTAATGTCCCTTGATAGATTCTACAAGAAGAGTATTTCCCACCTGGTCAATCAAAACACAGGTTCCATTCTGTGATACGAACCAACTTATGACAAATCATTTTCACAGACAGCTTGTTTCTGATATTTATCCTGGAATATTTGAATATATGAATCCATACATAACAAAGCATTTTCACAGATAGCTTGTTTCTAGTTTTCATTGTGGATATTGGTTTCTTTATTATGCCCACAATGGGCTCAGAAAGGTACTTTTCTGTATTCTACAAAAAGAGCATTTTTAACCTGGTGAATCGAAACACAGGTTCCATACTGTGAGATGAATCCACACATTACAAAGCGTTTTCACAAGTAGCTTGTTTTTTCATATTTTTAGCTGATATTTGGTTTTTCACTATAGACCTGAATGGGCTCAGAAATTTCTGTTTGTATATTCTAAAAAAAAAAGAGTGTTTCCAACCTGGTGAATTGAAACACAGGTTCCATTCTGTTAGATAAATCCACACATCACAAAGCATTTTAACAGAGAGTTTGTTTTTAGTTTACATAGTGGTGTATGCAGTTTTTCACTATAGACCTGAATGGGCTCAGAAATGTCTCTTCATATATTCTACAAAAAGGGTTTCCAACCTGTCAAATCAAAACACAGGTTCCATACCGTGGCATGAATCTACACATTTCAAAGTATTTTCACAGATAGCTTGTTTCTCGTAGTTGTTCAAGAGATTTTGTTTTTCACTATAGACACCAGTGGGCTCAGAAATTTCCCTTTGTAGATTTTACAAAAAATTGTTTCCAACCTAGTGAATCAAAATGCAGGTGCCATTCTTTGAGATGAACCCATGCATTACAAAGCATTTTCACAGATATCATTTTTATAGTTTTTGTCACAGGAAATTCGGTTTCTTAGTATAAGCATTAATGGGCTCACAAATGTCCATTTGTACAGTCTAAGAAAAAGAGTGTTTCCAACCTGGTGAAACAAAACACAGGTTACATTTTGTGAGATGAAACCACACATCACAATGGATTTTCCCAGATAGCTTGTTTCTAGTTTTTATCATGATATCAGTTTTCATAGGCATGGGCTCAGAAATGTCTGTCTAGATTATACCAAAATATTTTTCTAACCTGCTGAATCAAAACACAGGTTTTAGTCTGTGAGATGAATCCACATCACAAAGTATTTTCAGCTAGTTTCTAGTTTTATTGCAGGATATTTTTTTTTTAAATAGGAATCAATGGGCTCAGAAATGTTTGTATATTCTAAAAAAAAAAGAGTGTTTCAACTTGAATCAAAACACAGGTTCTTCTGAGATGAATCCACATCAAAGGATTTTCACACATAGCTTGTTTCTGGTTTTTGTTGAGGAATATTCATTTTCATTATAGTCCAATGGGCTCATAAGTCTCCTTCATAGATTCCAGAAAAGAGTTTCCAACCTGGTGAATAAAACAGGTTACATATCTGGGAGATGAATCCACATGTTACAAAGCATTTTCACAGATAGGTTGTTTTTAGTTTTATTGAGGATATTCAGTTTTTCACTATAGTGTAAAAAGGCTCAGAAATGTCCTTGATAGATTCTACAAGAAGAGTATTTCACCTGGTCAATCAAAACACAGGTTCCATTCTGTGATACAACCAACTTATGACAAATCATTTTCACAGACAGCTTGTTTCTAGTTTTTATCACCAGGATATCTGTTTTCATATTTCAATGGGCTCAAATGTCCTTCACAGATTCTACAAAAGAGTGTTTCAACCTGGTGAATCACAGGTTCATTCTGAGATGAATCCACATCACAAAGCATTTTCACAGATAGTTTGTTTTACTTTTTATTGTGATATTCTGTTTTTCATGTAGGCCTCAAAGGGCTCAGAAATGTCTCTTCAGATTCTACAAAAGAGTGTTTTAACCTGTGAATCAAAACACAGGTCTCTGAGATGAATCCACACATCACAAGCATTTTCACAGATAGCTTGTTTTTTTTACCAGGATATTTTTTTCACTACAGGTTTCAATGGCTCAGAAATGTCCTTCATAGATTCTACAAAAGAGTGTTTCCAACCTGAATCAAAACACAGGTTCCATTCTGTGAGATGAATCCACACATCACAAAGCATTTTCACAGACAACTTGTTTCTAGTTTTATTGTGGGATATTTGTTTTTAGGCTTCAATCAGAAATGTCCTTTAGATTCTAAAAATGTTTCCAAGTTTGTAATAAACACAGGTTATTCTGTGAGATGAATCCACACATCAAAAGCATTTTCACAGATAGCTTGTTTCTAGTTTTTATAATGGGATATTTGGTTTTCACTATAGCTTCAATGGGCTCAGGTCTTCTAGATTACAAAAAAGTGTTTCAACCTGGTGAATCAAAACACAGGTTTAACTCTGTGAGATGAATCCACACATTACAAAGCATTTTCACAGTAGCTTGTTTCTATTTTTAGCTGATATTTGGTTTTCACTGGCCCTCAATGGACTCAAATGTTTTGTAGATTTGACAAAAAGAGTGTTTCAAATTGGTGAATCAAAACACAGGTTCCATTCTGTGAGATAAATCCACACATCACAAATAGAGAGTTTGTTTTTAGTTTACAGTGATATGCAGTTTTTCACTATAGACCTGAATGGGCTCAGAAATGTCTCTTCATATATTCTACAAAAAGGGTTTCCAACCTGTCAAATCAAAACACAGGTTCCATACCGTGGCATGAATCTACACATTTCAAAGTATTTTCACAGATAGCTTGTTTCTCGTAGTTGTTCAAGAGATTTTGTTTTTCACTATAGACACCAGTGGGCTCAGAAATTTCCCTTTGTAGATTTTACAAAAAATTGTTTCCAACCTAGTGAATCAAAATGCAGGTGCCATTCTTTGAGATGAACCCATGCATTACAAAGCATTTTCACAGATATCATTTTTATAGTTTTTGTCACAGGAAATTCGGTTTCTTAGTATAAGCATTAATGGGCTCACAAATGTCCATTTGTACAGTCTAAGAAAAAGAGTGTTTCCAACCTGGTGAAACAAAACACAGGTTACATTTTGTGAGATGAAACCACACATCACAATGGATTTTCCCAGATAGCTTGTTTCTAGTTTTTCTCCCTCAATATTCAGTGTTCCACTCTAGGAGTCAATGGGTTCAGAAATGTTTGTTCATAGATTGTAGAAAAGGAGTGTTTCCAACCTGCTGAATAAAAATACAGGTTCCATTTTGTGAGATTAATCCACACATCACAAAGCGTTTTCACAGATAGCTGGATTCTAGTTAATATCCTGGGATATTCGGTTTCTCACTATAGGCATCAGTGGGCTCAGAAATGTCCCTTAGTAGATTCCAAAAAAAAGTATTTCCAACTTGGTGAATCAAAAGACAGGTTCCATTGTTTGATATAAATCCAAACATAACAAAGAATTTTCACAGATAGCTTCTTTGTAGTTTCATTGTGGACTATTTCGTTTAATCACTATATACGTGAATAAGCTCAGAAATGTTCATTCGTAAATTCTAAAAAAGAAGTGTTTTTAATATACGGAATCAAAACACAGGTAATATTTTGTGAGATGAATGCACACATCATGAAGGATCCTCACAGATAGCTTGATTCTAGTTTTTATTGCAGGATATTTGGTTTTCCACTATAGGCAACAAAGGACTCAGAAATGTCCATTCATAGATTCTACAAAGAGAGCATTTCTAACCTGCTAAATCCAAACCAAGTTTCCATTCTGTGAGATGAACATACAAATCCAAAGGCATTTTCTTGTTTCTAGTATTTATCATGGTATGTTCGGTTTTTCACTATAGGCTTCAATGGGCTCAAAAATATCCATTAGTAGATTCTACAAAAAGAGGATTTACAACTTGAGGAATCAAAATACAAGTTCCATTTTTTTCAGATGTTTCCACACATCACAAAGCATTTTTACAGATAGCTTGTACACAGATATTTTGACATGGGATATTTGGTTTTTCACTATAATCCTAAATAGGCTCAGAAATGTTTTTTTCATGAATCCTGCAAAAAGAGGGTTTTCAAACTGGTGAATTTAAACACTTGTTCCATTCTGTTAGATGAATCCATGCATCACAAAGTATTTTCATAGATAGCTTGTTTTTAGGTTTTATCGTGGGATATTTGTTTTTTTATAGATATCAATGGGCTCAGGAATATCGCTTCTTAGATTTTACAAAACGAGTGTTTCTAACCTGGTAAATAAAAACACAGGGTGTATACTGTGAGAAGAATCCACACATTACAACGTATTTTTATAGACAGCTTGCTTCTAGAAGCTCTTCAAGTTATTCAGTTTTTCACTATAGGTGTCAGTGGGCTCTAAAATGTTCCTTGATAGATTTTACAAAAAGAGTGTTTCCAACCTGGTGAATCAAAACACAGGTTCCATTTTGTGAGATAAGCCCACACATCAAAAAGAATTTTCACAGATACCTTGTTTCTATCTTTTATTGCAAGATATTCAGTTTTTCACTATAGATGTCAATGGGCTCAGAAACATCTGTTCATAGAATCTTTAAAAAAGTGTTTTTAACCTGGGGAATCAAAATACAGGTTCCATTTTGTGAATTGAAACCACACATCACAAAGGATTTTCACAAATAGCTTATTTCTAGTTTTTCTCACGAAATATTCCGTTTTCCACTCCAGAGATCAATGGACTCAAGAATGTTTGTTCATAGATTCCACAAAAAGAGTGTTTCTAACCTGCAGAATCAAAACACAGGTTTCATCCCGTGAGATGAATCCACGCATCACAAAGCATTTTAACAAATAGCTTGTTTCTAGTTTTCATCATGGGATACTCAGTTTTCTACTATATGTCTCAATGGGTTTACAAATATTTTATTTGTAGATTTCACAAAAGGAGTGTTTCCAAACTGGTAATTTAAAATGCAGGTTTCATCCTGGGAGGAGAATTCACGCATCACAGATCATTTTCACAGATAGCTCATTTCCAGTTTTCATTGCAAATATTTGGTTATTCAATAATAAGAAATATCCTTTTGTGTATTCTAAAAAAGAGAGTGTAGCCAACCTGATAAAAGAACACAGGTTCAATTCTGTTAGATGAATCAACACATCACAAGACATTCCGAAGCAAAACACAAGTGTCATTTTGTGAGAATAATCAACACATCACAAAGGATTCTCACAGAGAACTTGTTTCTAGTTTTTAATCACTGGATATACAGTCTTTTTCTTGTTTGTTTTTTACTATAGGCGACAATAACCTCAGAAATGTCCTTTTGTAGATTTTACATAAAAAAGTGTTTCTAACCTGCTAAATCAAAACACAGGTTCCGTTTTGTGAGATGAATCCAAATATCACAAAGCATTTTTTTCCAATAGCTTGTGTCCAGCTATTGGGGAAATATTGGACAATAGCTTGTGTACAGCTATTGGAGACAGCTATTGGAGCACTATCACAGGATATTCTGTTTTTCACTATAGCATCAAATAGGCTAAGAAATGTCCGTTCATAGATTATAAAAAAAAAAAAAAAAAAAAAAAAGTGTTTCCAAACTGGTAAATCAAAACACAGGTTTCTTTCTGTTAGATGAATCCACACTTCACAAAGCATTTTCACTGACAGCTTGTTTCTAGTTTTATCGGGATATTTGTTTTTTTTATAGATATCAATGGGCTCAGAATATCCTTCTTAGATTACAAAAGAGTGTTTCTAACCTGGTGAATAAAACACAGGTTATTCTGTGAGATGAATCCACATCACAAAGCATTTTCACAGACAGCTTTCTAGTTGTTATTCAGTTTTTCACTATAGGTTCAATGGGCTCAAAATGTCCTTTGATAGATTCTACAAAAGAGTGTTTCCAACCTGGTGAATCAAAACACAGGTTCCATTCTGTGAGATGAATCCACACATCACAAAGCATTTTCACAGATAGCTTGTTTCTAGTTTTTATTGCAAGATATTCAGTTTTTCACTATAGATTCAATGGGCTCAGAAATGTTCATAGATTCTACAAAGTGTTTCAACCTGTGAATCAAAATACAGGTTCCATTCTGTGAGATGAATCCACACATCACAAAGCTTTTTCACAGATAGCTTGTTTCTAGTTTTTTCTCAGGATATTGTTTTTACTAGAGATCTGGAAATTTGTTCATAGATTCTACAAAAGAGTGTTTCTAACCTGCTAAATCAAAACACAGGTTCCGTTTTGTGAGATGAATCCAAATATCACAAAGCATTTTTTTCCAATAGCTTGTGTCCAGCTATTGGGGAAATATTGGACAATAGCTTGTGTACAGCTATTGGAGACAGCTATTGGAGCACTATCACAGGATATTCTGTTTTTCACTATAGCATCAAATAGGCTAAGAAATGTCCGTTCATAGATTATACAAAAAAAAAAAAAAAAAAAAAGTGTTTCCAAACTGGTAAATCAAAACACAGGTTTCTTTCTGTTAGATGAATCCACACTTCACAAAGCATTTTCACTGACAGCTTGTTTCTTGTTTTTATCAAGGGATGTTCTATTTTACACTATAGGCCTAAATAAGCTCAGAAGTGTTTCTTCGTAGATTCTACAAAAAAGCGTTTCCAACCTAGTGAATAAAAACGCATATTCCATTCTGTGAGATGAATCCACCCATCAGAAAGCATTTTTACAGATAGGTTGTTTCTAGATTTTATCTCAGAATATTCAGGTTTTCACTATAGACTTCTATGGACTCAGAAATGTTCTTTCATTGATTCTGCAATACGAAAGTTTCCAATCTGGTGAATCAAAACACATGTTCCATTACATGAGATGAATCCACACATCACAAAGCATTTTCACAGATAGCTTGTTTTTAGTTTTTATCATGGGAGATTCTGGTTTTCACTATAGGCATCCATGGGATCAAAAATATCCCTTTGTCGATTCTACAAAAAGAGTGTTTCCAACACGGCGAATCAAAACATAGGTTAAACTCTGTTTGTTGAATCCACACATCAAAAAGTATTTTAACATACAGCTTGTTTCTAATTTTTATCACGAAATACTCAAATGTTCACTATTGGCCACAGTAGACTTAAAATTGTCCATTCGTGGATTCTATAAAAAAGTGTTTCCAACCTGATGAATCAAAACACAGGTTGCATTCCATGAAATGAATCCACACACCCCAAAGCATTTTCACAGCTACCTTGTTTCTATTCTTTATTACAAAATATTCAGTTTTTCACTACAGTCTTCAATGGAACCAGAAATGTCTCCTTGTAGTTTCTACAAAAAGAATCTTTCCGTCCCAGTGAGCCAAAACTCAGGTTCAACTCTAAGAGATAAATCCACACATTACAAAACATTTTCACAGACAGCTTGTTTCCAGATTTTATCACCAGGTAGTCTGTGTTTCAGTATAGGCCTCAATGGGCTCAGTAATGTCCCTTCACAGATTCTACAAAAGGAGTGTTTCCCACCTGGTGAATTCAAGCACAGGTTACATTCTGTGAGATGAATCCCCACATCACAAAACATTTAAACAGATAGTTTGTACCTACTTTTTATTGTGGGGTGTTTTGTTTTTCAGTGTAGGCTGCAAAGGGCTGAGAAATGTCTCTTTGCAGATTCTACAAAAGAAAAAAAGTGTTTTAAACAGGTGATCCAAACACAGGATCTCTCCTGTGAGATCAATCCACACATCACCAAGCATTTTCACAAATAGCTTGTTTATATGTTTTACCACCAGATGTTCAATTTTTCACTACAGGTTTCAGTGGGCTCAGAAACACCCCTTCATAGATTTTACAAAAATAGTGTTTCCAACCTACTGAATCAAAACACAGTTTCCATTCTGAGAGATGATTCCACACATCACAAAGCATTTCACAGACAACTTATTTCTAGTTTTTATTGCAAATATTTGGTTATTCAATAATAAAAATATCCTTTTGTGTATTCTAAAAAGAGAGTGTAGCCAACCTGATAAAAGAACACAGGTTCAATTCTGTTAGATGAATCAACACAAAAGACATTCAAAACACAAGTTCATTTTGTGAGATGAATCCACACATCACAAAGCATTTTCACAGAGAAGCTTGTTTCTTTTTATCATGGATATTTGTTTGTTTTTTACTATAGGACAATAACTCAGAAATGTCCTTTGTAGATTCTACAAAAGTGTTTCCAACCTGGTGAATCAAAACACAGGTTCCATTTGTGAGATGAATCCACACATCACA
Source organism: Cercopithecus mona (assembly GCA_014849445.1). NCBI lineage: Eukaryota > Metazoa > Chordata > Mammalia > Primates > Cercopithecidae > Cercopithecus > Cercopithecus mona. The sequence goes on along the minus strand of JABBCR010000212.1, from coordinate 871,298 downwards.
AAGCATTTTTTCCAATAGCTTGTGTCCAGCTATTGGGAAATATTGACAATAGCTTGTGTACAGCTATTGGAGACAGCTATTGAGCACTATCACAGGATATTTGTTTTTCACTATAGGCTTCAAATGGGCTCAGAAATTTCTGTTTGTATATTCTAAAAAAAAAAAGAGTGTTTCCAACCTGGTGAATCAAAACACAGGTTTCATTCTGTGAGATGAATCCACATCACAAAGCATTTTCACAGATAGCTTGTTTCTAGTTTTTATTGCAGCATATTTTTTTTAAATAGGAATCAGTGGGCTCAGAAATGTCCTTTGTAGATTCTACAAAAGTGTGTTTTCAACCTTGTGAATAAAAACAAAGGTTCCATTCTGTGAGATGAATCCACATCACAAAGCATTTTCACAGATAGCTTGTTTCTAGTTTTTATTGCAGCATATTTTTTTTAAATAGGAATCAGTGGGCTCAGAAATGTCTCTTCATAGATTCTACCAAGAGACTCTTTCCAAGTTGGCGAATCAAAATACAGCTTTCATTCTGAGAGATGAATCCACATCACAAAGCATTTTCACAGATAGCTTGTTTCTAGTTTTTATCAGGATATTTGGTTTTTCACTATAGGCTCAATGGCTCAGAAATGTCCCTTCATAGATTCTACAAAAGAGTGTTTCCAACCTGAATCAAAACACAGGTTCTGTCCTTTGAGATTAATCCACACATGGCAAAGGATTTTCACACACAGCTGGTTTCTGGTTTTGTTGAGGAATATTCGATTTTTCATTATAGTCCTCAATGGGCTCATAAGTCTCCATTCATAGATTCTACAAAAGAGTGTTTCCAACCTGTTGAATCAAAACACAGGTTTCATTCTGTGAGATGAATATACACATCACAAAGCACTATCAAAGATAACTTGTTTCTAGTTTTTATCATGGGATATTTGGTTTTTCACTGGAGGCCTCAATGGACTCAGAAATGTCTTTGTGTAGAATCTACAAAAGAGTGTTTCCAACCTGGTGAATCAAAACAAAAGTTTAACTCTGTGAGATGAATCCACACATTGCAAGGCATTTTCACAGAGAGTTTGTTTCTAGATTTTATCACCAGGTAGTCTGTGTTTCACTATAGGCTTCAATGGGCTCAGAAATGTCCATTCATAGATTCTACAAAAGAGTGTTTCAACCTGGTGAATCAAAACACAGGTTTCATTCTGTGAGATAAATCCACATATCACAAAACATTTTCACAGATAGTTTGTTTCTAGTTTTTATTGCAGGATATTTGGTTTTCACTATAGGCTTCAATGGGCTCCCAAATTTCCCTTTGTAGATTCTACAAAAGAGTGTTTCAACCTGGTGAATCAAAACACAGGTTCCATTCTGCCTGATGAATCCACACATTACAAAGCATTTTCACAGATAGCTTGTTTCTAGTTTTTATTGCTGGATATTTTGTTTTTAACTATAGGCTTCAATGGGCTCTGAAATGCCAATCTGTAGATTCAATAAAATGAGTGTTTCCATCCTGGCGAATCAAAACACAGGTTCCATTCTGTGAGATGAATCTACACATCACAAGGCATTTTCACAGATAGTTTGTATATAGTTTTTATTGCAGGATATTCAATTTTCCTTATGACCTTCAATGGGCTCAGAAATGTCCCTTAGTAGATTCTACAAAAGAGTATTTCCTACCTCCTGAATCAAAACAAAGGTTTAAAGCTGTGAGATGAATCCAAACCTCACAAAACATTTTCATAGATAGCTTATTTGTAGTTTTTATTGCAGGATATTCGGTTTTTCAGTATAGGCCTCAATAGGCTCCGAAATGTCCATTTGTAGATTCCATAGAGTGTTTCCACCCTGCTCAATAAAAACAAAAGTTTAACTCTGTGAGATGAATCCACACATCAAAAAGAATTTTCACAGATAGCTTGTTTCTAGTTTTTATTGCTGGATACTCGATTTTCTCTATGGACTTCAATGGGCTCAGAAATGTCTCAAAGAAGATTCTCCAAAAAGATGATTTACAACCTGGTAAATCAAACTACAGGTTCCATTCCGTGAGATAAATCCACACATCACAAAGAATTGTCACAGATAGCTTGTTTCTAGCTTTTATTGCAGGATATTTGGTTTTCACTACAGACTTCAATGGATTCAGAAATGTCCTTTTGTAGGTTCTACAAAAAGAGTGTTTCCACCTTGTGGATGAAAACACAAGTTTATCAATGTGAGATAAATCCACATATCACAAAGCATTTTCACATATAGCTTGATTCTAGTTTTATAGTGGGATAATCTCTTTCTTCACTACAAACTTAAATAAGCTCAGAAATGTCCCTTCGTAGGTTCTACAATAAGAGTGTTCCCAACCAGGGGAATCAAAACACAGGTTCCATTTTGTGAGATGAATCCACACATCACAAAGCATTTTCACAGATGGCTTGTTTCTAGTTTTCATGGTGGGACATTCATTTTTTCACTGTAGACTTTAATGGGCTCAGAAATATCCCTTCATATATTTTACAAAAAAGTGTTTCCAAACTGGTACATCAAAACACAGGTTCCATTCTGTGAGATGAATTCATACATCACAAAGCATTTTGTCAGATAGCTTGTTTCTAGTTTTTATTGCAGGATACTCGATTTTCTCTATGGACTTCAATGGGCTCAGAAATGTCTCTTCATAGATTCTACAAAAGAGTGTTTCTAACCTGATGAATCAAAATACAGATTTTATTCTGTGAGGTGAATCCACATATCACAAAGCATTTTGACAGATGGTTTGTTTCTAGCTTTCATTGCAAGATATTCAGTTTTTCACTATAGATGTCAATGGGCTCAGAAATGTTTGTTCATAGATTCTACAAAAGAGTGTTTCCAACCTGGTGAATCAAAACACAGGTTCCATTTTGTGAGATGAATCCACACATCAAAAGCATTTTCACAGATAGCTTGTTTCTAGTTTTATCATGGATATTTGGTTTTCACTATAGATGTCAATGGGCGCACAAATGTCTCTTTGTAGATTCTACCAAAAGAGTGTTTCCAAGCAATTCCAAACACAGGTTCCATTTTGTGAAATGAATCCACACATCACAAAGCATTTTCACAGTTAGCTTCTTTCTAGATTTATCATGGATATTTGGTTTTCACTATAGATGTCAATGGGCTCAGAAATGTCCTTCATAGATTCTACAAAAGAGTGTTTCAACCTGGTGAATCAAAATACAGGTTCCATTTTGTGAGATGAATCCACACATCAAAAGCATTTTCACAGATAGCTTGTTTCTAGTTTTTATTGCAGGATATTCAGTTTTTCACTATAGATGTCAATGGGCTCAGAAATGTCCTTTGTAGATTCTACAAAAGAGTGTTTCCAACCTGATGAATCAAAATACAGATTTTATTCTGTGAGGTGAATCCACATATCACAAAGCATTTTGACAGATGGTTTGTTTCTAGTTTTATCATGGATATTTGGTTTTCACTATAGATGTCAATGGGCTCAGAAATGTCCTTTGTAGATTCTACAAAAGAGTGTTTCTAACCTGCAGAATCAAAACACAGGTTCCATTCTGTGAGATGAATCCATACATCACAAAGCATTTTCACAGATAGCTTCTTTCTAGATTTATCATGGATATTTGGTTTTCACTATAGGCTTCAATGGGCTCAGAAATGTCCTTTGTAGATTCTACAAAAGTGTTTCCAACCTGGTGAATCAAAACACAGGTTTCATTCTGTGAGATGAATCCACACATTACAAAGCATTTTCACAGATAGCTTGTTTCTAGCTTTTATCACAGCATATTCGGTTTTTCACTATAGGCTTCAAAGGGCTCAGGAATAACCCTTCGTAGATTCTACAGAGTGTTTCCAACCTGGTGAATGAAAACACAGGTTCCATTCTTTTAGATGAATCCACATATCACAAAGCATTTTCACAGATAGCTTCTTTCTAGTTAATATCACAAAATATTCAATTTTATACTGCAGACTTCAATGGGTTCAGAAATGTCCTTTAGTAGATTCTACAAAAAGAGTATTTCCATCCTTGTGAATGAAAACACAGGTTTCATTCTTTGAGATGAATCCACGCATCACAAAGCAGATTCACAGATAGCTTATTTCTAGCTTTTATTGCAAGATATTCAGTTAGTCACTATAGGCTTCAAAGAGCTCAGAATTGTCCCTGCGTTGATTCCGCAAAAGAAATGTTTCCTACCTGGTGAATGAATATACAAGTTTAATTCTCTGAGATCAATCCACCCATCACAAAGCATTTTCATACATAGCTTGTTCCTACGTTTTCATCGCTGGATATTTGGTTTTTCACTATACAGTCAATGGTCTCAAAAATGTCCCTTTATAGATTCTACAAAACCTGTGTTTCCAACCTGGTTAATCAAAACACAGGTTCCATTTTGTGAGATGAATCCACATATCACAATGCATTTTCACAGATAGTTTGTTCCTAGTTTTTATTGTAGGATATTCTATTTTTCAAAATAAGCTTCAGTAAGCTCAAAAACATTTCTTCGTAGATTCGACAAAGAGAAGACTTTATTATTTTATTATTTTTTTGATTTTTAAATTTATTTTTTATTTTTTTGAGTCCGTAATTTTTTTATTTTATTATTATACTTTAAGTTCTAGGGTACATGTGCATAACATGCAGGTTTGTTACATATGTATACTTGTGCCATGTTGCTGTGCTGCACCCATCAACTCGTCAGCACCCATCAACTCGTCATTTACATCAGGTATAACTCCCAATGAAATCCCTCCCCCCTCCCCCCTCCCCGTGATAGGCCCCAGTGTGTGATGTTCCCCTTCCCGAGTCCAAGTGATCTCATTGTTCAGTTCCCACCTATGAGTGAGAACATGCGGTGTTTGGTTTTCTGTTCTTGTGACAGTTTGCTAAGAATGATGGTTTCCAGCTGCATCCATGTCCCTACAAAGGACACAAATTCATCCTATTTGATGGCTGCATAGCATTCCATGGTGTATGTGTGCCACATTTTCTTAATCCAGTCTGTCACTGATGGACATTTGGGTTGATTCCAAGTCTTCGCTATTGTGAATAGTGCTGCAATAAACATACGTGTTCATGTGTCTTTATAGCAGCATGATTTATAATCCTTTGGGTATATACCCAGAAATGGGATGGCTGAGTCATATGGTACTTCTAGTTTTTATCATGGGATATTTGGTTTTTCACTATAGGCTTCAATGGGCTCAGAAATGTCCCTTCATAGATTCTACAAAAGAGTGTTTCCAACCTACTGAATCAAAACACAGGTTCATTCTGTGAGATGAATGCACATATTACAAAGCATTTTCACAGATAAGTTGTTTCTAGTTTTTATCAAGGGATATTTGATTGTTCACTGTAGGCCTCAATGGGCTATGAAATGTCCCCTCATAGATTCTACAAAAAGAGTTTCTAACCTGCTGAATCAAAACAAAGCTTTCATTCTGTGAGATGAATGCACATATTACAAAGCTTTTTCACAGATAGTTGCTTGCTAGTTTTTATCAAGGGATATTTGGTTTTTCACTATAGGCTTCAATGGGCTCAGAAATGTCCTTCATAGATTCTACAAAAGTGTTTCCAACCTACTGAATCAAAACACAGGTTCATTCTGTGAGATGAATCCACATCACAAAGCTTTTTCACAGATAGCTTGTTTCTAGTTTTTATAATGGGATATTTGGTTTTTCACTATGAGCTTCAATGGGCTCAGGGTACCCCTTCGTAGAGTTTACAAAATAAGTTTTTCAAACCTGGTGAATCAAACCGCAGGTTTAACTCTGTGGTATGAATCCACACATTACAAAGAATTGTCACAGATAGCTTGTTTCTAATTGTTATCGTGGGATATTTGGTTTTTCACTATAGGCCTCAATGGGCTCAGAAATGTCCTTCATAGATTCTACAAAAGTGTTTCCAACCTGGTGAATCAAAACACAGGTTCCATTCTGTGAGATGAATCCACATCACAAAGCATTTTCACAGATAGTTTGTTTCTAGTTTTATTGTGGGATATTTGTTTTTCACTATAGGCTTCAATGGGCTCAGAAATGTCCTTCATAGATTTTACAAAAATAGTGTTTCCAACCTACTGAATCAAAACACAGTTTCCATTCTGAGAGATGATTCCACACATCACAAAGCATTTCACAGACAACTTATTTCTAGTTTTTATTGTGGGATATTTGTTTTTTACTGTAGGCTTCAATGTAATCAGAAATGTCCTTCATAGATTCTATGAAAAGAGTATTTCCAACCTACTGAATCAAAACAAAGCTTTAACTCTGTGAGATGAATCTACACATCACAAAGCATTTTCAAGGATATCCTGTTTCTAGTTTTTATCATGGGATATTCGGTTTTTCACTATGAGCTTCAATGGGCTCAGAAATGTCCTTCATAGATTCTACAAAAGAGTGTTTCCAACCTGGTGAATCCAAACACAGGTTCCATTCTGTGAGATGAATCCACACATCACAAAGCTTTTTCACAAATAGGTTGTTTCTAGTTTGTATCATCGGATATTCAGTTTTTCATTATAGGCTTCAATGGGCTCAAAAATGTCCCTTCATATATTCTACAAAAAGAGTCTTTCCAACCTGGTGAATCAAAACAAGGTTTAGCTCTGTGAGATGAATCCACACATCACAAAGCATTTCAACAGATAGCTTGTTTCTAGTTTTTATCATGGAATATTCAGTTTTTCACTAGGTCAAATGGATTCAGAAATGTCCTTCATAGATTCTACAAAAGAGTGTTTCCAACCTGGTGAATCAAAACACAGGTTCCATTCTGTGAGATGAATCCACACATCACAAAGCTTATTCACAGATAGATTGTTTCTAGTTTTTATCATGGGATATTCGGTTTTTCAGTATAGGCTTCAATGGCTCAGAAATGTCCCTTGTAGATTCTACAAAAGTGTTTCCAACCTGGTGAAGCAAAACACAGATTTAACTGTGAGAGATGACTGCACGCATCACAAAGTATTTTTCCAGATAGCTTGTTTCTAGTTTGTGTAACAAGATATTCATTTTTTAAGAATAGACTTCCATGGGCTCAGAAATGACTCTTCGTAGATTCCACGAAAAGAGTGTTTCCAACCTGGTGAATCAAGACTTAGTTTTCATTTTATGATATGAATGCACACATCACAAAGCATTTTATCAGATAGTTTGTTTCTACTTTTTTTTTTTTTTAACAGTGTATTCGGTTCTTCATTACAGGATTCAATGGGCGCACAAATGTCTCTTTGTAGATTCTACCAAAAGAGTGTTTCCAAGCAATTCCAAACACAGGTTCCATTTTGTGAAATGAATCCACACATCACAAAGCATTTTCACAGTTAGCTTGTTTCTAGTTTTTATCAGGATATTCAGTTTTTCACTATAGGCTTCAATGGCTCAGAAATGTCCTTTTGTAGATTCCACAAAAGAATGTTTTTCACTATAGGCTTCAATGGCTCAGAAATGTCCTTCATAGATTCTACAAAAGTGTTTCCAACCTGTGAATCAAAACACAGGTTTAACTCTGTGAGATGAATCCACATCACAAAGCATTTTCACAGATAGCTTGTTTCTAGTTTTTATTGCAGGATATTCAGTTTTTCACTCTAGGTTTCAATGGGCTTAGAAATATCCCTTTGTAGATTCTACAAAAATAGTATTTCCAACCTGGCATTTCAAAATACAAATTTATTTCTGTGAGATGAGCATACACATCAGAAAGCATTTTAACATATAGCTTATTTCTAGTTTTTATCATGGGATATTTGGTTTCTCACTATAGGCTTCAATGGCTCAGAAATGTCCTTTGTAGATTCTACAAAAGAGTGTTTCCAACCTGTGAATCAAAACATTTTCACAGATAGTTTGTTTCTAGTTTTTATCAGGATATTCAGTTTTCACTATAGGCTTCAATGGCTCAGAAATGTCCTTCATAGATTCTACAAAAGTGTTTCCAACCTGTGAATCAAACACAGGTTCCATTCTGTGAGATGAATCCACTTATCACAATGCATTCTCACAGATAGCTTGTTTCTAGTTTTCATCACAGGATACTCAATTTTTTTGCTAAAGAATTTAATAGACTCAGATATGTACCTTCATAGATTCTGAAAAAAGAGTGTTTCCAACCTGGTGAATCCAAACACTGGTTCCGTTTTGTGAGAAGTATTCACACATAACAAAGCATTTTCACAGATAGCTTTTTTCTAGTTTTTATTGAGGGATATTCGGTTTTTCACTATAGGCTTCAATGGCTCAGAAATGTCCTTTGTAGATTCTACAAAAGTGTTTCCAACCTGGTGAATCAAACACAGGTTCCATTCTGTGAGATGAATCCACATCACAAGCATTTTCACAGATAGCTTGTTTCTAGTTTTTATTGCAGTATATTGGGTTTTTCACTGTAGGCTTCAATGGCTCAGAAATGTCCTTCATAGATTCTACAAAAGTGTTTCCAACCTGGTGAATCAAACACAGGTTCCATTCTGTGAGATGAATCCACTTATCACAATGCATTCTCACAGATAGCTTGTTTCTAGTTTTCATCACAGGATACTCAATTTTTTTGCTAAAGAATTTAATAGACTCAGATATGTACCTTCATAGATTCTGAAAAAAGAGTGTTTCCAACCTGGTGAATCCAAACACTGGTTCCGTTTTGTGAGAAGTATTCACACATAACAAAGCATTTTCACAGATAGCTTGTGTTTAGCTTTTATTGCAGTATATTCGGTTTTTCACTATAGGCTTCAATAGGTTCAGAAATATCACTTCGTAGATTCTACAAAAGAGTGTTTCCAACCTGGTGAATCAAACACAGGTTCCATTCTGTGAGATGAATCCACACATCACAAAATATTTTGCCAGATAGGTTGTTTCTAGTTTTTGCCTTGGGATATTTATTTATTTAGTATAGGCTTCAATGGGCTCAGTTATGTCCCTTCGGTGATTCTACAAAAACAGTTTTTCCAACTTGGGGAATAAAACACAGGTTTCATTATGTGAGATGAATTCACACATAACAAAGCACTTTTGCAGATAGCTTGTGTTTAGCTTTTATTGCAGTATATTCGGTTTTTCACTATAGGCTTCAATAGGTTCAGAAATATCACTTCGTAGATTCTACAAAAGGAATTTCCAAACGGGCGAATTCAGCCACAGGTTCCATTCTGCGAGATAAATTCATACATCACAAAGCATTTTCACAGATAGATTTTTTCTAGTTTTTATCATGAGACATTTAGTTTTTCACTATAGGCCTCAATGGGGTAAGAAATGTCCCTTCTTGGATTCTACAAATAGAGTGTTTCTAACCTGGTGAATCCAAACACAAGTTCCACTCTGTCAGATGAATTCAAACATCACAATGCATTTTCACAGATAGCTTGTTTCTAATTTTTATTGAGGGATATTCGGTTTTTCACTGTAGGCTTCAATGGGCTCAGAAATGTCCCTTTGTAGATTCTACAAAAATTTGTTTCTGATTTAGTGAGTGCAAAGACATTTTTAACTCTGTGAGATGCATACACACATCCCAAAGCATTTTCTCAGATAGCTCGTTTATTTGTTTCTAGTTTTTTTATTTTTGTTTTTTCACGAGATATTCCGTTTTTTCCTTTAGGCTTCAATGGGTGCAGAAATGTCCCTTTGTAATTCCAAAAAAAGAGTTTCCAACTTGGTGAATAAAAACTCACATTTACCTCTGTGAGGTGAATCCACACATCACCAAGAATTTCATATACAACTTGTTTCTTGTTTTCATCACAGAATATTCTGTTTTTCACAATAGGCTCAATGGCTCACAAATGTCCCTTTGTACATTCTACAAAAAGAGTGTTTCTAACCTGATGAATCAAAATACAGATTTTATTCTGTGAGGTGAATCCACATATCACAAAGCATTTTGACAGATGGTTTGTTTCTAGCTTTATTGGGATATTCAGTTTTTCACTATAGGCTTCAATGGGCTCAGAAATGTCCTTCATAGATTACACAAAGAGAGTGTTTCTAACCTGATGAATAAAAATACAAGTTTGGTGAGGTAAATCTCCACATCAGAAAGCATTTTCACATATAGCCTTTCTCTAGTTTTTATCCCAGGATATTCAATTTCTTACTATAGGCCTTGATGGACTCAGAAATATCCTTTCAGTGATTCTACATCAAGACTGTTTCCAACATGGTGAATTAAAATAGAAGTTTATTTTTGTGAGATGAATCCACACATCACAAAGTATTTTCATAGATAGTTGGTTTCTAGTTTTTATTGTGGGATACTCAGCTTATGGGTTTTACCATAAGCTTCAAAAAGTCAGGAAATGTTTTTCAAAGATGTACAAAAAGAATGTTTCCAAAATAGTGAATGAAAACACATTGTAACTCTGTGAGATGAATCCACACATCAAAAAGTATTTTTGCAAATGGTTTGCTTCTGGTTTATACTGAGGGATATTTGTTTTTTTGTTGTAGGCTTCAATGGACTCAGAAATGTCCCTTCATAGATTCTACAAAGGAGTGTTTCTAATGGTGAATGAGAACACAAGTTTGTCACTGTGTAATAAATCCACACATCACAAAGCATTTTTGCAGATAGCTTTTTTCTAGTTTTTATCAGGGAATATTAGTTTTCTTACTACATCCTTCAATGGGCTCAGAAATTTTCCTTTATAGGTTCCACACTGTGTGAATCATAACACAGGTTTAAATCTGTGAGAGGAATAGACACATCACAAAGCATTTTCACATATAGCTTGTTTCTCTTCTGTATCACAGAATATTCGGTTTTTCACTGTAGGTTTCAATGGCCTCAGGAATGTCCATTCGTAGAGTCTAGCAAAAGATTATTTCAACATGATGAATTCAAACACAGGTTTTATTTTGTCAGATGAATCCACACAGCACAAAGCATTTTCACAGACAGCTTGTTTCTAGTTTTTATGTGGGATATTCGTTTTGTTACCATAAGCTTCAATGGGCTCATAAATGTCTCTACGTAGATTCTATAAAAAAGTGTTTCCAACCTGGTAAATTAAAACACGTGTTCCATTCTGTGAGATGAATCCACTCATCCTTAGCATTTTCACCCATAGGTTGTTTCTGGTTTTTATCGCTGGATATTCTATTTTTCCCTATATGCTCAATGGCTCAGAAATGTCCTTGTAGATTCTACAAAAAGTGTTTCCAACCTGGTGAATCAAAACAGGTTCCATTCTGTGAGATGACTTCACACATCAGAAAACATTTTCACACATAGCTTGCTTCTAGATTCTACTGCGGGATGTTTGGTTTTTCACTGTAGGCCTCTAATTGGCTCAGTTATGCCCCTTCATAGATCTTACAAAAAGAGTGGTTCCAACCTGTTGAACCGAAACCCACATTTCATTCTGTGAGATGAATCCACAAATCAAAATACTCTTTCACAGATACATTCTTTTTAGTTTTTGTTGTGGGACATTCCATTTTTCATTATAGACTTTAACAGGCTCAGATATATCCCTTCAGTAATTCTACAACAAAAGGGTTTTTAACCTGTTGAATCTCAACACTGGTTCCATTTTGTGAGACGAATTCACACATCACAAAGCATTTTCACAGGTAGCTTCTTTCTAGTTTTATCATGGGATATTCAATTTTTTACTATAGGCTTTAATGGGTTCAGAAATGTCCCTTTGTAGATTCCACAAAAAGAGTGTTTCCAACCTGGTGAATGAAAACACAAGTTTACATCTGTAAGATGAATCCACACATCACAAAGAATTTTCACATATACTTTATTTCTAGCTTTAATCACAGGATATTCGAGTTTTTACTATGGGTTTCAAAGGCTCGGAAATGTTTCATCAATGGTTCTACAAGAAGAGTTTTTCAAACCTGATGAATCAAAACGCAGGTTCTGTTATGTGAGCTAAATCCACACATAACAAAGCATTTTCTCAGATAGCTTGTTGATAGTTTTTATTATGGAACATTTGACTTTTCTATAGAGGCCTCAATGGGCCCAGAAATGACCCTTCTTGGATTGCATGAAAAGAGCGTTTCTGACACGGTGTATCTAAACACAGGTTTCATTCCATCAGAAGAATCCACACAAAAAAAAGCATTTTCACAGATAACCTGTGTCTAGTTTTTATCACGGATATTCAGTTTTTCACTATAGGCTTCATTGGGCTCAGAAATGTCCCTTTTTAAATTCTATAAAAAAAGTGTTTTCAACTTGGTGAATCAAAACACAGGTCCCATTCTTTGAGATGAATCCACACATCCAAAGCATTTTTGCAGATAGCTTCTTTCTAATTTTTATCATGGAATACTATGTTTTTCACCATAGACTTCAATGGGCTAACAAATATCCCTTCGCAGATTCTACCAAGAGAGTATTCACAACCTGATGAATGAAAACACGAGTTTACCTCTGTGAGATAAGTCCACAACACGAAGCATTTTCACACATAGCTGTTTTCTTGTTTATATTGTGGGATATTAAGTTATTTACTATAGGCTTCAATGGACTCAGAAATTTTCCTTCATTGATTCTACAAAAAAGGTGTTTCCAACCTGGTGAATCAAAACACAGGTTTCATTTTATAAGACAAATTTACACATCACAACACATTCTAACAGTTAGCCTGTTTCTCCTACTTATCATGGGATATTCAATTATATCTTATGGGCCTCGATAGGTTCAGAAATGTCACTTCATAGATTCTACAAAAAACTGTTTCCAACCTGGTGAAGGAAAACATAACTTTCTCTCTGTGAGATGAATCCACGCATCACAAAGCATTTCAACATATGGTTGTTCATAGTTGTTATCATAGGACATTCGATTTTTCAATATAGATTTCAATGGGCTCAGAAATGGCCCTTTGAAGATTCTATTAAAAAAAATGTTTCCAACAAGGTGAATAGAAACACGTTTTCTTTTTTGAGACGGAGTTTCACTCTTGTTGCCCAGCCTGGAGTGCAATGGCATGCTCTGAGCTCACCACAACTTCTGCCTCTCAGGTTCAAGAGATTCTCCTGCCTCAGCCTACTGCATAGCTGGGATTACAAGCATGTACCACCATGCCCAGCTAATTTTGTATTTTTAGTAGAGACGTTGTTTTTCCATGTTGGTCAAGCTGGTCTTGAACTTCTGACCTCAGGTGATCCGCTCACCTTGGCCTCCCAAAGTGCCAGGATTACAGGCCTGACTCAACATGCCTGGACTGAAAACACGTTTAAATCTGTGAGATGGGTCCACACCTCACAAAGCATTTTTCCAGATAGCCTTTTTCCTAGTTTTTGTCTTGTGATATTTGGATTTTAGTCATAGGCTTTAATGGGCTTAGAAATGTCCCTTTGTAGATTACCAAAAAAAAAAAAAAAAAAAAAAAATCCAACCTGGTGAATGAAAACAGAAGTTCAACTCCGTGAGATTATTGGACACATTACAAAGTATTTTCACGTATAGCTTGTTTCTGGTTTCTATCACAAGATATTTGGTTTTTCACTGTAAGCTTCAATGAGCTATGAATTTCTCTTCGTTGATTCTACAAAGAGAGTGATTCCAACCTGGTGAATCAAAACACAGGTTCCATTCAGTGTAATAAATTCACACTTTAAAAACCTTTTTTGCAGATTACTTGTTTCTGGTCTTTAGTTTGGGATATTCTGTTTTCCACTATTGGCTTCAATAGGCTCAAAAATATCATTTCGTAGATTCTACAAAAAAAAAAAAAAAAAATGTGTTTCCAATCTGGTGAATGAAAAAACATTTCTAGCTCTGCGACCTAAATCCCTAAATCACAAACCATTTTCACTGATAGCTTGATTCTGGCTTTTATCACGGAATACTCTTTTTTTTTTTTTAAACTATAAGTTTCAATAAGTTAAAAATGTCTTTTCATAGATCACACAGAAACAGTGTTTCCAATCTGGTGAATTATAACAGAAATTTATTTCTGTGAGACCAAATTTCCCTTCATAAATCCTACAAAAAGATGATTTAAAACCTGGTGTATCAAAATACGTGTTCCATTCTGTGAGATGAATCCACACATCACACAGCATTTTCACAAATAGCTTCTTTCTGGATTTTAATGTGGGATATTCTGTTTTTCACTATGGGCTTTGCTAAGGTCAGTAACACGTTCTCATAAAATCCACTAAAAGAGTGTTTCCAACTAGGTGAATCAAAACACAGGTTCCGTTCAGTGAGATTAATACATATCAGAAAGCATTTTCACAGATAGCTTGCTTCCACTTTTTATGACAGGATATTTCATTTCCAACCTTAGGCTTAAACAGGCTGATAAATTTTCCTTTGTAGATTCTACAGAAAGTGTGCTTCCAACCTGGTGAAACAAAACACATGTTCCACTCTGTAAGATGAATCCACACATCCCAAAGCGTTTTCACAGATAACTTGTTTCTAGTTCTTAACGCAGGATATTTAGTTTTCATTTATAGGATTCAATGGGCTCAGAGGTGTTTGGATATAAATTCTACCAAAAGAGAGTTTCCAACATGGAGAATCGAAACAGACATTCCATTCTGAAAGATGAATTCACACATTACAAAATATTTTTACAGATCTCTCATTTCTAATTTTTATCATGTGATATTCAGTTCTTCATTACAGGCTTCAAAAGACTCAGAAATACTCACAGATACTACAGAAAGAGTGTTTCCAATTTGGTGAAGCAAAACACAGGTTTCATTCTGTGAAACGAATTTAGACATCAGAAAGCATTTTCAAAAATTGCTTGTATGTACTTTCTATCGTGTGATGTTTGGTTTTTTAATGGGCCTAAAGGTCTCAGAAATATCCCTTTGAAGATGTACAAAGAGAGTCTTTCCAACCTGGTTAATGAAAACACATGTTCCATTCCGTGATATGAAATCACACATCACAAAGCGTTTTCACAAGTGGCTTGTTCCTAGTATTTATCATGGAATATTTGACTTCCCTCATTGACCACAATGGGCTCAAAAATGTCCCTTCATAGATTGTAACAAAACAATGTTTCCAACCCAGTGAACCAAACAACAGGATTTATTGTGTGTGATGAAGTCACAAATCATAAAAAACTTTCACAGATAGCTTGTTTCTAGTTTTTATTGTGGGATATTTTATTTTTTTTCCTCAATGGCCTCAGAAATGTCCCTTTGTAGATCCTAAAAAAAAAAAGTGTTTTCAATCTGGTGAATCAACATATAGGCTCCATTCTGTGAGATGAATCCAGGTATCACAAGACATTTCTATAGACAAACTGTTTCCAGGTTTTACCATGGGATATTGTATTTTTCCTAACTGGTCTCAATGGATTCAGAAATGTTCCTTTGTAGATTCTACAGAAAGAGTGTTTTCAACCTCATGTATCAAAAACATAGGTTCAATTCTTTGAGATGAATCCACGTATTGCAAAACATTTTTACAGGTAGTTTGTTCCTAGTTTTTTCATAGGATATTTGATTGTCCTTATTGGCATCAATGTGCTCAAAAATGTCCCTTTGTAGATTTTTACAAACTAGTGCTTCCAACCTGGTGAATTACAACACAGTTTCTATTCTGTGACATAAATTTACAAATCAAGAAGCACTTACACAGATAGTGTGTTTCAAGTTCTTACCACAAGATATTTAATTTTTTCTTGTAAGCCTTAATGGGCTCAAAAAAATGTCCCTTTGTAGATCTTAGAAGAAGCGTGTTTCCAACCTGTTAAATAAAAAAACAGGTTCCATTCTGTGAGAAGAATCCATGCATCAAAAACTACGTTCACAGATAGCTTGTTTCTAGTTTTTATTGGGAGATATCCAATGTTTCATAATTATCCTCAATGGACACACAAATGTCCCTAAGTAGAATTTACAGAAAAAGTGTTTGCAAACTTGTGCAATTTTAGGTTGCATTATGTGAGATGAATTGGCACATCACAAAGCACTTTCACAGATAGTTTGTTTCCAGTTTTTCTCCTAGGATTTTCTATTTTTGTTATTGCATGTAATGGGCTCAGCAATATCCCTTTGTAGATTCTATAAAAAGTATTTTTACCCTGGTGAATCAAAATGCAAGTTCCATTCTGGGAGATGAATCCACACATCACAATGAGTTTTCACACATAGCTTTTTATCTAGTTTTTATCACGGGATATTTAATCTTTTATGGGCCTCAATGGGCACACAAATGTCCTTAAGAAGATTCTACAAAAAGAGTGTTTTCAACTTGGTGAATAAAAACACAGATTTTATTATGTGAGATGAATCCACACATCACAAAGCATTTTCACAGACAGGTTTATTTTCTAGTTTTTATTTTGGATATTCATTTTTCACTATACACTTCAATAGGCTCAGAATTGTAGCCCCGTAGATTCTACAAAACAGTGTTTTTAACCTGTGAATCAATACACAATTTTCATTCTGTGGGATGAATCCACACATCACAGAGCATTTTCACAAATAGCTTGTTTTTAGTTTTTATCACGGGACGCTCAACATTTTGTTATGGGTTTAAACGGGCTCAGAAATATCCCTTTATAGATTCTATAGAGTGTTTTGAACCTGGTGGATGAAAACACATTTTACGTTCTGTGAGATGAATCCACACATCACAAAGCATTTTCACAAATGGCTTGTTTTTAGTTATTTATTTATTTTGTTTTTCACGGAATATTCAGTTTTCCATATTGGCCACAATGGCCAATTGTTTCTTCGAATTTCTACAAATAAAGTGTTTCCAGCCTGGTGAATCAAAACATAGGTTTCATTCTCTGCCATGAATCCACACATAAAAAGGATTTTCACACATAGATTTTTTCTAGTTTTTATCATGGGATATTTGGTTTTACACTATAGCCTTCAATGGGCTCAAAAATATCAATTCATAGATTATACAAAAAGAGTTTCTCCAACCTGAGGAATTAAAACGTGAATCCAAACAACAGAAAACATTTTTGCAGATAGCATGTTTCTAGTTTTTGTGGTGGGATATTGAATTTTTTTCTTGTAGGCCACAATAGTCTCAAATGTGTCTCTTTGTAGGATCTACCAAAAGAATGTTTCTGACCTGGTGAATCAAAAATCAGTTTCCATTCTGTGCGATAAATCTTCACATCACACCACATTTTCACAGCTTGTTTCTAGTTATTATCCTGGAATATTCAATTTTCACTATAGGCTTCAATGGGTTCAGAATTGTATGCCCGAAGATTCTACAAAAAGACTATGTTTTACCTGCTGAATCAAAACACAGGTTCCATTCTGTGACATGAAACCATACATCAAAAAGTATTTTCACAGATAGCTTCTTTCTAGTTTTTATTGCAGGATATTCGATTTTCCTTTTTGGCTACAATGGGCTCAGAAACTTCCCTTCATAGATTCTACAAAAAGAGCATTTCCAACCTGGAAACACTCCATTCTTTGAAATGGTTCTATTCTGTGAGATGGTTCCATTCTTGAGATGAATCCACAGTTAACAAAACATTCTCAGAGATAGTTTGTTTCTACTTTTTAATGGCAGAATATTCTATTTTTTTGTGTGATTCAATGGGCTCAGAAATTTCCCTTCGTATAATCAACAAAAAGAAAGAGTGTTTTTAACCTGGTGAATGAAAATATATGTTCCAGATGTCTCTATCCTTAGAATGCTAGAGATGACCCAGATGTCTCTATTATTAGAGTCCCTAAGGTCATTCAGTTGTCTATCATTAGATCATCTGGGGTCAGCCAAGAGACTTTATTCTTAGAATGCTTGAGATCGCCTAGGTGTCTCTATCATTAGAATGCTTGTGGTAGGCCAGGAGTCTCTCCCAGTGGAATGCCTGATGTGGGCCAGAGGTCTCTGTCATTAGAATGCCTGAGGTCATGCATGTGTCTATCATTACAATGACTGGGGTCAGGCAGGAGTCTCTATCCTTAGAATGACTTAGGTCACCCAAGTATCTTTATCATTGGTATCCCTGGGGTCGACTAGGAGACTCTTCAGTTAAAATTACGGAGTTCGATGAGACGTCTGTATTCTTAGAATGCCAGAGGTTGGGTTGGGTACTCTGGCTCATGTCTGTAATTTCAGCACTTTGGGAGGCCAAGGTGGGTGGATGGCTCACAATGTCAGGAATTCGAGACCAGCCTGATAAACATGGTGAAACCCTGTCTCTACAAAAAATACAAAAATTAGCTGTACATTGTGGTGTGAGCCTGTAATCCCAGCTGCTTGGGAGGCTGAGGCAGGAGTACTGATTGAACCTGTGGGGGTGGAGGTTGCAGTGAGCCAAGATCACGCCACTGCACTCCAGCCTGGGTGACAGAGCAACACTTCAATAAAGCAAAAAAAAAAAAAAAAAAAAAAAAAAGAATGCTGGAGGTTGGCCAGGGGTCTCTAACATTAGAATGTCTGGGGCAGGCCAGAAGTCTCTATCCTGAGAATACCTGAGATCACCCAGGTGTCTCTGTCATTAAAATTCCTGGGTTTGGCCAGGAGTCTCTTCCATTAGAATCCCTGGGGTTGGCCAGAAGTCTCTATTGGTAGAATGCTTGAGTGCGGCCAGGTGTCTCTATCATTAGAAAGCCTCGGATCAGTCAGGAGTCTCTACCTGTAGAATGCCTGTGTTTACCCAGGTGTCTATCAATAGAAACCTTGGTGTCAGCCAGGAGCCTCTATCTTTAGAATGGCTGAGGTGGGCCAGGTTTTGCTGTCATTAGAATGTCAGGGGTCAGCAAGAACACTCTGTCATTAGAATGCCTGGATTTGGACAGGAGTTTCTGTCCTTGGAATGCTTGTGTTCACTCAGGTGTGTCTATTATTAGAATGCCTGGGGTCTGCCTGGATACTCTCCCATTAGAATGCCTCAGGTCCATCAGATGTCCCTGTCCTTAGAATGTCTGAGGTGGGCCAGGATTGTCTCTCATTAAAATGCCTCAGGTCAGCCAGGTGTCTCTATCCTTAGAATGTCAAATGTCACCCAGGTGTCTCTGTCATTAGAATATCTGGGCTTAGCCAGGAATCTCTCTCATTAGAATTCCTGTGGTTAGCTAAATTCTCCATTTTTAGAATGTCTGAGGTTTGCCAGGGGTCTCTATTGTTGCAATGCCTGGGATCAACCACAAGTTTCTGTTCTTAGAATGCCAGAGGTCACCCAAGTGTCTCTATCATTAGATTGCTTGGGACCGACCAGGATACTCTATTGTTAGGATGCCTGTGGTTGGTCAGAAGTCTCTATCCTTAGAATGCCAGAGGTCACCAAGGTGTCTCTAACATTAGAATACCTAGAGTTGGCCAGGAGTCTCTATCCTTAAAAGGCGTGCAGTCGCCCAGTTGTCTATCATTAGAATGCCTGGGGTTGGCCAGGAGACTTTATCTATAGAATGACAGAGGTCACCCAGTTGTCACTATCATTAGAATGCCTGGTTTGGCCAGGAGGCTCTCCCATTAGAATGCCTGGGATCAGCCAGAAGTCTCTATTCTTAGCATGCCTGAGGTCACCTAGGTATCTATGATTAGAATGCCTAAGATAAGATAGGAGTCTCAATTCTTAAAATGCTTGAGGTTACCCAGGTGTCTCAATCATTAGAATTCCTGGGGGTTGGCCAGGACTCTTTCTGTGCAAATGCTTGGGGGCAGCCAGATTTCTGTAGCCTTAGAATTTCTGGGTCAACTAGAAATCTTTTCTGATAGAATGCCTGTGGTTGTCCAGGTTATTCTATCATTAGAATGACTGGAGTTGTCCAGTAGTCTCTCCCATTAGAATGCCTAATGTCGGCCACATGTTTCTACCCTTAGAATGTGTGATATGGACCATGTGTCTCTATCATAAGAGCTCCTGGGTCAACCAGGAGTCTCCATTCTTAGAATGCCTGAGGCCACCAAGGTTTCTATAATTAGAATGCCTATGATTGGCCAGGGGTCTCTATTCTTAGAATGCCTGGCATCAGCCAGGTGTCTATTATTAGAATGCCTGGGGTCGGGCAGCAGTCTCTATTTTCACAATTCCTGAGTTTGCCCAGGTGTCTCTGTCATTAGAATGCCTGGGATTGGACAGGATACTTTAAAGTTTGAACATCTGAGGTCAGCCAGATGTCCCTATTCTTAAAATGCCTGGAATGGACCAGGAGTCTCTCCCATTAGATTGCCTGAGGTTGGCAAGCTATCTCTCTCCTTAGAATGCCAAAGGTCACTGAAATGTCTGCATCATTAGAATGTCTGGGGCTCGCCAGGAGTTTCTCCCGTTATAATGCCTGTTGTTGACCACAAGTCTGTATTTTTAGAATGCCTGAGGCCAGTCAGATGTATCTATAATTAGAATGCCTGGAGTTGACCAAGAGTCTCTATACTTATAATGCCTGAGATTGCCTAGATGTCTATCATTAGAATGCCTGGGCTCAGCCAGGAGTTTCTATTCTTAGTATGCCTGAGGTAACCCAGGTGTCTCTATCATTAGAATGACTGTAGTCAGCCAGGAGACTCTACCTTTAGAGTGCCTGAGGTCAGATGGTGGTCTCTATCCTTACAATGCCAAAAGTCGCCCAGGTGTCTCTATCATTAGAATGCCTGTGGTCAGCCAGGCATCTCTACCATTAGAATGCCTGTAGTTGGCCAGAAATCTCTACCATTATAATGTCTGTGGTTGGCCAGGAATCTCTATCCTGAAAATTCTTGAGGTTGGCCTGAAGTCTCTATCCTTAGTATGCCTGAGTTCAACCAGGTGTCTCTATCATTGGAATGCCTGGGAACGACCAGAAGTCTCTACCATTAAAATGCCAGACGTTGCCCAGGCATCACTCATTAGAATGCTTGGGGAGGGTCTGGAGCCTCTTTTTTTAGGATGCCTGATTTTTCCTAGGTGTCTCTATCATTAGAATGCCTGAAGTCGCCCAGTTGTTTCTCTTATTAGAATGTTGGGGATCGGCCAGTAGTCTCTCCCGTTAGAATGCCTAGAATTGGCCATGAGTCTCTATCCTTAGAATGCCTGGGTTCAGCCAGGTGACTCTCATTAGAATGCCTGCTGTTGGCCAGGAGACTCTACCGTTAGAATACCTGAGGTTGGCTAGATATCTCTATCCTTAGAATGCCTGTGGTCAGCAGGAGTCTCTACTGTTAGAAAGACTGAGGTCAGCCAGTTATCTCTATCATTAGAATGCTGGAGGTCGCCCAGGTGTCTCCATTATTGGAACGACTGAGGTCAACCAGGAGTCTATCCAAATAGAATGCCTGGGTTTGCCCAGAAATGTCTGTCCTTAGAATGCCTGTGGTTGGCCAGTTGTCTCTTTCATTAGAATGCCTGAGATCGACCAGGAGTCTCTCCAGTTAGAATGTCTTGAGTCAGTCCAGAGGAGCCTCTCCCATTAGAATGCCTGGTTTCAGCTGGGAGTCTCTCCCTTTAGAATACCAGAGGTCAGACAGATGACTTTATTCTTAGTGTGCTGGATGTTGCCCAAGTTTCTCTATCATTAGAATGCCTGGGGTCAGCCAGGAGTCTTTATACTGAGAATGCCTGATGTCGTACTGATCTCTCTATCCTCAGAATTCCTGGAGTAAGCTAGGATGCTCTCTCATAAGAATGCCTAATGTTGGCCAGATAACTCTGTCCTTAGAATGACAGAATTTGGCCAGGTGTCTCTATTGGTAGAATGTCTGGGACTGACCAGCAGCCTCTATCCATAGAATGCCTGAGGTTGCCCAGGTGTCTCTATCATTAGAATGCCTGCAGTAGGCCAGGAGTCTCTCCTGTTAGAATGCCTGTGTTCGGACAGGAGACTCTGTCTTTAGAATGTCTGATGTTGGCCAGGTGTCTCTATCACAACAACACCTGGGGTTGGCCAGAAGTCTCCAGTTTTAGAATGCCTGAGGTCCCCCATGTGTCTATCATTAAAATGCCTGGTGTCGGACAGGATTCTCTATCCTTAGAATGCCTTTGGGCACCCAGGTGTCTCTATCATTAGAATGCCTGGGGCCAGTCAGAATATTCTACCGTTAAAATGCCTGAGATCCAGCAAATGATTCTATCCTTAGAATGTGAAAGGCGGCCCAGGTGTGTCTATTATTAGAAGGCCTTGGGTTAACCAGGAGTATATATGATTAGAATACCTGAGGTAGCCCAGTTTTCTCTATTATTAAATGCCTGTGGCCTGCCTGAATACTCTCTTGTTAGAATGCTTCAGGTCGGCCAGATGTTCCTGTCCTTAGGATGCCTGGGGTCGGCCAGAATTATCTCCCATAGAATGCCTGGAGTAGGCCAAGTGTCTGTATTCTTAGAATGCCTGGGTCCCAGGAGTTCTGTCCTTAGAATGCCTGTGGTTGGCCAGTGTCTCTATCATTAGAATGCTAGATGGCCAGGAGTCTCTATTAGAATGCCTGGAGTCAGTCCAGAGGACTCTCCATTAGAATGCCTGGTCAGCTGGAGTCTCCTTTAGAATGCCAGAGGTCAGAAGTCTTTATCATTAGTGTCTGAGTTCAGGTTTCTCTATCATTAGAATGCCTGGGGTCAGCCAGAGTCTCTATAGAATGCCTGAGTCAGCAGGTCTCTCTATTAGAATGCCTGGAGGCTAGGTGTCTCTCCTTAGATGCCTAATAGGAATGTCCTTGAATGTCCAGGTGTCTCTATTAGAATGTCTGGGTCCAGAGTCTATCCTTAGAATGCCTGAGGTTCAGTGTCTCTATCATTAGAATGCCTAGTGGGCCAGTCTCTCCTGTTAGAATGCCTGTTCAGGGAGACTCTGTCTTTAGAATGCCTGAGTTGGCCAGGTGTCTCTATCACAACAACACCTGGGGTTGGCCAAGTCTCCATTAGAATGCCTGAGGTCACCCAGTGTCTATCATTAGAATGCCTGAGCCAGGTCTCTATCCTTAGAATGCCTGGGTTGGGAGTCTCTATCATTAGAATGCCTGAGTCGAATATCTCTCCGTTAGAATGCCTGAGTTCAAATGCCTTCTATCCTTAGAATGCCTGAGGCCAGCCAGGTGTGTCTATTAGAATGCCTGGGTTCAGGAGTCTCTTTATTAGAATGCCTGAGGTAGAGTTTTCTCTATTATTAAATGCCTGTGGCCTGCCTGAATCTCTCTTGTTAGAATGCTTCAGTGGCCAGATATCTGTCCTTAGAATGCCTGGGGTCAGCCAGAATTCTCTCATTAGAATGCCTGCTGAGTCAGCCAAGTGTCTGTATTCTTAGAATGCCAAGTCAGCCAGGTGTCTCTAATATGCCTGGGGTCAGAATCTCTCATTAGAATGCCTGAGTTGGCTGATGTCTCTATTAGAATGCCTGTGTCAGCCAGGAAGCTCTCTGAAATGCCTGAGTTGGTGTCTCTCAGAATTGGGTCAGCCAGGAGTCTCATTAGAATGCCTGTTGGCTGTCTCTCCTGTTATGCCTGGTGTCAGCTAGGTGTCTATCCTTAGAATGCCTGAGGTCCAGGTGTCTCTCATTAGAATATCTGGGGAGTCTCTAGAATGTGGTCAGGAGTCTCATCATTAGAATGCCTTTGGTCAGCCAGATGTCTCTATCCTTAGAATGCCTGAGGTCATCCAGATGTCTCTATCTATCCTTAGAATGCCTGAGGTTGCACAAGTGTCTCTATCATTAGAATGCCTGGGGTAAGCCAGGTGTCTCTATCATTGTAATGCTGTGGTTGGCCAGAAGTCTTTCCTGTTAGAATCTCTGGGGTCAGTCAGGTGTCTCTATTCTTAGAATGCCTGAGGTTGCCCAGGTGTCTCTATCATTACAGTGCCTGTGGTCAACAAAGAGTTTCTATCATTAGAATGCCATGGGTCAGCCATGAGTCTTCCCCATTAGAAAACCTGGTTTGGCCAGGTGTTTCCACATTAGAATGACTGAAGTTGCATATGGTCTCTATCATTAGAATGCCTGGGGTGGGTAGGTAGTCTCTATCATTGGAATGCCTGGAATTGGCCAGGAATCTCTCCCGTTAGAATGCCTGGGTCGGCCAGGTGTCTCTATTCTTAAAATGCCTGAGATCGTCCAGTTGTCTTTATAATTAGAATGCCTGGGGTCTGCCAGAAGTCTCCATCATTAGAATAAATGAGGTCAGCGAAAAGTCTCTCCTGTTAGAACGCCTGGGAGGGCCTGTTGTCTTTTGCTTTAGAATGACTGTGGTCGCACATATGTCTCTGTCATTAGAATTCCTTGGGAAGGCCTGGAGTCTCTATCATTAAAATTATGGGGTGTGCAAGAAGTCTCTTTCATTAGATTGTCTTGATTAAGACAGATGTCTCTATTAGAATGCCTGAGGCCACCCAAATGTCTCTTATCAATAGAATGCCTGGGGTCAGCCAAGAGCCTCTCTCCTTAGAATGCATGGGATCAGCCAGGTGTCTCTATCCTTAGTATGTCTGAGGCTACCCAGGTGTCTGTATTATTAGAATGCCTGGGGTCGGCCAGTAGTTGGCCAGTCTACCATTGGACTGCCTGGGGTTGGCCAGGACTCTCTTCCATTGAAATACCTGGGCTTGGCCACTTGTCTTCTTCAGTTAGAATGCCTGGCGTCAACCAGGTTCCTCTAGCCTTACAATGCTTGAGGTCTCATGGGTGTCTCTAACATTAGAATGCCTTGGGTTGGCCAAGACTCTCTATCATTAGAATGCCTGGGTTTGGCCAGGTATCTCTATTCTTAGAATGACTGATGTCACCCACGTGTCTCTATCATTAGATTGCCTGGGGTTGATGAGTTTCACATTAGAATGCCTGGTTTGGAGTGTCTCTCTTGTTAGAATGCCTGTTGGCCAGGTGTCTCTATCCTTAGAATGCCTGAGGTCTCTGGGGTTCTAGCATTAAAATGCCTGTGGTGTCAGGTGTCTCTATCATTAGAATGTCTGCAGTCAAGGGGTCTCTGTCATTAGAATGCCTGTCACCCAGGTCTCTAATATTAGAATGCCTGGGGTCGGCTAAAAGTCTCAATTTTAATGAATGGGGTTGGCCAGAGTCTCACTCAATAGAATGCCCGAGTCAGCCAGCAGTCTCTCTGGGTAGAATGCATGGGATCAGCCAGGTGTCTCTATCCTTAGTATGTCTGAGGCTACCCAGGTGTCTGTATTATTAGAATGCCTGGGGTCGGCCAGTAGTTGGCCAGTCTACCATTGGACTGCCTGGGGTTGGCCAGGACTCTCTTCCATTGAAATACCTGGGCTTGGCCACTTGTCTTCTTCAGTTAGAATGCCTGGCGTCAACCAGGTTCCTCTAGCCTTACAATGCTTGAGGTCTCATGGGTGTCTCTAACATTAGAATGCCTTGGGTTGGCCAAGACTCTCTATCATTAGAATGCCTGGGTTTGGCCAGGTATCTCTATTCTTAGAACGACTGATGTCACCCACGTGTCTCTATCATTAGATTGCCTGGGGTTGATGAGGAGTTTCACCCATTACAATGTCTTGGTTTGGCCAGGTGTCTCTCTTGTTAGAATGCCTGAGGTTGGCCTGGTGTCTCTATCCTTAAAATGACTGAGGTCTCACAGGGTTCTCCAGCACTAAAATACCTGTGGTAGTCCAGGGGTCTCTATCATTAGAATGTCTGCAGTCAGCCAGGAGTCCCTCCTGTTAGAATTCCTGGACTCAGCCATGTGTCCCTACCCTTAGAATGCCTGAGGTCACCCAGGTCTCTAATATTAGAATGCCTGGGGTCGGCTAAAAGTCTCAATTTTAATGAATGGGGTTGGCCAGGAGTCTCACTCAATAGAATGCCCGGAGTCAGCCAGCAGTCTCTCTGGGTAGAATGCTTGGGGTCGGCCAGGTATCTCTATCCTTAGGATGTCTGAGGTCAAACACGAGTCTCTAAAATTAGAATGCCTGTTATAGGCTACGAGTCTTTATCATTAGAATGCCTTGGGAAAGTGAGGAGTCTCTCTTGTGTGCATGCCTTTTGTCAGCCAGGTGTCTCTGTCCTTACAATGCCTGATATCACCCAAAATTCTCTCTCATTAGAATACTTTGGGTCAGCCAGGAGTCTCTCCCATTAGAATGCCTAAGGGCAGCCAGGAGTTTCTCTCTTTAGAATGCCTAAGCTCAGCCAGGTGTCTCTACCCTTATAATGCCTGAGGTCTCCCATGTGTCTCTATCATTACAATGCCTGGGGTAGGCCAGGAGTACCTTTTATTAGAATGGCTGGTTTGGGCCAGCTGTCTCTATCCTTAGGATGAATAATGTCACCCAGGTGTCTCTATTATTAGACTGCCTGAGGTGTGCCAGGAGTCTTTTCCTTTAGAATGCCTAAGGTTGACCAGGAGTCTCCCCCATTAGAGTGCCTGGGGAGAGCCAGGTGTCTCTATCCTCAGAATGCCTGAGGTCGCAGTGGTGTCTCTATCAGTAGAATATCTGGGGTAGACCAGGAGTCTTGATTATTAGAATGCCTGGGCTTGGCAAGGAGTATCTTCCATTAGAATGTCTGGGGTGGGCCAGGAGTCTCTATTCTTAGAATGCCTGATGTCACCAATGTTTCTCTGTCATTAAAATGTCTGGGGTGGGAAGGAGTCTTTCCTGTTAGAATGCCTGAGGTTGCACAGGTGTCTCTATCATTAGAATGCCTGGGGTAAGCCAGTGGTCTCTATCATTGGAATGCCTTGGGTCGTCAAAGAGTCCATCTCATTAGAATGCCCAGGTTCGGCCAGGAGTCTCTCCCATAAAAAATTCTGGGGTCGGCCAGGTTTCTCTATCCTTTGAATGTCTGCAGTCGCCCAAGTATCTCTAACATTAGAATGCAAGGTGTCAGGCAGGAGTCTCTATCATTGGAATACCTATGTTCAGCCACTAGTCTCTCTCGTCAGTATCCCTGTGATTAACCAAGTGTCTCTACCCTTAGAAAGCCTGAGGTCACCCAGGATGTCTCTATCATTACAACGCATGGGGTCAGCCAGGAGTCTCTATCATTATAATGTCTGGGGTCGGAAAGGAGTGTCTCCCAGTAAAATGCCAAATGTGCACCACAGGTCTCTCCCGTTGGAATGCCAGTGGTCAGCCAAGTATCTCTATCCTTAGAATACCTGGTGTCACCCAGGTTTCTCTACCACTAGAATGACTGGGATCTGCCAAACGTCTTTATCATTAGAATGCCTGGGGTTGGCCAGGAGTCTCTCCCATTAGAATGCCAGGAGTCAGGGTGTGTCTACCTTTACAATGCGTGAGGTAGCACAGGTGTCTCTATCACTAGAATGCCTAAGGTAGGCCAGGAGTCTCCATCACTAGAATGTCTGTGGTATGCCAGGATTGCCTTTTGTTAGAATTCCTGGATTATGCCTGGTGTTTCTCTCTTTAGAATGCCTTATGTTGCCCAGATAGAATGCCTTATGACACCCATTAGAATGCCTTGGGTTGGCCAGGAGTCTATGTTGTGAGAATGTCTGGGGTTGGCCATTAGTCTCTCCCATTGGAATGCCTGGGGTTGATAAGGTGTCTCTATCCTTTGAATGCCTGAGGTCGCACAGGTGTCTCTATCATTAGAATGCCTCGGGTAGACCTGAAGTCTTTATCATTAAAGAACTTGTGGTCTGCCAGTAGTCTCTTCCATTAGAATGCCTTAGGTCAGTCAGGTGTCTCTATCATTAGAATGTCTGCGGTCACCCAGGTGTCTTTATCATTAGAATGCCTGGAGTCTGCCAGGAGTCTCTCCCGTTAAAGTGCATGGAATTGGAGAGGTGTCTCTATCCTTAGTATGCCTGAAGTCGCCAAGTGTCTCTATCTTTAGAATGCCAAAAGTCGGTCAGGAGTCTCTATCATTAGAATGCCTGTGGTCAGACAGGAGTCTATATTAGAATGCTTGGGGTCAGCCAGAAGTCATTCCTGTTAGAATGCCTGAAATCTGTCATTCGACTCTATCCTTAGAATGCCTGAGGTGGCACAGATGTCTCTATCAGTAGAATGTCTGGAGTAGGCCAGGAGTCCATATAATTACAATTCCTGTGGTCAGCCCTGAGTCTCTCTGGTGAAAACGCCGGGGGTTGACCATTAGTCTCTCCCATTAGAATGCCTGAAGTCAGCCAGATGTCTCTATGTTTAGAAGGCCTGAAATTGCACAGGTGTTCCTATTATTAAAATGCCTGGGGTAGGTCTGGAGTCTCTATCATTGAAAAAGCATGGGGGTCTGACAGGAGTCTCCCTTGTTATAATGCCTTGGGTAGGCCAGGTGTCTCTATCCTTAGAATACCTGAGGTCACCAAGGTGTCTCTATTACCAGAATGTCTGGTGTAGGCCAG
The DNA here is from genome assembly GCA_014849445.1 of Cercopithecus mona. Classification (NCBI taxonomy): domain Eukaryota; kingdom Metazoa; phylum Chordata; class Mammalia; order Primates; family Cercopithecidae; genus Cercopithecus; species Cercopithecus mona. The sequence goes on along the minus strand of JABBCR010000212.1, from coordinate 843,082 downwards.
TAGCTTCCAACATTAGAATGACTGGGATCGGCCAGGTGTCTCTCCCATTAGAATGCCTCGGGTCAGCAAGGTGTCTCTATCCTTAGAATGCCTGAGTTTGCCCAGGTGTCTCTATAATTAGAATGCCTGTGGTTGGCCAGGAATCTCAATTATTAGAATGCCTGGGGTTTGCCAGGATTGTCTCCTGTTAGAATGCCTGGGTTATGCCAGGTGTCTCTACCCTTACAATGCTTGATGTCACCTGGGTGTCTTTATCATTAGAATACTTGTAGTCGGTCAGGAGTCTCTCCCTTGGGAATGTCTAGCAATGGCCATTAGTCTCTCCCATTAGAATACGAGTAGTCTGCCAGGTGTCTCTATCTTGAGAATGCCTGATGCCACCCAGGTGTTTCCATCATTAGAATGCTTGGGGCTGCCCAGGAGTCTCTATCACAGGAATGCCTGTTTTCGCCAATGAGTTTCTCTCATTAGAATGTCTAAGACTGGCCAGAAGTCTCTCCTATTAGAAATCCTGTGATTGACTAGGTGTATTTATCCTTAAAATGCCTGAGGTCGCTCATTTCTCTCTATCATTAGAATGCCTGTATTTGACCAGGAGTCTCTCCCGTTAGAATACCTGGTGTGGCCAACAGTCTCTATCCTTAGAATACCTGAGCTCTCCCAGATGTCTCTATCTTTAGAATGCCTGGTGTTGGCCTGGAGTCTCTCCCATTAAAATGGATGGGGTCGTCCAGAAGTCTCTCCTGCTAGAATGCCTGGGGTTAGCCAGGTGTCTCTATCTTTAGAATGCCTGAGGTCTCCCAGGCATCTCTATAATTGGAATGTCTGGGGCTGGCCAGAAGTATCTATCATTATAATGCCTGGAGTCGGTCAGGTGCCTGTTCCATTAGAATGCCTGGAGTTGAGCAGGAGTCTCTCCGATTAGAATGCCTGGTATCAGACAGGAGTCTCTATTCTTAGAATGCCTGGGTTTGGCCAGGTGTCTCTATCATTAGAATGACTGAAGTTGCATATGGTCTCTATCATTAGAATGCCTGAGGCCACCCAAATGTCTCTTATCAATAGAATGCCTGGGGTTGTACAGAAGTCTCTCCCATTAGAATGCCTGAGGTTGCAGGTGTCTCTATCATTAGAATGCCTGAGTCAGCCAGGTGTCTCTGTCATTAGAATGCCTGGGGTGGGTAGGTAGTCTCTATCATTACAATGCCTGGGGTGGGTAGGTAGTCTCTATCATTAGAATGACTGAAGTTGCATATGGTCTCTATCATTAGAATGCCTGAGGTCAGCCAGATGTCTCTATCATTAGAATGCCTGGGGTCAGCCAGAGTCTCTCCCATTAGAATGCCTGGGGTAAGCCAGGTGTCTCTATCATTGGAATTCCTGAGGTAGCCAAGGTGTCTCTATGATTAGAATGCCTGAGGTCAGCCAGATGTCTCTATTAGAATGCCTGAGGCCACCCAAATGTCTCTTATCAATAGAATGCCTGGGGTCAGCCAGATGTCTCTATCATTAGAATGACTGAAGTTGCATATGGTCTCTATCATTAGAATGCCTGAGGTTGCCCAGGTGTCTCTATCCTTAGAATGCCTGGGGTCTGCCAGAAGTCTCCATCATTAGAATGCCTGAGGTTGCAGGTGTCTCTATCTTAGAATGCCTGAGGTTGCAGGTGTCTCTATTCTTAGAATGCCTGGGATCAGCCAGGTGTCTCTAACATTAGAATGCCTGAGGTCAGCCAGATGTCTCTATCATTAGAATGACTGAAGTTGCATATGGTCTCTATCATTAGAATGCCTGGGATCAGCCAGGTGTCTCTATCATTAGAATGCCTGGGGTGGGTAGGTAGTCTCTGTCATTAGAATTCCTTGGGAAGGCCTGGAGTCTCTATCATTAGAATGACTGAAGTTGCATATGGTCTCTATCATTAGAATGCCTGGGGTCAGCCAGAGTCTCTATCATTAGAATGACTGAAGTTGCATATGGTCTCTATCATTAGAATGCCTGAGGTTGCAGGTGTCTCTATCCTTAGAATGACTGAGGTTGCATATGGTCTCTATCATTAGAATGACTGAAGTTGCATATGGTCTCTATCATTACAATGCCTGGGGTTGGCCAGGAGTCTCTCATTAGAATGCCTGAGATCGTCAGTTGTCTTTATAATTAGAATGCCTGGGGTAAGCCAGGTGTCTCTATTCTTAAAATGCCTGAGATCGTCAGTTGTCTTTATAATTAGAATGCCTGAGGTTGCAGGTGTCTCTATTAGAATGCCTGGGGTCAGCCAGGAGTCTCTTTCATTAGAATGCCTGGGGTAAGCCAGGTGTCTCTATCATTGTAATGCTGTGGTTGGCCAGAAGTCTTTCCTGTTAGAATGTCCCGTGTCAGCCAGGTGTCTCTATTCTTAGAATGCCTGGGGTTGGCCAGGTGCCTCTATCCTTAGAATTCCTGAGGTCACACAATTGTCTCTGTTATTAGACTGTCTGGGGTCGGTCAGCAGTCTCTATCATTAGAATGCCTATGGTCAGCCATGAGCCTTTCCCGTTAGAATGCCTGGGGTCGGCCAGGTGTCTCTATTCTTAGCAAAACTGAGGTTAAACAGGTGCCGCTATTATTAGAATGCCTGGGGTCAACCAGGTGTCTCTATTTTTAGAATGCCTGAGTTTGGCCTTTGGCCAGGTGTCTCTATCCTTAGAATGACTAAGGTTGCACAGATGTCACTATCATTAAAATGCCTGGGGTAGGCCAGATGTCTCTATTAGAATGCCTGAGGTCAGCCAGATGTCTCTATTTTTAGAATGCCTGAGGTCACCCAGGTGTCTCTATCATTAGAATGCCTGGGGTCATCCAGGTGGCTCTATCCTTAGAATACCTGAGGTCGTCCAGGTGTCTCTATCATTAGAATGCCTGGGGTTGGCCAGGTGTCTCTATTATTAGAATGCCTGGGGTCAGCCAGGTGTCTCTATCATTAGAATGCCTGAGGTCACCCAGTTGTCTCTATCATTAGAATGCCTGGGGGTACCCAGGAGTCTCTATCCTTAGAATGCCTGAGGTCTCTAAGGTGTCATTAGAATGACTGGGGTGGGCCAGGAGTCTCTCCCGTTAGAATGCCTGGGGTCCGCCACGAGTCTCTCCCATCAGAATGTCTGGGGTTGGCCAGGTGTTTCTATCCTTAGAATGCCTGTGGTCGCCCAGGTGTCTCTATCATTAGAATGCCTGGGGTAGGCCAGGAGTCTTTGTTATTAGAATGGCTGGTTTGGGCCAGCTGTCTCTATCCTTAGGATGAATAATGTCACCCAGGTGTCTCTATTATTAGACTGCCTGAGGTGTGCCAGGAGTCTTTTCCTTTAGAATGCCTAAGGTTGACCAGGAGTCTCCCCCATTAGAGTGCCTGGGGAGAGCCAGGTGTCTCTATCCTCAGAATGCCTGAGGTCGCAGTGGTGTCTCTATCAGTAGAATATCTGGGGTAGACCAGGAGTCTTGATTATTAGAATGCCTGGGCTTGGCAAGGAGTATCTTCCATTAGAATGTCTGGGGTGGGCCAGGAGTCTCTATTCTTAGAATGCCTGATGTCACCAATGTTTCTCTGTCATTAAAATGTCTGGGGTGGGAAGGAGTCTTTCCTGTTAGAATGCCTGAGGTTGCACAGGTGTCTCTATCATTAGAATGCCTGGGGTAAGCCAGTGGTCTCTATCATTGGAATGCCTTGGGTCGTCAAAGAGTCCATCTCATTAGAATGCCCAGGTTCGGCCAGGAGTCTCTCCCATAAAAAATTCTGGGGTCGGCCAGGTTTCTCTATCCTTTGAATGTCTGCAGTCGCCCAAGTATCTCTAACATTAGAATGCAAGGTGTCAGGCAGGAGTCTCTATCATTGGAATACCTATGTTCAGCCACTAGTCTCTCTCGTTAGTATCCCTGTGATTAACCAAGTGTCTCTACCCTTAGAAAGCCTGAGGTCACCCAGGATGTCTCTATCATTACAACGCATGGGGTCAGCCAGGAGTCTCTATCATTAGAATGTCTGGAGTAGGCCAGGAGTCTCTCCCATTAGAATGCCTGGGGTTGGCCAGGAGTCTCTCCCATTAGAATGCCTGGGGTCAGCCAGGAGTCTCTATTCTTAGAATGCCTGTGGTCTGCCAGGTGTCAGGATATGAACAGACACATGAAAAAATGCTCATCATCACTGGCCATCAGAGAAATGCAAATCAAAACCACAATGAGATACCATCTCACACCAGCTAGAATGGCAATCATTAAAAAGTCAGGAAACAACAGGTGCTGGAGAGGATGTGGAGAAATAGGAACACTTTTACACTGTTGGTGGGATTGTAAACTAGTTCAACCATTATGGAAAACAGTATGGCGATTCCTCAAGGATCTAGAACTAGATGTACCATATGACCCAGCCATCCCATTACTGGGTATATACCCGAAGGATTATAAATCATGCTGCTATAAAGACACATGCACACGTATGTTTATTGCAGCACCATTCACAATAGCAAAGACTTGGAATCAACCCAAATGTCCATCAGTGACAGATTGGATTAAGAAAATGTGGCCCATATACACCATGGAATACTATGCAGCCATCAAAAAGGATGAGTTTGTGTCCTTTGTAGGGACATGGATGCAGCTGGAAACCATCATTCTCAGCAAACTATCACAAGAACAGAAAACCAAACACCACATGTTCTCACTCATAGGTGGGAACTGAACAATGAGATCACTTGGACTCGGGAAGGGGAACATCACACACCGGGGCCTATCATGGGGAGGGGGGAGGGCGGAGGGATTTCATTGGGAGTTATACCTGATGTAAATGACGAGTTGATGGGTGCTGACGAGTTGATGGGTGCAGCACAGCAACATGGCACAAGTATACATATGTAACAAACCTGCATGTTATGCACATATACCCTAGAACTTAAAGTATAATAATAAAAAAAATAAAAATAAAAAAATAAAAAAAAGATAATACACTATTAAAAAAAAGAATATTACATAAACTTAATTGACAAAGCAATGGCAGGATTTGAGAGAATTGACTACAGTTTTAAAAGAAGTTCTGCTGTGGGTAAAATGCTTTCAAACCACATTACACGCTACAGAGAAATCTTTAATAAAAGAAAGAGTCAATTGATGCAGGAAAAAAAAAAAAAAAAAAAAAAAAGGAATACCTGGGGTGAGACAGGAGTCTTTGTAGTTAGAATGTCTTATTTCGGCCACAAGTTTCTAGCCTTAGAATGCCTGTGGTCAACCAGGAGTCTCTCCTGCTAGTATGCCTGTGGTCGGCAAGGAGTCTCTATCCTTAGAATGGCAGAGGTTGCCCAGGTGTCTCCATAATTGGAATGGCTCTGGTTGACCAGGAGTCTCTTTCATTCGAATGCCTGGGGTAAGCCAGGAATCTCTATCCTTCGAATGCCTGAGTTTGGCCAGGTGTCTCTATCATTAGAATGCCTGGGGTCAGCCAGGAGTCTCTCCAGTTAGAAAGCCTGGGGTCAGCCAGGAGCCTCTCCCGTTGGAGTGCCTGGGTTCGGCCAGGTGTCTCTATCCTTAGAATACCAGATGTCACCCAGGTTTCTCTACCACTAGAATGACTGGGATCTGCCAAACGTCTTTATCATTAGAATGCCTGGGGTTGGCCAGGAGTCTCTCCCATTAGAATGCCAGGAGTCAGGGTGTGTCTACCTTTACAATGCGTGAGGTAGCACAGGTGTCTCTATCATTAGAATGCCTGAAGTCAGCCAGATGTCTCTATCAGTAGAATGTCTGTGGTATGCCAGGATTGCCTTTTGTTAGAATGCCTGGGGTCAGCCAGGAGTCTCTCTTGTTAGAATGCCTGAGTCAGCCAGGAGTCTCTCCCATTAGAATGCCTGAGGTTGCACAGGTGTCTCTATCCTTAGAATGACTGAGGTGGCCCAGGAGTCTCTAACATTAGAATGCCTGGGGTCAACCAGGAGTCTCTATCATTAGAATGACTAGGGTTGGCCAGAGTCTCTCCGTTAGAATGCCTGGGGTCAGCCAGGTGTCTCTATTTTTAGAATGCCTGAGGTCACCCAGGTGTCTCTATCATTAGAATGCCTGGGGTAAGTCAGGAGTCTCTTTCATTAGAATGCCTGGGGTAAGCCAGGAATCTCTATCCTTAGAATGCCTGAGGTTGGCCAGGTGTCTCTATTGTTAGAATGCCTGAGGTCACCCAGGTGTCTCTCTCATTAGAATGCCTGGGTTTGAACAGGAGTCTCTATCCTTTCAATGCCTGAGGTTAGCCAGGTGTCTCTGTTTTTCAGTAGCTGGGGTCAGCCAGGAGTCTCTAATTTTAGAATGCCAGAGGTGGCTTAGGTGTCTTTATCATTAGAATGCTTGGGGTAGGCCAGGAGTCTATCTGGTTAGAATGCCTGGGGTCTGCCAGATGTATCTGTTGTTAGAATGCCTGGGGTCAGCCAGGTGTCTCTATCTTTAGAATGCCTGGGGAAGGCCAGGAGTCTCTATCATTAGAATGCCTGAGGTCACCCAGTTGTCTCTATCATTAGAATGCCTGGGGTTGGCCAGGAGTCTCTCCCATTAGAGTGGCTGGGGTTGGCCAGGTGTCTCTATCCTTAGAATGCCTGAGGTCACACAGGTGTCTCTATCATTAGAATGCCTGAGGTCTCCCAGGTGTCTCTTTCCTTAGATTGTCTGGGATTGGCCAAGAGACTCAACCTTTAGAATGCCTGAGCTCAGCCAGATGTCTCTATCATGAGAATGCCTGGGGTCGCCCAGGAGTCTCTATCATGAGAATGCCTGGGGTCGCCCAGGAGTCTCTATCATGAGAATGCCTGGGGTCGCCCAGGAGTCTCTTCAGTTACAATGCCTGGGGTTGGCCAGGTGTCTGTATTTTTAGAATGTGTGAGGTCACCCCTGTGTCTCTATCATTACAATGCATGAACTTGGCCAGTGATGTCTCCCATTAGAATGCCTGGTGTCTGCAAGGACTCTCTCCCATTAGATGGGCTGGGGTCAGCCAGTTGTCTCTATCCTTAAAATGCCTGAGGTTGCACAGGTGTCTTTATCATTACAATGCATGGGGTAGGCCAGGAATCTCTATCATTAGAATACTTGGGGTGGGCCAGTAGTCTCTCCCATTAGAATACTTGGGGTTGCCCAGGTGTCTATATCTTAGAATGCCTGGAGTTGGCTACATGTCTCTATCCTCAGAATGCCTGAGGTTGCCCAGGAGTCTCTCCCTTTAGAATGCCTGGGGTTGGCCAGGTGTCTCTATCATTAGAATGCCTGGCGTTGGCCAGGAGCTTCTCCCATTAAAATGCCTGGTATCAGACAGGTGTCTCTATCTTTAGAATGCCTGGTGTCAGCTAGGTGATTCTATCCTTAGAATACCTGAGGCTGCGCAGGTGTCTCCATCATTAGAATGCTTGGGTTCGGTTGGGAGTCTCTCTTGTTAGAATGCCTGAGGTCAGCCATGTGTCTCTAGCCTTAGAATGCCTGGGGTCGGCTAGGTGTTTCTATCCTTAGAATGCCTAAGGTTGCCCAGGTGTCTCTATAACTAGAATGCCTGTGGTTGGCCAGGAGTCTCTATCAGTAGAATGCCTGGGGTCTGCCAGGAGTCTCTATTTTTAGAATGCCTGGGGTCAGCCAGGTCTCTCTATCCTCAGAATGCCTGGGGTCAGCCAGGAGTCTCTATCATTAGAATGCCTGGGGTCAGCCAAGAGTCTCTCCTTTTAGAATGCCTGGGGTCAGCCAGGAGTCCTATCTTTAGAATGCCTGAGGTTGTCCAGGTGTCTACATCTTTAGAATGGCTGAGGTCTCCCACGTGTTTCTACTATTAGAATGCCTGGGGTTGGCCAGGAGTCTCTATCATTAGAATGCCTGGGGTCAGCCAAGAGTCTCTCCTTTTAGAATGCCTGAATTCAGCCAGTGTTTCTGTCCTTAGAATGCCTGAGGTCTCCCAGGTGTCTTTATCATTAGAATGTCTGGAGTCGGCCAGGAGTCTCCCCTGTTAGAATGTCTGGGGCTGGCCAGGTGTCTCTATCCTTAGGATGAATAATGTCACCCAGGAGTCTCTATTTTTAGAAGGACTGAGGTTGCCGAGGTGTCTCTATCCTTAGAATGCCTGGTTGACCAGGAGTCTCTCCCATTAGAATGCCTTGTGTAGGCCAGGTGTCTCTATCCTCAGAATGCCTGAGGTTGCCAGATGTCTTTATCATAAGAATGCCTGGGGTCGCCTGGGTGTCTTTTTTTAATTAGAATACCTGGGGTTGGCCAGGAGTCTCTCCCATTAGAATGCCTAGGGTTGGCCAGATGTCACTATTTTTAGAATGCCTGATGTCACCAATGTTTCTCTGTCATTAGAATGTCTGGGGTGGGAAGGAGTCTCTCCCGTTAGAATGCCTGAGATAGCCCAGGTGTCTCTATCATTAGAATGCCTGGGAACAGCCAGGCGTGGCTATCTTTAGAATGCCTGGGTTCACACAGGTGTCTCTAGCATTAGAATGCCTGAGGTTGGCCAGTAGTCTCTCCCTTTAGAATGCCTGGGGTCAGTCAGGTATCTCTATCCTTAGAATGCCTGGAGTCTGCCAGGAGTCTCTATCATTAGAATGCCTGGGGTCAGCCAGGAGTCTCTATCATTAGAATGTCTGAGGTCGCAGGTGTGTCTGTTGTTAGAATGCCTTTGGTCAGCCAGGTGTCTCTATCCTTAGAATGCCTGAGGTCACAGATGTCACTATCATTAAAATGCCTGGGGTAGGCCAGGAGTGTCTATCATTAGAATGCCTGGGGTTGTACAGGAGTCTCTCCCATTAGAATGCCTGGGGTCAGCCAGGAGTCTCTCCCATTAGAATGCCTGGGGTCAGCCAGGTGTCTCTATCCTTAGAATGCCTGATGTCACCCACGTGTCTCTATCATTAGAATGCCTGGGTTCAGCCAGAATTCTATCATTAGAATGCCTGGCATTGGCCAGGAGTCTCTCCCATTAGAATGCCTGGGGTGAGCCAGGTGTCTCTATCCTTAGAATGCCTGGAGTCTGCCAGGAGTCTCTCATTAGAATGCCTGGGGTTGGCCAGGTGTCTCTATCACTAGAATGCCTGAGGTTGGCCAGGTGTCTCTATCATTAGAATGCCTTTGGTCAGCCAGATGTCTCTATCCTTAGAATGCCTGAGGTCATCCAGATGTCTCTATCTATCCTTAGAATGCCTGAGGTTGCACAAGTGTCTCTATCATTAGAATGCCTGGGGTAAGCCAGGTGTCTCTATCATTAGAATGCCTGGGGTTGGCCAGAGTCTCTATTAGAATGCCTGGTTGACCAGGAGTCTCTCATTAGAATGCCTGGGGTCAGCCAGGTGTCTCTATCCTTAGAATGCCTGGGGTCAGCCAGGAGTCTCTCATTAGAATGCCTGGGGTTGGCCAGAGTCTCTATCATTAGAATGCCTGGGGTCAGCCAGGAGTCTCTCCTGTTAGAATGCCTGGGGTCAGCCAGGTGTCTCTATCATTAGAATGCCTGAGGTTGGCCAGGTGTCTATCATTAGAATGCCTGGGGTCAGACAGGGATCTCTATCATTAGAATGCCTGGGGTTGGCCAGGAGTCTCTCCCATTAGAATGCCTGGAGTCAGCCAGGTGTCTCTATCTTTAGAATGCCTGAGGTCACCCAGGTGTCTCTATTAGAATGCCTGGGGTCAGCCAGGTGTCTCTATCTTTAGAATGCCTGGGGTCAGCCAGATGTCTCTATCATTAGAATGCCTGGGGTTGGCCAGGAGTCTCTGGCATTATAATGCCTCGGGTGGACCAGGTGTCTCTAGCATTATAATGCCTGGGGTTGACCAGTAGTCTCTCCAATTAGATTGCCTGGGGTCAGCCAGGTGTCTCTATCCTCAGAATGCCTGAGGTCAGTGGTGTCTCTATCATTAGAATGCCTGGGGTCAGCCAGGTGTCTCTATTATTAGAATGCCTGTGGTTGGACAGGAGTCTCTTCCATTAGAATGTCTGGGGTTGGCCAGGAGTCTCTATTCTTAGAATGCCTGATGTCACCAATGTTTCTCTGTCATTAGAATGTCTGGGGTGGGAAGGAGTCTTTCCTGTTAGAATGCCTGAGGTTGCACAGGTGTCTCTATCTTTAGAATGCCTGGGTTCACACAGGTGTCTCTAGCATTAGAATGCCTGAGGTTGGCCAGTAGTCTCTCCCTTTAGAATGCCTGGGGTTGGCCAGGTGACTCTACCCTAAAAATGCCTGATGTCACCCAGCTTTCTCTATTATTAGAATGCCTGGAGTCGGCCAGGAGTCTCTATCCTTAGAATGCCTGAGGTCACCCAGGTGTCTCTATCATTAGAATGCCTGGGGTCAGCCAGGTGTCTCTATTCTTAGAATGCCTGAGTTTGGCCAGGTGTCTCTATCATTAGAATGCCTGGAGTAGGCCAGGAGTCTCTATCCTTAGAATGCCTGAGGTCTCCCAGGTGTCTTTATCATTAGAATGCCTGGAGTCGGCCAGGAGTCTCCCCTGTTAGAATGCCTGAGGCTGGCCAGGTGTCTCTATCCTTAAAATGCCTTGGATTGGCCAGGAGTCTCTCCCATTAGAAAGCCTTGTGTAGGCCAGGAATCTCTCTTGTTAGAATGCCTGGGGTCAGCCAGGTCTCTCTATCCTCAGAATGACTGAGTTTGCTCAGGTGTCTCTATCATTAGAATGTCTGAGGTTGGCCAGGAGTCTCTACAATTAGAATGCCTGGGGTCAGCCAGGAGTCTCTATCATTCGAATGCCTGGGGTTGGCCAGGTGTCTCTATCATTAGAATGCCTGAGGCTGGCCAGGTGTCTCTATCATTAGAATGCCTGGGGTCAGCCAGGATTCTCTATCATTACAATGCCTGGGGTTGGCCAGGTGTCTCTCCCATTAAAATGCCTGGTATCAGACAGGTGTCTCTATCTTTAGAATGCCTGAGGTCACACAGGTGTCTCTATTAGAATGCCTGGGGTCAGCCAGGTCTCTCTATTAGAATGCCTGGGGTCAGCCAGATGTCTCTATCATTAGAATGCCTGTGGTAGGCCAGGTGTCTCTATCATTAGAATGCCAGAGGTCAGCCAGGTGTCTCTATTCTTAGAATGCCTGAGATCCCCTAGGTGTCTCTATCATTAGCATGCCTGGGTTCAGCCAGAATTCTGTCATTACAATGCCTGGCATTGGCCAGGAATCTCTCTTGTTAGAATGCCTGGGGTCAGCCAGGTCTCTCTCATTAGAATGCCTGGGGTCAGCCAGATGTCTCTATCATTAGAATGCCTGCAGTTGGCAAGGAGTCTCTCCCATCAAAATGCCTGTGGTCGCTAAGGTGTCACTATCCTTCGAATGCCAGAGGTTGCCCAGGTGCCACTATCATTAGAATACATGGTGTCCGTCAGGAGTCTTTATTATTAGAATGCCTGGTGTCAACTAGGAGTCTCTCCTTTTAGAATGCCTGGGGTGAGCCAGGTGTCTCTATCCTTAGAATGTCCGAGGTCACCCAGTTGTTTCTATTATTAGAATATCTGGAGTCGGCCAGGAGTCTCCCCTGTTAGAATGTCTGGGGCTGGCCAGGTGTCTCTATCCTTCCAATGCCACATTTCAGCCAGGTGTCTCTATCATTAGAATGCCTGGGGTTGGCCAGGAGTCTCTATCATTAGAATGCCTAGGGTCGCCAAGATGTCTCTATCATTAGAATGCCTGAAGTCAGCCACAAGTCTTTCCTGTTAGAATGCCTGCAGTTTTCCAGGTGTCTCTATCCTTAGAATGCCTGAGGTCACCCACGTGTCTCTATCATTAGATTGCGTGGGGTAGGCCAGGAGTCTCTAACATTACAATGCCTGGGGTCAGCCAGGAGTCTCTATCCTTAGAATGCCTGGGGTTGGCCAGGAGTCTCTATCATTAGAATGCCTGAGTTTGGCCAGGTGTCTCTACCCTTAGAATGCCTGAGGTTGCCCAGGTGTCTTTATTTTTAGAATGCCTGAGGTCACCCAGGTGTCTCTATCATTAGACTGTCTGGGATGAGACAGGAGTGCCTATTGTTAGAATGCCTGAGGTCACCCAGGTGTCTCTCTCATTAGAATGCCTGGGTTTGAACAGGAGTCTCTATCATGAGAATGCCTGGGGTTGGCCAGGAGTCTCTCCCATTAGAATGCCTGGTGGCCAGGTGTCTCTCATTAGAATGCCTGGGGTCAGCCAGGTGTCTCTATTAGAATGCCTGAGTTTGGCCAGGTGTCTCTATAATTAGAATGCCTGAGGTTGGCCAGGAGTCTTTCCCATTAGAATGTCTGAGGTCAGTCAGGTGTCTATATCCTTGGAATGCCTGGGGTCAGCCAGGTGTCTCTATTAGAATGCCTGGGGTCAGCCAGATGTCTCTATCATTAGAATGCCTGGGGTCAGCCAGGAGTCTCTCCCTTAGAATGCCTGGGGTCAGCCAGGAGTCTCTCCCATTAGAATGCCTGAGGTCACCCAGGTGTCTCTATCTTAGAATGCCTGATGCCACCCAGGTGTTTCCATCATTAGAATGCTTGGGGCTGCCCAGGAGTCTCTATCACAGGAATGCCTGGGTGAGTTTCTCTCATTAGAATGCCTGGGGTTGGCTAGGAGTCTCTATCCTTACAATACCTGAGGTTGCACAGGTGTCTCTATCTTTAGAATGCTTGGGTTCGGTTGGGAGTCTCTATTATTAGAATGCCTCCGGTCAGCCAGAAGTCTCTTGGTAAAATGTGTGTGGTCAGCCAGGAGTCTCTCCCATTAGAATGCTTGTGGTCAACCAGTTGTCTCTATCCTTAGAACTCCAGATGTCACCCAGGTGTCTCTACCATTAGAATGCTTGTGGTCAGCCAGGAGTCTCTATAATTAGAATGCCTGGGGTCAGCCAGGAGTCTCTCCTGTTAGAATGCCTGGAGTCTGCCAGGAGTCTCTATCCTTAGAATGCCTGAGGTGGCACAGATGTCTCTATCAGTAGAATGTCTGGAGTAGGCCAGGAGTCCATATAATTACAATTCCTGTGGTCAGCCCTGAGTCTCTCTGGTGAAAACGCCGGGGGTTGACCATTAGTCTCTCCCATTAGAATGCCTGAAGTCAGCCAGATGTCTCTATGTTTAGAATGCCTGATGTCGCCTAGGTGTCTCTATTATTAGAATGCCTGGGGTTGGCCAAGAGTCTCTTTTGTTAGAATGCCTAGGGTGGGTAAGGAGTCTCTCCTATTAGAATGTCTGGGGTGGGACGTGTCTCTATCCTTAGAATGCCTGAGGTTGCCCAGATGTCTCTATCATTAGAATGCCTGGGGTTGGCCAGGCATCTCTCCTAGTAGAATGCCTGGGGTCGGCCAGGAGTCTCTCCATTTAGAAAGCCTGGGGTCAGCAAGGTGTCTCGATCCTTAAAATGCCAGAGGTCACACAGGTGTCTCTACCATTAGAATGCTTGTGGTCAGCCAGGAGTCTCTATAATTAGAATGCCTGGGGTTGGCCAGGAGTCTCTCCCATTAGAATACCTGGAGTCAGCCAGCTGTCTCTATCTTAGAATGCCTGAGGTTGCCCAGGTGTCTCTATTATTAGAATGCCTGGGGTTGGCCAGGAGTCTCTCCTGTTAGAATGCCTGGGGTAGGCCAGGAGTCTCTATCCTTAAAATGCCTGTGTGTTGCCGGGTGTCTCTATCCTTAGAATGCCTGAGATCTCTAAGGTGTCATTATAATGACTGGGGTTGGCCAGGAGTCTCTAGCGTTAGAATGCCTGGGGTCGGCCAGGAGTCACTATCATTAGAATGCCTTGGGTTGGCCAGGTGTCTCTATCCTTAGAATACTTGAGGTCACCCAGGTACCTCAATGATTAGAATGCCTGAGGTATGCCAGGAGTCTCTATCATTAGAATGTCTGTGTTCGGCCATGTGTCTCTGTACTTAGAATGCCTAGAGTCAGCCAGGTGTCTCTATCCTTAGAATGCCTGAGGTCCCACAGTTGTCTCTATCATTAGAATGCCTGGGGATGGCCAGTAGTCTCTATTACTAGAATGCCTGGGATAGGCCAGGTGTCTTTATCTTTAAAAATGCCTGGGGTCAGCCAGGTGTCTCTAGAATGCCTGAGGTCACCCAGGTGTCTTTATCATTAGAATGCCTGGTGGCCAGGTGTCTCTATCCTTAGAATGCCTAGGGTCAGCCAGATGTCTTTATTTTTAGAATGCCTGAGGTCACCCAGGTGTCTCTATCTTAGAATGTCTGATGTCACCCATGTGTCTTTATCATTAGAATGCCTGGGGTCAGCCAGGTGTCTCTATCTTAGAATGCCTGGGGTCGCCCAGGTGTCTCTATCATTAGAATGCCTGGGGTTGGCCAGGAGTCTCTTTCATTAGAATGCCTGGGGTTTTGCAGGTGTCTCTATCCTTAGAATGCTTGAGGTCACACAGGTGTCTCTATCATTAGAATGCCTGGGGTTGGCCAGGAGCCTCTATACTTAGAATGCCTGAGGTCAGACAGGTGTCTCTATCCTTAGAATGCCTGAGGTCACCCACGTGTCTCTATCATTAGATTGCCTGGGGTAGGCCAGGAGTCTCTCCCGTTAGAAGGCCTGGGGTCAGCCAGGAGTCCTTCCTGTTAGAATGCCTAGGGTCAGCCAGATGTCTTTATTTTTAGAATGCCTGAGGTCACCCAGGTGTCTCTATCATTAGAATGCCTGGTGTCCAGGAGTCTCTATCATTAGAATGCCTGGGGTAGGTCAGGAGTCTCTGTCATTAGAATGCCTAGTGTTGGCCAGGAGTCACTTTCATTATAATGCCTGGGGTCAGACAGGAGTCTTTATCCTTAGAATGCCTGAGGTCAGCCAGGTGTCTCTATCATTAGAATTCCTGGGGTCAGCCAGATGTCTCTATCCTTAGAATGCCTGAGGTCACCCAGGTGTCTCTGTCATTAGAATGCCTGGGGTAGACCAGGGGACTCTCTTGTTAGAATGCCTGAGGTCGGCCAGGTGTCTCTATCCTTAGAATGCCTGAGATCACCCAGGTGTCTCTATCTTTAGAATGCCTGGGGTTGGCCAGGTGTCTGTATCATTAGAATACATGGTGTCCGTCAGGAGTCTCTATCATTAGAATGCCTGGGGTCAGCCAGGTGTCTTTATCCTTAGAATGCCTGAGGTCAGCCAGATGTCTCTATCATTAGAATGACTGAGGTTGACCAGTTGTTTCTATCCTTAGAATGCCTGGGGTCAGCCAGATGTCTTTATCCTTAGAATGCCTGAGGTCAGCCAGATGTCTTTATCCTTGGAATGCCTGAGGTCGCCCAGGTGTCTCTATCATTAGAATGCCTTTGGTGGGCAAGAACACTCTCCCATTAGAATGCCTGAGGTCAACCTGCTGTGTATATCCTTAGCATGCCTGGAGTCAACCAGAATGATCTCTTTTAAGAATGCCTGAGGTCAGCCAGATGTCTCTTTTATTAGAATGTCTGGGGCAAGCCAGGAGACACTATCCTTAGAATGCCTGAGGTCGCCCAGGTGTCTCTATCATTAGAATGCCTGAGGTTGGCCAGGAACCTTTCCCATTAGAATGCCCATGGTCAGCCCAGAGACTCTATCTTTAGAAGACCTGATGTAGGCTAGGTATCTCTATCATTACATTACATGAGGTCGGCCAGGGTTCTCTGTTCTTAGAGTCCCTGAGGTCACCCACATGTCTATCATTAAAATGCCTGGTGGCGACCAGGAGTCTCTATCATTAGAATGTCTGAGGATGGCCAGGTAACTTTATCATTAGAATGACAAAGATTTGGCCAGAAAACTCTACCGTTAGAATGCCTGAGGTCGGCCAGATGTTTCTATTCATAGAATGAGAACTGTCTGCCAGGTGTCTCTATCACTAGAATGTCTCAGTTTGGCCATGAGTATATATTTTTAGAATGCCTGGGTTTCCCCAGGTGTCTTTATCATTAAATGCCTGGGGTCGTCAGGAGTCTCTATTGTTAGAATGACTGAGGTTGACCAGTTGTTTCTATCCTTAGAATGCCTGGGATCAACTAGGATGCTTTCTTTTAAGAATGCCTGGGGTCAGCCAGATGTCTTTATCCTTAGAACGCCACATTTCAGCCAGGTGTCTCTATCATTAGGATGTCTGGGGCAGGCCAGGAGTTACCATCCTTAGAATGCCTGAGGTCACCCAGGTGTCTCCATCATTAGAATGACTGAGGTCGATCAGGAGTCTATCCCATTAGAATACCTGGGGCCAGCCAGGAATCTCTGTCCTTAGATTGCCTGAGACCAACCAGATGTCTCTATCATTAGAATTCCTGGGGTCAGCCAGGAGTCTCTCTTGTTAGAATGCCTGGAGTCAGCCAGGACTCTGTCCCACTAGAATGCCTGAGGTTGGATAGGTGACCCTATCCTTAGAATGACGGATATCGCCCAGGTTTCTCTATCATTAGAATGTCTGGGGTAGCCAGAAGTCTCTATACTTAGAATGTCTGAGGTCGGTCAGATGTATTTACCCTTAGAAAGTGGCCCAGGGGCCTCTATCATTAGAATGCCTTTGGTGGGCAAGAACACTCTCCCATTAGAATGCCTGAGGTCAACCTGCTGTGTATATCCTTAGCATGCCTGGAGTCAACCAGAATAATCTCTTTTAAGAATGCCTGAGGTCAGCCAGATGTCTCTTTTATTAGAATGTCTGGGGCAAGCCAGGAGACACTATCCTTAGAATGCCTGAGGTCGCCCAGGTGTCTCTATCATTAGAATGCCTGGGGTTGGCCAGGAACCTTTCCCATTAGAATGCCCATGGTCAGCCCAGAGACTCTATCTTTAGAAGACCTGATGTAGGCTAGGTATCTCTATCATTACATTACATGAGGTCGGCCAGGGTTCTCTGTTCTTAGAGTGCCTGAGGTCACCCACATGTCTATCATTAAAATGCCTGGTGTCGACCAGGAGTCTCTATCATTAGAATGTCTGAGGATGGCCAGGTAACTTTATCATTAGAATGACAAAGATTTGGCCAGAAAACTCTACCGTTAGAATGCCTGAGGTCGGCCAGATGTTTCTATTCATAGAATGAGAACTGTCTGCCAGGTGTCTCTATCACTAGAATGTCTCAGTTTGGCCATGAGTATATATTTTTAGAATGCCTGGGTTTCCCCAGGTGTCTTTATCATTAAATGCCTGGGGTCTGCCTTGAGACTCTCCTGTTACAATGCCTCAGGTCAGCCAGATAAGTCTGTCCTTAGAATGCCTGAGGTTGGCCTGGAGTGTCTCCCATAAGAATGCCTTAGGACGGCCAGGTGTCTCTATATTTAGAAAGCCAGAAGTAGCCCAGGTGTCTCTATCATTAGAAGACTTGGAGTCCACCAGAATACTATCTTGTTAGACTGCCTGAGGTCAGCCTGATGTCTCTATTCTTTTTTTTTTTCCTTTTTTTAAAAATTTTTTTAAAAATTATTATTATACTTTAAGTTCTAGGGTACATGTGCATAATGTGCAGGGTTGTTACATATGTATACCTGTGCCATGTTGCTGTGCTGCACCCATCAACTCGTCAGCACCCATCAACTCGTCATTTACATCAGGTATAACTCCCAATGCAATCCCTCCCCCCTCCGCCCTCCCCCCTCCCCATGATAGGCCCCGGTGTGTGATGTTCCCCTTCCCGAGTCCAAGTGATCTCATTGTTCAGTTCCCACCTATGAGTGAGAACATGCGGTGTTTGGTTTTCTGTTCTTGTGATAGTTTGCTGAGAATGATGGTTTCCAGCTGCATCCATGTCCCTACAAAGGACACAAACTCATCCTTTTTGATGGCTGCATAGTATTCCATGGTGTATATGTGCCACATTTTCTTAATCCAATCTGTCACTGATGGACATTTGGGTTGATTCCAAGTCTTTGCTATTGTGAATAGTGCCGCAATAAACATACATGTGCATGTGTCTTTATAGCAGCATGATTTATAATCCTTTGGGTGTATACCCAGTAATGGGATGGCTGGGTCATATGGTACATCTAGTTCTAGATCCTTGAGGAATCGCCATACTGTTTTCCATAATGGTTGAACTAGTTTACAATCCCACCAACAATGTAAAAGTGTTCCTATTTCTCCACATCCTCTCCAGCACCTGTTGTTTCCTGACTTTTTAATGATCGCCATTCTAACTGGTGTGAGATGGTATCTCATTGTGGTTTTGATTTGCATTTCTCTGATGGCCAGTGATGATGAGCATTTTTCATGTGTCTGTTGGCTGTATGAATGTCTTCTTTTGAGAAATGTCTGTTCATATCCTTTGCCCACTTTTTGATGGGGTTGTTTGTTTTTTCTTGTAAATTTGTTTGAGTTCTTTGTAGGTTCTGGATATTAGCCCTTTGTCAGATGAGTAGATTGCAAAAATTTTCTCCCATTCTGTAGGTTGCCTGTTCACTCTGATGGTAGTTTCTTTTGCTGTGCAGAAGCTCTTTAGTTTAATGAGATCCCATTTGTCAATTTTGGCTTTTGCTGCCGTTGCTTTTGGTGTTTTAGACATGAAGTCTTTGCCCATGCCTATGTCCTGAATGGTACTACCTAGGTTTTCCTCTAGGGTTTTTATGGTATTAGGTCTAACATTTAAGTCTCTAATCCATCTTGAATTAATTTTCGTATAAGGAGTAAGGAAAGGATCCAGTTTCAGCTTTCTACTTATGGCTAGCCAATTTTCCCAGCACCATTTATTAAATAGGGAATCCTTTCCCAATTTCTTGTTTCTCTCAGGTTTGTCAAAGATCAGATGGCTGTAGATGTGTGGTATTATTTCTGAGGACTCTGTTCTGTTCCATTGGTCTATATCTCTGTTTTGGTACCAGTACCATGCTGTTTTGGTTACTGTAGCCTTGTAGGATAGTTTGAAGTCAGGTAGCGTGATGCCTCCAGCTTTGTTCTTTTGACTTAGGATTGTCTTGGAGATGCGGGCTCTTTTTTGGTTCCATATGAACTTTAAAGCAGTTTTTTCCAATTCTGTGAAGAAGCTCATTGGTAGCTTGATGGGGATGGCATTGAATCTATAAATTACCTTGGGCAGTATGGCCATTTTCACGATATTGATTCTTCCTATCCATGAGCATGGTATGTTCTTCCATTTGTTTGTGTCCTCTTTGATTTCACTGAGCAGTGGTTTGTAGTTCTCCTTGAAGAGGTCCTTTACATCCCTTGTAAGTTGGATTCCTAGGTATTTTATTCTCTTTGAAGCAATTGTGAATGGAAGTTCATTCCTGATTTGGCTCTCTGTTTGTCTGTTACTGGTGTATACGAATGCTTGTGATTTTTGCACATTAATTTTGTATCCTGAGATTTGCTGAAGTTGCTTATCAGCTTAAGGAGATTTTGGGCTGAGACAATGGGGTTTTCTAAATATACAATCATGTCATCTGCAAACAGGGACAATTTGACTTCTTCTTTTCCTAACTGAATCCCATTGATTTCTTTCTCTTGCCTGATTGCCCTAGCCAGAACTTCCAACACTATGTTGAATAGGAGTGGTGAGAGAGGGCATCCCTGTCTTGTGCCAGTTTTCAAAGGGAATTTTTCCAGTTTTTGCCCATTCAGTATGATATTGGCTGTGGGTTTGTCATAAATAGCTCTTATTATTTTGAGGTACGTTCCATCAATACCGAATTTATTGAGCGTTTTTAGCATGAAGGGCTGTTGAATTTTGTCAAAAGCCTTTTCTGCATCTATTGAGATAATCATGTGGTTCTTGTCTTTGGTTCTGTTTATATGCTGGATTATGTTTATTGATTTGCGAATGTTGAACCAGCCTTGCATCCCAGGGATGAAGCCCACTTGATTATGGTGGATAAGCTTTCTGATGTGCTGCTGAATCCGGTTTGCCAGTATTTTATTGAGGATATTTGCATCGATGTTCATCAGGGATATTAGTCTAAAATTCTCTTTTTTTGTTGTGTCTCTGCCAGGCTTTGGTATCAGGATGATGTTGGCCTCATAAAATGAGTTAGGGAGGATTCCCTCTTTTTCTATTGATTGGAATAGTTTCAGAAGGAATGGTAGCAGCTCCTCCTTGTACCTCTGGTAGAATTCAGCTGTGAATCCATCTGGTCCTGGACTTTTTTGGTTGGTAGGCTATTAATTATTGCCTCAATTTCAGAGCCTGCTATTGGTCTATTCAGGGATTCAACTTCTTCCTGGTTTAGTCTTGGAAGAGTGTAAGTGTCCAGGAAATTATCCATTTCTTCTAGATTTTCTAGTTTATTTGTGTAGAGGTGTTTATAGTATTCTCTGATGGTAGTTTATATTTCTGTGGGGTCGGTGGTGATATCCCCTTTATCATTTTTTATTGCGTATATTTGATTATTCTCTCTTTTTTTATTAGTCTTGTTAGTGGTCTGTCAATTTTGTTGATCTTTTCAAAAAACCAACTCCTGGATTCATTGATTTTTTGGAGGGTTTTCTGTGCCTCTATGTCCTTCAGTTCTGCTCTGATCTTAGTTATTTCTTGCCTCCTGCTAGCTTTTGAATGCGTTTGCTCTTGCTTCTCTAGTTCTTTTAATTGTGATGTTAGAGTGTCAATTTTAGATCTTTCCTGCTTTCTCTTGTGGGCATTTAGTGCTATAAATTTCCCTCTACACACTGCTTTAAATGTGTCCCAGAGATTCTGGTATGTTGTATCTTTGTTCTCATTGGTTTCAAAGAACATCTTTATTTCTGCCTTCATTTCGTTATGTACCCAGTAGTCATTCAGGAGCAGGTTGTTCAGTTTCCATGTAGTTGAGCGGTTTTGATTGAGTTTCTTAGTCCTGAGTTCTAGTTTGATTGCACTGTGGTCTGAGAGACAGTTTGTTATAATTTCTGTTCTTGTACATTTGCTGAGGAGTGCTTTACTTCCAATTATGTGGTCAATTTTGGAATAAGTGCGATGTGGTGCTGAGAAGAATGTATATTCTGTTGATTTGGGGTGGAGAGTTCTGTAGATGTCTATTAGGTCTGCTTGCTGCAGAGATGAGTTCAATTCCTGGATATCCTTGTTAACTTTCTGTCTCGTTGATCTGTCTAATGTTGACAGTGGAGTGTTGAAGTCTCCCATTATTATTGTATGGGAGTGTAAGTCTCTTTGTAAGTCTCTAAGGACTTGCTTTATGAATCTGGGTGCTCCTGTATTGGGTGCATATATATTTAGGATAGTTAGCTCTTCCTGTTGAATTGATCCCTTTACCATTATGTAATGGCCTTCTTTGTCTCTTTTGATCTTTGATGGTTTAAAGTCTGTTTTATCAGAGACTAGTATTGCAACCCCTGCTTTTTTTTGTTCTCCATTTGCTTGGTAAATCTTCCTCCATCCCTTTATTTTGAGCCTATGTATGTCTCTGCATGTGAGATGGGTCTCCTGAATACAGCAGACTGATGGGTCTTGACTCTTTATCCAGTTTGCCAGTCTGTGTCTTTTAATTGGAGCATTTAGTCCATTTACTTTTAAGGTTAATATTGTTATGTGTGAACTTGATCCTGCCATTATGATATTAACTGGTTATTTTGCTCGTTAGTTGATGCAGTTTCTTCCTAGCCTTGATGGTCTTTACATTTTGGTATGTTTTTGCAATGGCTGGTACCGGTTGTTCCTTTCCATGTTTAGTGCTTCCTTCAGGGTCTCTTGTAAGGCAGGCCTAGTGGTGACAAAATCTCTAAGCATTTGCTTATCTGTAAAGGATTTTATTTCTCCTTCACTTATGAAACTTAGTTTGGCTGGATATGAAATTCTGGGTTTAAAATTCTTTTCTTTAAGAATGTTGAATATTGGCCCACAATCTCTTCTGTCTTGTAGAGTTTCTGCCGAGAGATCTGCTGTTAGTCTGATGGGCTTCCCTTTGTGGGTAACCCGACCTTTCTCTCTGGCTGCCCTTAAGATTTTTTCCTTCATTTCAACTTTGGTGAATCTGGCAATTATGTGTCTTGGAGTTGCTCTTCTCGAGGAGTATCTTTGTGGCATTCTCTGTATTTCCTGGATTTGAATGTTGGCCTGCCCTACTAGGTTGGGGAAGTTCTCCTGGATGATATCCTGAAGAGTGTTTTCCAACTTGGTTCCATTTTCCCCCTCACTTTCAGGCACCCCAATCAGACATAGATTTGGTCTTTTTACATAATCCCATACTTCTTGCAGGCTTTGTTCATTTCTTTTTCTTCTTTTTTCTTTTGGTTTCTCTTCTCGCTTCATTTCATTCATTTGATCCTCAATCGCTGATACTCTTTCTTCCAGTTGATCGAGTCGGTTACTGAAGCTTGTGCTTTTGTCACGTATTTCTCGTGTCATGGTTTTCATCTCTTTCATTTCGTTTATGACCTTCTCTGCATTAATTACTCTAGCCATCAATTCTTCCACTTTTTTTTCAAGATTTTTAATTTCTTTGCGCTGGGTACGTAATTCCTCCTTTAGCTCTGAGAAGTTTGATGGACTGAAGCCTTCTTCTCTCATCTCATCAAAATCATTCTCCGTCAAGCTTTGATCCGTTGCTGGATATGAGCTGCGCTCCTTTGCCGGGGGAGATGCACTCTTATTTTTTGATATTCCAGCTTTTCTGCCCTGCTTTTTCCCCATCTTTGTGGTTTTATCTGCCTGTGGTCTTTGATGATGATGGTGACGTACTGATGGGGTTTTGGTGTAGGTGTCCTTCCTGTTTGTTAATTTTCCTTCTAACAATCAGGACCCTCAGCTGTAGGTCTGTTGGTGATTTCTTGAGGTCCACTCCATACCGTGTTTGCCTGGGTGTCAGCAGCAGAGGCTGCAGAAAATAGAATATTGCTGAACCGCGAGTATACCTGTCTGATTCTTGCTTTGGAGGCTTCCTCTCATGGGTGTACTCCACCCTGTGAGGTTGGGGTGTCAGACTGCCCCTAGTGGGGAATGTCTCCCAGTTAGGCTACTCAGGGGTCAGGGACCCACTTGAGCAGGCAGTCTGTCCCTTCTCAGATCTCAACCTCCGTGTTGGGAGATCCACTGCTCTCTTCAAAGCTGTCAGACAGAGTCATTTGCGTCTGCAGAGGTTTCTGCTGCTTTTGTTGTTTACTGTGCCCTGTCCCCAGAGGTGGAGTCTACAGAGACAGGCAGGTTTCCTTGAGCTGCTGTGAGCTCCACCCAGTTCGAGCTTCCCAGCGGCTTTGTTTACCTACTTAAGCCTCAGCAATGGCGGGCGCCCCTCCCCCAGCCTAGCTGCTGCCTTGCCGCGATATCGCAGACTGTTGTGCTAGCAATGAGGGAGGCTCCGTGGGCATGGGACCCTCCCGGCCAGGTGTGGGATATAATCTCCTGGTGTGCCTGTTTGCTTAAAGCGCAGCATTGGGGTGGGAGCTACCCGATTTTCCAGGTGTTGTGTGTCTCAGTTCCCCTGGCTAGGAAAAGGGATTCCCTTTCCCTTTGTGCTTCCCAGGTGAGGGGATGCCTCGCCATGCTTCAGCTCTTGCTGGTCGGGCTGCAGCAGCTGACGAACACCGATTGTCTGGCACTCTCTAGTGAGATGAACTCAGTACCTCAGTTTAAAATGCAGAAATCACCGGTCTTTTGTGTCACTCGCGCTGGGAGTTGGAGACTGGAGCTGCTCCTATTCGGCCATCTTGCTCCGCCCCCCCCCATGTCTCTATTCTTAGAATGCCTGGGGTTGGCCAGGAAACTCTCTCATTAGAATTCCTGAGGTCAGGGAGGCCAAGATGGGCGGATCACGAGGTCAGGAGATCGAGACCATCCTGGCTAACACAGTGAAACGCCGTCTCTACTAAAAAATACAAATACTTAGCCGGGCGAAGTGGTGGGCACCTGTAGTCCCAGCTACTCAGGAGGCTGTGGCAGGAGAATGGCGTAAACCCAGGAGGCGGAGCTTGCAGTGAGCTGAGATCCGGCCACTGCACTCCAGCCTGGGCGGCAGAGCGAGACTCCGTCTCAAAAAAAAAAAAAAAAAAAAGAATTCCTGAGGTCAGCGAGATGACTCTATCCTTAGAATGCCAGAGGTTGGTCAGGTGTCCCTAGCATTAGATTGTTTGGTGCTTTGTTTGGTGCTGGCCAGGAGTCATAATCCTTAGAATGCCCTAGGTTGCCCAGATGTCTCTATTACTTTATTGTCTGGGGTCAACCAGCAGTCTCTCCCATTGGCATGCTTGTGGTCGGCCTGGAGTCTCTATTTTTAGAATGCCTGAGTTCAGCCTGGTGTCTCTTATTATTAGAAGACTGGGGAAGTCAGGAGTCTCTATCCTTATAATGCCTGTGATTACCCAGTTGTCTATCATTAGAATGTCTGGGGTCAGCCAGGAGTCTTTATTCTTAGAATACTGAAGTTTGGCAGGTGTCTCTATCATGAGAATGCCTGGGGAGGGCCAGGAGTCTCTATTCTTAGAATTCCTGAGGTCACCTATAAGTGTTTATCCCTAAGAATCCTGGAGGTTGCCAAAATGTCTGTATCATTAGAATGCCTAGGGTCGGCCACAAGTCTCTATTTTTAGAATGCCTGAGGCCCCCCAGGTGTCTCTATCATTATAATGTCTCAGGTTGGCCAGGACTCTCCCTTGTTGAAATGCTTGTGGATGGCCAGGAGACTCTAGTATGCCTGAGGTCACCCAGGTGTTTATCATTAGAATGCCAGGAGTCAAGTAGGAATTTCAATCCTTAGCATGCCTGAGGTCGCCCAGGTTTCTCTGTCATTAGAATGCCTGGGGCCAACCAGGAGACTCTCCCATTAAAATGCTTCTATAGGCCAGATGTCTCTATTTTTCAAATGCCTGTGGCTGGCCAGGAGCCTCTCCTGTTAGATTGCCTGATGTCCCTTACATGTCTCTATCCTTAGAATGCCTGTGATCAGCTAGAAGTTTCTCTCATTTGCATGCCTGAGGTACGCCAGGTGCTTCTATTTTTAGGTTGCCAGAAGTTGCCCAGGTGTTGCTATAATTGGAATGCATGTGGTTTGCCAGGAGTCTCTTCCATTAGCATGCCTGGGGTCAGCCAGGAGACTGTCCTTAGAATGCCTAAGGTTGGCCAGGTGTGTCTATCATTAGAATGCCTGGGGTAGGCCAAGAGACTCTATAATTAGAACGCCTGGGGTCTTCCAGATGTCTATTATAAGAATGCCTGTGGTCAGCCAGGAGGCCATCTTTAGAATTCAGGTGGTCAGCCAGATGTCTCTATGATTTGAATGCCTAGAGTGACTAGGGGAATCTCCTATCAAAGTGCCAGTGTTCAACCAGATATGCTTATTCTTAGAATGCCAGAGGTTGCCCAGTTGTCTGTATCATTAGAATCCTTTGGGTTGGCCAAGAGTCTCTATCCTCAGAATGCCTGAGGTTACCCAGATGTCTATCATTAGAATGCCTAAGGTTGGCCAAGGGTCTCTGTCCTTAGAATTCCTGAGGTTGCCCAGGTGTCTCTACCTTTAGAATGTCTGGCATTGGCCAGGAGACTCTCTCATTAGAATGTTGAGAGCAGCAACGTGTTTCTATTTTTAGAAAGCCAAATGTCACCCAGGTGTCTCTATCATTAGAATGCCTGAGATCAGCCAAGTGTTTCTATAATTGGAATGCTTTCCCTCAGACAGAAGTTTCTATCCTTAAAATGCCTGAGGTCGGCCAAGTGTCTCTGTCATTAGAATTCCTGGGGTGAGTCAGAAGTCTCTTTTCTTAGAATTCCTGAGGTTGCCCAGGTACTTATCATTAAAATGCCTAGGGTCGGCGAAAAGTCTCTATCCTTAGAATGCCAGAGGCAATCCAGGTATCTTTATCATTAGAATGAATGGGGTTAGCCAGTAAACTCTCTGTATACAATGCTGATGTTGGCCAGATGTCTCTACCATAGAATGCCAGAGGTCGCCCACAATCTCTCTATCATTAGAAACCTTGTGGTCAGCCAGGAGTCTCTCCCGTTAGAATTCCTGAGGTCTGCCAGTTGTCTCTATTCTTAAAATGCCAGAGGTTACCCAGGTTTCTCTATAATTAGAATGTCTA
The DNA here is from genome assembly GCA_014849445.1 of Cercopithecus mona. Taxonomy (NCBI): domain Eukaryota; kingdom Metazoa; phylum Chordata; class Mammalia; order Primates; family Cercopithecidae; genus Cercopithecus; species Cercopithecus mona. Next base: position 817,184 of record JABBCR010000212.1, on the reverse strand, counting down.
GAGTTGGCAGGTAGTCTCTCCCATTAGAATGCCTGGGATAGGCCAGGAGTCTCTATCTATAGAATGTGTGATGTCGGCCAGGTTTTTCTATCATTAAAATGCCTGAGGTCCCTTAGGTGTCTCTATTATTAGAATGCCTGGGGTCAGTCAGGAGACTCTCCCGTTGGAATGCCTGAATTCATTCAGGCGTCCTTATCATTAAGATGCATGTGGTCGGACAGGAGACTCTCTGGTTAGAATGTTGAAATCAGCCACATGTGTCTATCCTTAGAATGCCTGGAATCGGCCAGGAGTCTCTCCTGTTATACTTCCTGATGTCGGCCGGCCAAGTGTCTCTATCCTTAGAATGCCAGAGGTCCCTCTTGTGTCTCTATTATTAAAATTTCTGGCGCCAGCCAGGAGTCTCCCCCATTAGAATTCCTAGGATCAATCAGAAGTCTCTATCTTTAGAATGTATGAGGTTGGACAGGGGCCTATATCATTAGAATGCCTGGAATAAGCCAGGTGTCTCTATTTTTAGAATGCCTCAGGTCGGCTACTTGTCTCCGTCATTAGAATGGCTGGTGTTGGCCTGGATTCTCTATCTTTAGAATGCCTGAGGTAGCCCAGGTGTCTATCATTAGAATGCATTATGTCAGCCAGGAGTCTTTATCCTTAGAATTCCTGATGTCACCCAGGTGTCTCTATCATTTAGATTGCGAGAGATCACACAGATGTCTCTATCATTAGAATGCCTGGGGTCGTACAAGAGTCTCTATCCTTAAAGTGTCTGAGGCCACCCAGCTGTCCCTGACATTAGAATGCCTGGGATCAGTGTTGAGACTCCCCTTTTAGAGTGCCTAAGGTGGACCACATGTCTCTGCTTTAAGAATGCCTGGGTTGGGCCCAGATTCTCTCCCTTCAGAATGACTGTGGTCGACCAGGCGTCTCTATCCTTAGAATGCCACACGTTGCCTAGGTGTCTCCACTCTGAGAATGCCTGGGATCGGCTAGGATTCTCTCCCATTAGAATGCCATGAGTTGGCCAGGAGTCTCCAGCCTTAGAATGCCTAAGGTCGACCAGGGGTATCTGTCATTAGAATACCTAGGGTCGGCCTGGAGACTGTCCCTTTAGAATGCCTCAGGTCTGTCAGATATCTCTATCCTTAGAATGCCAGATGTTGCCAAGGTGTCTCTATCATTAGAGTCCCCAGGGTCGGCCAAGAGCCTCTCTTCTTAGAATGCATGAGATCACCTATGTGTCTGTCATTAGAATGACTGGGGTCTGCCAGTAGTCTATATCCTTAGGATGCCTCAGGTCAGCTGGTGATTTGTCATTAGAATGCCTTGGGTCGGAAACATACTCTTCTGTTAAAATGCCTGAGAGTGGCCAGATGTCTCTATCCTTAGAATGTATGGGGTTGACCTGCAGTCTCTCCCAGTAGAATGTCTGAGGTCACCCAGGTGTCTCTATCATTAGAATGCCTGCAGTTGGCCAGGAGACTCTTCCATTAGAATGCATGAGGTCAGCCACATGACTATTTTTAGAGTACTCCTGGTAGGTAAGGAGTCTTTCCCATTGAAATGTCTGTGGTTGGCCAGGTGTCTGTATCCTTAGAATGCCAGGGGTCACCCAGGTGTTTCTACAATTAGAATGCCTGGTGTTGCCAATAAGTCTCTCCCACTCGAATGCCTGAGGTCCTCCAGGAGTCTTTATCCTCAGAATGCCTGAGGTAAGCCATGTGTTTCTATCTTTAGAATGCCTGGGTTCAGTCAGAAGTCTTTATTCTTAGAATGCCTGAAGTCACACAGGTGTCTCTATCACCAGAATGACTGAAGTCAGCCAGGAGAATCTTTTGTTAGAATAACTGAGGTGGGCCAGATGTGCCTACTTTTAGAATACCAAAGGTCGGGCAGGAGACTCTATCCCTAGAATGCTTGAGGTCACCCAGCTGTCCCTATTATTAGGATGCCTGGGGCCGGCCAGGAGACTCTCTGGTTAGACTACTGAGATTGACCCCATGTATTTATTCTTAGAATACATGAAGTCAGCCAGGAGACTCTATCATTAAAATGTCTTGGCTCGACAAGGAGTCTCTATTCTTAGCATGCCTAAAATCGCCCAAATGTGTATCATTAGAATGCGTGGGTTCAGCCAGGAGTCTCTATCCTTACAATGCCTGAGGTCACCCAGGTGTCTTCATCATTAGGATGACAGGATCCACCAGGAGACTCAACCATTAGAATGAATGAGGTCAACCAGATGTCTCTATCCTTGGAACGCTTGAGGTCGCCCAAGTATCTCTATCATTAGAATGCCTGGGATTGGCCAGGAGTCTCTATTCTTAGAATGTCTGAAGTCGCCTTGGGTCAACAAAGAGTCTCTTTCATTAGAATGCCTAGCGTTGGTCAGGAGTCTCTGTCCTTAGAATGTCTGAAGTCAGCCAGCTGTCCTTATTATTAAAATTCCTGGGGTTGGAGAGCAGTCTCCATGTTTAGAATGCCTGAGGTCACCCACTTGTCTATCATCAGACTGCCAGGGATTGGCCAGGAGTCTCTATCCTTAGAATGACTGAGGTTGCCAAGGTGTGTATCATTAGAATGCCTGGGGTTGGCTGGGAGTCTCTGTCTTTAGAAGGTCTGAGGTCTCTATCATTAGAATGCAGGCCAGAAGACTAAGCCATTACAATACCTGAGGTATGCCAGATGTCTCTATTTGTAGAATGCCTGAGGTAGCCCAAGTGTCTTTGTTATTAGAATGCCTGAGTTCGGCCAGAAGTTTCTATCCTTAGAATGCCTAAGTTTGCCCAGGTGTCTACAATTAGACTCCCTGGGGTCAGCCAGGAGTGCCTATACTTAGAATGTCTGAGGTTGGCCAGGTATCCCTATCATTAGAATGCCTGAGGTCAACCAGATGTCTCTATCCTTAGAATGCCTGAGGTCTTCCAGGTGTCTGTAGCACTGGAATGCCTGTGGTCAGCCAGGAGTCTCTCCCAGTGGAATGCCTGGTGTTGGCCAGGAGTCTGTATCCTTAGAATGCCTGACATCTCCAAGGTGTCATTAGAATGACTAGGGTTGGCCAGGTGTCTATTTTTATAACGCCTGACATTGCCCAGGTGTCTCCATCATTAGAATTCTCGAAGTTGGCCAAGAGACTCTCCCATTAGAATGTGTGAGGTAGGCCAGATTTCTCTATCCTTAGAATGCCTGAGGTGTGCCAGGTGTCTTTATTGTTAGAATGTTGGAATTCATCTAGATGTCCTTATCATTAGATTGCCTGATATTGGCAAGGAATCTCTCCCATTAGAATGCCTGGGTTCGGCCAGGAGACTCTGTCCTTAGAATGCCTGAGGTCGGCCAGCTGTCTCTATCATTAGAATGCCTGGGTTCAATTAGGAGTCTATTTACATATAATGCCTGAGGTCCCCCAGGTGTGTATTTTTAGAATGCCTGGGGTCAGCCAGGATTCTCTCTTCTTAGAATTGCTAAGGTCACCCAACTGTCTTTATTAGTAGAATGCCTGAGGCTGGCCAGGAGACTCAACTGTTAGAATGCCTGAGATTGGCCAGATGTCACTATTCTTAGAATGCCTAAGGTCGCCCAGATGTCTCTATCATTAGAATGAATGGAGTGGTCCGGGGTCTCTATCAGTAGAATACCTGAGGTCTCAAAGTTGTCTCTATCATTAGAATGCCTGATGTTGGCCAGGAGTCTTTCCCATTAGAATGCCTGTGGTAAGCCAAGGGTCTCTATCCCTAGAATGCCTGTGGCCACTCAGATATTTGTCATTGGAATGCCTGAGGTCAGGCAAAAATCTGTCTATTTCTAGAATGGCTGTGGTTGCTCAGGTACCTATTATTAGTATGCCTGGAGTCGACCAGGAGTCTATCATTAGAAAGCCTGGAGTCATGCAGGAGTTTCCATCTTTAGAATGATTGAAATCTCACAGGGGTTTCTGTAATTAGAATGCCTGGTGTAGGCTGAGTGCAGTGGCTCACACCTGTAATCCCAGCACTTTGGGAGGCCAAGGCAGGTGGATCATGAGGTCCAAAGATCGAGACCATCCTGGCTAACATGGTGAAACCCCATCTGTACTAAAAATACAAAACATTAGCCAGGCGTGGTGGTGGACACCTGTAGTCCCAGCTACTTGGGATGCGTAGGCATAATATCAAGAACACGGGAGCAGAGCTTGCAGTGTGCTGATCTAATACCACTGCACACCCGCCTGGGCAACTGGCTGAGACTCCGTAAAAAAAAAAAAAAAAAAAAAAAGTCTGGTGTAGGCCAGGAGACTCTCCCGTTAGAATGCCTGAGGTCAAGCAGATGTCTTTATTTTAGAACACTTGAGTTCTCCCAAGTCTCACTATTATTAAAAGGCCGGGTTCAGCCAGGATTCTTGATCTTTAGAATGCCTGAGGTCGCCCAGATGTCTCTATCATTAGAATGAATGGAGTGGTCCGGGGTCTCTATCAGTAGAATACCTGAGGTCTCAAAGTTGTCTCTATCATTAGAATGCCTGATGTTGGCCAGGAGTCTTTCCCATTAGAATGCCTGTGGTAAGCCAAGGGTCTCTATCCCTAGAATGCCTGTGGCCACTCAGATATTTGTCATTGGAATGCCTGAGGTCAGGCAAAAATCTGTCTATTTCTAGAATGGCTGTGGTTGCTCAGGTACCTATTATTAGTATGCCTGGAGTCGACCAGGAGTCTATCATTAGAAAGCCTGGAGTCATGCAGGAGTTTCCATCTTTAGAATGATTGAAATCTCACAGGGGTTTCTGTAATTAGAATGCCTGGTGTAGGCTGAGTGCAGTGGCTCACACCTGTAATCCCAGCACTTTGGGAGGCCAAGGCAGGTGGATCATGAGGTCCAAAGATCGAGACCATCCTGGCTAACATGGTGAAACCCCATCTGTACTAAAAATACAAAAAATTAGCCAGGCGTGGTGGTGGACACCTGTAGTCCCAGCTACTTGGGAGGCTGAGGCAGAATAGCATGAACTCGGGAGCAGAGCTTGCAGTGAGCTGAGATCATACCACTGCACTCCAGCCTGGGCAACAGAGTGAGACTCCGTCAAAAAAAAAAAAAAAAAAAAAGTCTGGTGTAGGCCAGGAGACTCTCCCGTTAGAATGCCTGAGGTCAAGCAGATGTCTTTATTTTTAGAACACTTGAGGTCTCCCAAGTCTCACTATTATTAAAAGGCCGGGTTCAGCCAGGATTCTTGATCTGTAGAAAGTCTGAAGTCTCCCTGGTGTCTGTATCATTAGAATGCCTGTGATCGGCTAGGAGTCTCTATCTATTCTCCCCTTAGGATACCTGTGGTTGCCCAGGTATCTACTATTAGAATGCCTGGAGTTGGCCAGGAGTCTCTATCCTTAGAATGCATTATATTGGCCAGATATCTTTATTATTAGAATGTCTGTTGTCAGCCAGGAGTCTCTATTTATAACGATTGAGGTTGACCAAGTGTCTCTATTATTATAATGTCTCAGACTTGTCATAAGTCTCTATCATTAGAATGCCTGAGGTCTCCAAGATGTCTATCATTAGAATGCCTTTGTTCAACCAGGAGTCTCTAGTCTTAGAATGCCAGAGGTCCCCAATATATCTCTCATTAAAATGCCTGTGGTCAGAAAGGAGACTCTATCTTTAGAATGCCTGAGGTTGCCAAGGTGTCTTTGTCATTAGAATGCCTGAGGTTGCCTATTTGTCTCTATTATTACAATGCCTGGGATTGGACAGGAATCTCTGCCATTAGAATGCCTGGGGTCGGCCAGGAGTCTCTATCTTTAGAATTCCTCAGGTCACCCACGTGTCTATCATTAGAATTCCTGGCATTGGCCAGCAGCCTCTACCCATGAAATGCTGGAGTTTGTTCAGGTATCTCTATTGTTAGAATGCCTGGGGTCGGCCAGTAGTCTCTGTCTTTAGAATGACTGAGTTCAGTGAGATGCCTCTTTCCTTAGTATGCCATAAGTCACCCAGGTGTCTCTATGATTAGGATAACTGAGGTCGTCCAAGAGGCTCTCACATTAAAAAGACTGGAGTTGTCCTGGAATCTATTCTTAGAATGTCTGAGGCCTGCCAGCTGTCTCCATTATTAGATGTCTCTATCCTTAGAATGTCGGACGTTGTCCAGGTGTCTCTATCATTAGAGTGGCTGGGGTCAGCCAGAAGACCCTATTCTTAGAATGTTTGAGTTCATCCAGGTATCTACCATTAGAATGTCTGGGGTTGGCCCAGAGTCTCTATTTTTAGAATGCCCCATGTCACCCAGGTGTCTCTATCATTAGAATGCCTGGGGTCAAGCAAGATATTCTTCCATTGGAATGCCTGAGGTCGTCCAGATGTCTCTGTCCTTAGACTGCCTGAGGTTGGCCAGGAATCTCTTTTGTTAGAATGCCTGAGATCGCTTAGATTTTAGATCATTAAATGCCTGAAGTTGGCCAGCAGCCTCTCTGGTGAGAACGCTGAAGTCAGTCATATGTCTCTATTGTTAGAATGTCTAGGATCGGCCAGAAGTCTCTCCAGTTGGATTGCCTGAAGTTGACTAGGTGTCTTTATTCTTAGAATGCCAGAGGCCCCCAGGTGTCTCTATAGTTAAAACGCCTGGGGTCAACCAGGAGTCTTTTTCATTAGTATGCCTGGATCAGCCAGGAGTCTCTCTACTTAGAATACATGAGATAAGCCAGGGGTCTCTATCATTAGAATACCTTGAATCAGTCAGAGTTTCTGTCCTAAGAATGCCTAAGTTTGCTCAGGTGTCTATCATTAGAATGCCTGAGGTTGAAAAGTAGTCTCTATCCTTAGAATGCCTGAGGTTGCCCATGTATCTCTTTCATTAGAATGACTGGGGTCGGCAAAGAAACTCAACAGCTAGAATGCCTGATGTTGGCCAGATGTCTTTATTCTTAAAATGTCAGACGTCACCCAGGTTTCTCTATCATTAAAATGCCTTGGGTCTGCCAGTAGTGTCTATCCTTAAAATGCCTGATGTCACCCAGGTGTCTAGCATTGGAAAGCTTGTGGTCAGCCAGGAGCCTCTCACATTAGAATGCCTGGGGTTGGCCAGGAATCTCTATCATTAAAATGCCTGAAGTTGGCCCAGTGTCTCTATAATTAGAATGCCTGGTGTTGACCAGGAGTCTCTATTCTTAGAATGTCTGTGCTTGTCCATATGCTGAGACCAGCTCAGTCATGGAGACCCCAACCCAGTGACACTAGAGGAATAAAGACACAGATTCAGTAATAGAGTACAAAGTGGGATTGGAGGCTAACAGCCTTCAGAGCTGAGAGCTTTGAATAGAGTTTGACCCACATATTTATTGACAGTAAGCACATGCGGTTTATAGATTAATTAAAAGTATTCTTACAGAGAACAAAGGGAGAGGCTCTGGTTCATTATCTGCAGCAGAAACATGTCCTTAAGGCACAGGTAGCTTATGCTATTGTTTGTGGTTTAGGAATGCCTTGAGTGGTTTTCTGCCCTGGGTGGTTCAGGTGTTCCTTGCCCTCATTCAGTTAAACCACTCACCTCCAGCGTGTGTGTTATAGCCATCACGAGCATGTCACAGTGCTGCAGAGATCTTGTTTATGGCCAATTTCTCATGGCTTGTTTAGAGCCAGGCTTGGAGTCTGTTCCCAGCATGTCTCCCTTTTCATTTTTGCAGGGAAATAAAAGCAAAGGCAGCTTTATCACAGTGAGCTACTTCTCATACTATCAGGATCCACATCTACAGACTACACAAAAACAAACAACACAGATTAATAGCACAATCATCGTAGAAATCACAGAGCCTCCAAATGTTTTCACCTATTTCAAAGAATTTATGGCTGCCAATCCATCTGTGGCTCCTTCAAGCACTCCACTTCCTGGCATTAACGTCAGATGTGCCTGGGATGCTTTAAATATTTGTTCTCTTAATTTTGCAACAACCAGAGACAAGTTTTTAGAATGTCCTTCTAGATGCTATTTTATTCTTTCCCATTTGTGCTCTGATTCATTATAAGGGTTAGGAGTGGTACAAAAGTCAGAAGTATTCCAGTTACATTTTAGCGGCATTCTATATTCCAAACTAGCTAGTCGATCTACCAGCCACATGACAGTTTATCAGAGATCATTGATTTTATTAACTATCTTTGGGTCTATTTTAGTTTGAGAGTTCCACAGCAGAGTAGAATTATTTTGCCATTTATTTACAAAATCTGCTGTTTGCATTGATGAATGTAGCGCAACTCCAGTTGCCACAACAGTAACTGTGACAGTGATCAGTTCCATAATAATCAAGATTAAAGTAACAATGAAATGCCGAGAGTGTCTCAGAATTTTCTGGAGAATTTCAGTAGTAATATGTACAGAGGGAGAGGATTCCCAAGGACGGGGAAACTTCACCCGTAACCATACTCCTTGAGCTCTCACTACTAGGACAGAATGATTAGTATTAAACAAGAAAGAGTTCATGCAGGAGAACAACCTATATTCCTGGCAAGTTACATGATAATTAGGGATGTCAAACTTTAGATTACCCATTACCAACAGAAAAGGAGAGAGAACACAAATTTGTATCCAATTTGTTTTGTTTCAACAAGCTGTAAAATGTAATTAGGTCTATGTTGGGATAGCATAGTATATGTTTCTTCCCAAACCTTGATCTTATCAAGAACCATTAATAGTTTCCACAAATCCCTAAGCTTAACTCCTACAGCGGGCCATATCATTTGAAGTTGAGCTGCCACTATACTGTCATGTTTCCAGATAGTAGGAACTCTTGCTACACTTCTTATCATTTCTACCATCTGATCATTCTGTTTAGACCAGCTGAACATAGTGTGACTGTCGCACACAGACTGAGAGGTGCAATTCCCACTAAACATCCCCTTAGGAGACCAATCAACAAGTATGTTCATTTCTTCTGACCAGGTCCAATCCTGTTTACAAATAGTTTTTTGAGGGTGGTATGCCTCAATTATAGGAGCAGATTCATTATGGTAAGTACTGAGACCAGAAAGCATGTGTAACTGTGCCATAGACTGATTATATCCAGGAATTATTATCAGCCAAGATTGACAGCAATAGGGTAGGCAACTAGTGGCCTTTAACAAACAGATAGATGGATGTTCAAATCTTAAAGAAATATTCATAACAGTTCCTTCGTCATGTGGGTGAGATGGGCCTCTATCATCTGTAGGGCTGGGCATCCAAGAGCTATCATTAGTGTATATCTCCACTGGGGGGTCCAGCAAAGTTACAGGCTGTAGAAGTGGCGGAAAAGGTAAATGTACCCAATAAGTAAAATTGTCCTCTGTCAGTCCTTGCTGAAGGAATACTCATGGCAGTGGTGATCCCCACTCTCATAGCTATCATTAAATTACTCATTGTGACTGGTTGTCTCGCTTTCCTCAGGTTTTTTTTTTTTTCCCGCCATCTGTAACACCTTCTTTATCTGTCCCCAGGTAGGTGGCTGCATTTGACAGGTGTTGCTCGTGACAGCTGGGGTCCTTCTCAGCATCAATTTGGACAATGCTGCCACTGGTGGGTCTTCAGGATCCTCCCAAAACCTCTTCCTGGGTATCTGGCTCATAGTAGGGCTTTAGATGTCTTGAGGCACCCAAATTGACTGTTGATTCAGTCTTGGAGAAACACAAGCCTAACCTCTGCCCTATGTTATTGTTTTACCTGTTTCTCAATCGTTTGTTATTGGGTCTTTCCACCAAACCTGTAGTTTCACTTCTGCCTTTGCAACTGGCTTATGTAAATGTTGTTCAGCTGCTGACAATGATCAGCCTTTATGCAGGCTCAAAAAATTTAAAGTTAATAATACTAGATTTAGTTGCTTGTGTGGAGGCTATAGTCACTGTCTCCCCTTTCCTGTTTTTTCAACTGCTGTTTCAGGAAGAGATTCAATCTTTCCACTGTGGCTTGTCCTTGAGAATTATATGAGATACCAGTAATGTGTTTAATATTCCATGTAGAGAAAAATGTAGCTAGAGCTTGGCCAGCATAGCTTTGGGAATTATCTGCTTTAATAGAAGCTGGAATGCCCATCACTGCGAAACACTGCAAAAGGCAACATTTAACACAGGCAGAAGGCTCTCCTGATTCACATGTAACCCAGACAAATTGAGATAAGGTGTTCACACATACATGTACATAAGCTAGTCTTCCAAACGGGGGAACATGTGTGACATCCATTTGTCAAAGAGAATTAGGTTTTAGTTTTCAAGGATTATGAGGAATGCACCATTTGGCAAGTTGGGCATCACTGGATAATAGTTTTAGCTTCTTTCTAGGTAATGCTGTATCTGCATTTGAGACCAGAGGCATTAACTTGGGTTAAATTGTGAAAGTGTCTAGCATTAGATATTGCAGTAGCAACTAGGCAATCAGCCATTTGATTCTCTGAAGTCAAAGGTCCTGGAAGAGGTGTATGAGCCCTAATGTGAGTGATGTAAAAAGAGTGTATTCTATTCCTAACTGCTGTTTGCAGTTGGGTAAATAAAGTCATCAGTTGCTCATCTGTGTGGAATCATAGCTGAGCATTTTCAACTAACTGTGTGGAATGAACCATATATGAAGAATCAGAAATCACATCAATAGGCATACTAAAAATAGTCAATACCTCAATTATGACTACAAGCTCTGCTTTTTAAGCTGAAGTATAGGTCGTCTGAAAAACTTTACCTTTTGATCCAGAATAAGAGGCCTTACCATTACTAGACCCATTTGTGAAGACATTCACAGCACCTTCAATTGGTTTGAATTTAGTTATTTTAGTGAGAATTCAATTAGTTAATTTCAAATATTGAAACAGTTTCATGTTAGGAAAATGGTTATTGAGAATACCTACAAAGTCATCTAAATGGGTTTGCCAAGTAAGACTATTTATAAAAGCTTGCTGTATTTGTGCCTTCGTGAAAGGGACAATAATTATTCCAGCATCATATCCATGTAGTTTAACAATCTGAGTTCTCCCATTTACTACCATAGTAGCAAATTTGATTCAAATAAGGAGTCAAAGTCCATGAATTCGTATATGGAAGAAAAAGTAACTCTACAAGATCTTGCTCTTGAACAATAGCACCAGTGAGTGAGTGATTTGTTGGAAAAATTAGCAAATCTAGAGTCTTCTCTGGATCTATTCTATTTATTTGGGCCGTATGGACTTGCTTTTCAATTCGTTGTAGCTCTGTCTCAGTTTCTTTTGTTAATTGCTGAGGGCTTGTGAGACTGCGATCTCCTCTAAGGGTAGAAAATAGATCACCCATGGTGTAAGTAGGAATGCCTAGAACAGGCCATTTCCAATTAATGTCCCCTAGTAATTTCTGAAAGTCATTTAGTGTTTTCAATTGATCCCCACATATGGCTACTTTCTGTGGCACTATTGTAGTGTCATTTACTAAGTTCCCCAAGTAGGAGGAAGGAGAAATAGAATTTTGTCAGGAGCTATAATTAAACTGGCAAGATAAATCAAATTTTCCAAGTGATCATAACTGGAGTAATATTTCCTGAGTGAGAGCAGCACTAAGAATGTAATAAGTAATGTAGCACTGTGAAAATATTTGATGAGTAGGTTCAATTGCTTGCCCTACATGAGTCTGGCAAATTGTTGGACTGTTTAACATGACTTGTGGCAACACTTTCCAGTGAAAATGCTTAGCAGGCTGCAGGCTGTTTACTGTGGGAATCGTAAATGCAAACCGTTCCCAGTCTCAGCTAAGGGGATAGTAAAGAAACAGACTTTTAAATCTATGAATATTAAAGGCCAATTTTTTTGGAATCATAACAGGAGAAGGCAGTCCTGGTTGTTATGCCCCCTCAGGTTGTATAACTGAATTAATGGCCCTTAAGTCAGTTAATATTCTCCATTTACCTGATTTTTTCTCAATTACAAAAACTGGGGAAATCCAAGGGGAGAGCATTGGTGCTATATGTCTCATTTGAAGCTGTTCTTTGACTAGTTCTTCTAAAACCTTCAGTTTCCCTTTACTCAGTGGCCACTGTTCTATCCATATTGGCTTGTCTGTCAGCTATTTCAACGGGATAGGCTCTGGAGGCTTAAAATGGCTGCCACTAAAATGGTATCCTAAGCCTTGGTGGGAACTTTATCTTTCCACTTGAAGCACTTCCTTCAAATCTTGCAAATTTTTCCTAGTCCCATACCAGGGACATACTCCATTTCATGCATCATATGTTGACTTTGAGGACTGTATAATTACTAAAGAATTAGAACTTGTGCTCCCCATTGTTGTAATAAATCTCTCCCCCATAAATTTGTAGGTACAGAAGCTATAATTGGTTGAATAGTCCCAGGTTGTCCATTGAGCCCTTCACAATGCAAAATATAACTACTTTGATATTCTTCAGTGGCTTTACCAACACCAACTATGTTAAATTGAGTGGGTTGAATTGGCCATGTGGATGGCCAGTGCTGTAGAGAAATGATTGAAGTGTCCACTCCTGTGTCTACCAAATCTTTCTTTCTTTTTTATTTTTTTATTTTTTATTATACTTTAAGTTCTAAGGTACATGTGCATAACGTGCAGGTTTGTTACATATGTATACTTGTACCCTGTTGGTGTGCTGCACCCATCAACTCGTCAGCACCCATCAACTCGTCATGTACATCTGGTATAACTCCCAATGCAATCCCTCCCCCCTCCCCCCTCCCCGTGATAGGCCCCGGTGTGTGATGTTCCCCTTCCCGAGTCCAAGTGATCTCATTGTTCAGTTCCCACCTATGAGTGAAAACATGCGGTGTTTGGTTTTCTGTTCTTGCGATAGTTTGCTGAGAATCCATGTCCCTACAAAGGACACAAATTCATCCTTTTCTATGGCTGCATAGTATTCCATGGTGTATATGTGCCACATTTTCTTAATCCAGTCTGTCACTGAGGAACATTTGGGTTGATTCCAAGTCTTTGCTATTGTGAATAGTGCCGCAATAAACATATGTGTGCATGTGTCTTTATAGCAGCATGATTTATAATCCTTTGGGTATATACCCAGTAATGGGATGGCTGGGTCATATGGTACTTCTAGTTCTAGATCCTTGAGGAATCGCCATACTGTTTTCCATAATGGCTGAACTAGTTTACAGTCTCACCAACAGTGTAAAAGTGTTCCTATTTCTCCACATCCTCTCCAGCACCTGTTGTTTCCTGACTTTTTAATGATTGCCATTCTAACTGGTGTGAGATGGTATCTCATTGTGGTTTTGATTTGCATTTCTCTGATGGCCAGTGATGATGAGCATTTTTTCATGTGTCTGTTGGCTGCATGAATGTCCTCTTTTGAGAAATGTCTGTTCATATCCTTTGCCCACTTTTTGATGGGGTTGTTTGTTTTTTTCTTGTAAATTTGTTTGAGTTCTTTGTAGGTTCTGGATATTAGCCCTTTGCCTGATGAGTAGATTGCAAAAATTTTCTCCCATTCTGTGAGTTGCCTATTCACTCTGATGGTAGTTTCTTTTGCTGTGCAGGTACCAAATCTTTCAATTTCTTTCCCTGAATAGTTATTTCATAGGTAGGAAGTTTATCAGTAATTTGATTTACCCAGTAGGCGGCTTTTCCTTATTTATTTGTACTGCCAAGTCCCCCTATTCTTTTAATTTCACTTTTTCCTAGTCCCACATACGGTACAATCAGAAGCTGGGCTATGTGCTCTCCTGATTCTGCCTTACAAGGAACGGAGGTAGATATAACGATTTGAATTTCCCCATTGCAATCTAAATCAGTTACTCCTATATGAACCTGCACTCTTTTAAATTTAAACTAGATCTTCCCAGAAGTAGTTTTACTGTTCCTGCTGGTAGAGGTGCACAGAGTCCTGTTGGTACTTTCTGTGGTAGTTCTCCAGGCAGGAGACTCACAGCCCTGGCACTACATAGATCTACTGTGGGATTACTGACTGTGGTGGGGGACAAGCATTGTACAATTGTAAGGGAGTGACCTGAGCTGGGAATGCCCTAGTTTGGAATGGGGCCCGGGATGATCCCCTCATGGTGTTTCCTGAAATCAGGCTTCAGTCCTTATCAAATTTAGAATGACACTGATTGACCGAATGCTTTCCTTTTTTACACTTTGGACCCATCACAAAAGGAGAACCTGGTCCATACTGATTGATAGCCTGTTTAAACTCTTTGAGTAATTTAAAGGGAAATGGTTCATTGTGCCCATAATATTCCCCTGTTGATCTCAGGGCTGTATCCTAACAGGGAACTGCCTGGATAGAACTGAGGGCGGTCACTGGGGGTGCTGCTCAAACAGTCACTGTGGTGACTACTTTTCACTCAATGTCCTCCAGAAAAGAAAGATCTGGAGGGTGAGGCCATTCTCTATCTTCAAGGTATTGAGGGAGTGCCGAGGGCAGGGACAAGCTTCCCCTTCTTTGGTCTCTTTATGTGATTGAGAGATCTGTTCTTTTATCTCTTCTGCAACATTATCACACTTCCCCTCTTCTTCGTCTCCTTCCTCCTCATTATTAGTGTGAAAAGTTTCCAACGTGGAACAAATCAGAACCCACACTATCGTCAGCACAATGCTTATATGCCTTTTTCAGCGTGCTGCCTAACTTTTTCCAGACCTCTACATCCTTAGTTCCTCAGTTCAGAAACCAGGGGCAATATTTCTCTACTGCACTGAAAAACTGCATAAGTCGGCTAGTGCTAACCTTCACTCCTCCTTTTCTGAGGAGCTGCTGAAGCAGACTCAAATAAATCTTGTGCCTGCTCAACCCTTGTCCCATTGTTACCCTGATGCTTCCGAGCTCCCCTTCTTACTCACCATGAGGATTGTTTAAGAGTACTCAGGTGTCCTCCACCATAGTCCTTTACTCTCCAACTGTCGCTCTGGCAACGCTTCAACCCAGGTTTGAGTCCCACATTTGGATGCCACTTGCCGAGACCAGCTCAGTCATGGAGATCCCAACCCAGTCACACTAGAGAAATAAAGACACAGACTCAGTAATAGAGTGCAAAGTGGGATCAGGGGGCTAACAACCTTCAGAGCTGAGAGCTTTGAGTAGAGTTTGACCCGCCTATTTATTGACAGTAAGCCCATGATAAACATCGTTTCTGCAGTTTATAGACTAATTAAAAGTATTCTTATGGAGAACAAAGGGAGAGGCTCCGGCTTGTTATCTGAGGCAGGAACACTCTATCCTTAGAATGCCTGATGCCGACCAGTTGTCTCTATCATTAGAATGCCTGGCATCTGCCAGGAGTCTCCATTTTCAAAATGCCTGAGGTTGCTCAGGTGTCTCTATCATTTAGAATGCCTGAGGTCAGACAGGAATCTCTCCCATTAGAGTTCCTCTTGTCAGCCAGGAGTCTCTATCCTTAAAATGCCTGAGGTCACTATGGTGTCTATTAGTCCATTTTGAGACTCTTTCGTTAGAATGCCTGAAGTTGGCCAGATTCCTCTATTTTTAGAAAGCCTGGTATCCGTCAGGAGTCTCTCCATTTAGAATGCCTGAGGTAGACCAGGTGTCTCTATTTTTAGAATGCCCGATGTCACCAAGATGTCTCTATCAGACTGCCTGAAGTTGGCCAGGTGTCTCTATCATTAGAATGCCTGAGCTCATCCGGGAGTCTCCATCCTTACAATTCCTGAGGTCATCCAGGTGTCTATCATTAGAATGCCTTGGTTCAGCCAGGAGTCTCTTCCCTTAGAATGCCTAAGTTCACTCTGATGTCTCTATTATTAGAAAGCTTTGGGTTGCCTGGGAATCTCTATCTTTAGAATGACTGGTGTAGACCAGTGGTTTTTATTGTTAGAATGCCAGAGGTCACCTGGTTGTCTCTATCATTAGAATTCCTGGGGTGGGCCAGTAGTTTCCATCCTTGGAATGCCTGAGTTTACCTAGGTGTCTCTATTATTAGAATGCCTGGGATTGGCTAGGGATCTCTATCATTAGAATATGTGAGGTCTCCCAGGTGTCTGTCATTAACATGCCTGAAGTCAGCCAGGAGTATCTATCCTTAGAATGCCTGAAGTAGCCTCTTTTCTCTTTCATTACAATTCCCCAGGTCAGCCAGGAGTCTCAGTTATTAGAATGCCTGAGGTAGACTTGGTGTCTTTACCATTAGCATACCTGTGGTCAGCCAGGAGTCTCTTTCATTAGAATGCCTGGGAAGTATCTATCCTTATAATGTCTGTGGTCACCCACGTGTCTATCATGAGAATGCCTGGGGTCATCCAGAAGTCTCTATTCTAATAGTGTCTGAGATAGCCCAGATGTACATCTTTAGAATGCCTAGGATCGGCCTGTAGTCTTTATTTTTAAAATGCCTGAGGCCGCTCTGGTGTCTCTATCATCAAAATGGCTGAGGTTGGCCAGGAGACTCTCTCATTAAAATGCCTGACATCGGCCAGATGTCTCTATCTGTAAAATGCCTGGAGTCAATGAGGAGTCTCTCCTGTTAGAGTACTTGAGGTCAGACAAATGTCTCTATCCTCACAATGCCAAAGGTCACCCAACTGTCTCTATCATTAGAATGACTGGGGATGACCATAAGTCTCACCATTAGAATGACTGGGGTCGACCAGGAGTCTCTATACTTAGAGGTTTGAGGTTGAGGTTGAATGCTTGAGGTTGTCCAGGTATCTATAATCAGAATGCCTGGGGTCAGCCAGAAGCATCTATTATTACAATGTCTGAGGTCACCCAGGTGTCCCTCTCATTAGAATGCCTGGGAGAATGCGTGAGTTTGGCCACATGTCTCTGTCCTTAGAATGTCTGGCATCTGCCAAGAACCTCTCCCATTACAATGCCTGAGGTCAGGAAAGTGTCTCTATTTTTGGAATGTCAAAGATCACACAGGTGTCTGTATCATTACAATGTCTGTGGTAGTTTACTAGACTCTATCATTTGAATGCCTGTGCTTGGCCAAGAGTCTTTCCAGTTAGAATTCCCGGGTTCAGCCAGGTGTCTCTATCATTAGAATGCCTATGATTGACCAGCAGTCTAAATCATTAGAAGGTCTGAAGTTGACGAGAAGTCACTGTCACTAAAATGAATGGGGTCAGCCAGGAGTTTCTCCCATTGGAATGGCTATGGTGGGCCAGGTGTGTTAATCCTTAGAATACCTGAGGTCACACAAGTGTCTCTATGATTAAAATAACTGTGTTCGGCCAGAAGGCTCTTCTGTTAGATTGCTGGAATCAGCCAGGTGTCTTTATTTTTAGAATGCCTGTAGTCGCCCAGGTACCTCTATTATTCAAATGCCTGAGGACAGTCAGAAGTCTCTATCATTAGAATGCCTAGGATCAGCAAGGAGTCTCTCTCATTAGAATGCCTGGGGTCAACCAGGTGTCTTTATCCTTTGAAAGATTGAGGTCACCCAGGTGTCTATCGCATTACAATGATTAGAGTCTCCCAGGAGTCTCTATCATTAGAATGTCTGGATTTGGCCAGAAGTCTCTCCTGTTAAAATGCTTGAAATCGGCCAGGTGTCTCTATCCTTAGAATGCCTGATGTTGACTAGTTGTCTCTATCGTTAGAATGCCTGAAGTCAGTCAGGATTCTCTCCTGTTTGAATGCCTGAGGCTGGCCACGTGTCTCTATCTTTAGAATGACTGAGATTGTCCAGTCGTCTCTATGATTAGAATGCCTGAGGTCCACCAAAATCTGCATCATTGGAATGAGTGAGGTCAGCGATAAGTCTCTGCTATTAGAATGCCTGAGGTTGGCCAGGAGTCTCTTCCCTTAGAATGCCTGCAGAGGGCCAGTTGTCTCTTGCCTTAGAATGTCTGAGGTCACACAGGTGTCTCTATTATTGGAATGCTTTGGGTAAATGTGGAGTCTCTATCATTAAAATCCTGAAGTGTGCAAGAAGTCTCTATTGTTAGAATGTCTTGGGTTGTCCAGTTGTTTCTATCCTTAGAATGCCTGAGGTTGCTCAGGTGTCTCTATTATTAGAATGCCTGGGGTCAGCCAAGAGTCTCTCCCATTATACTGCGTGGGGTAGGCCAGGTGTCTATCATTAGAATGTCTGAGGTCTCCCAGGTGTGTATTTCATTAGAATACCTGGGGTTGGCCAGGAGTTTCTATCTTTAGAATGCCTGGGGTCAGTCACGAGCCTCTCTGTTGAAATTCCTGGTATCAGCCACATGTCTCTCCAGTTAGAATGCCTGAGGTCAGCCAGGTGTCTCTATTATTAGAATGCCTGGGCTAGGCCCAAAATCTCTATCATTAGAATGCCTGGGTTCAACCAAGAGTCTCTACTGTTAGAATGCCTGGGGTTGGCCAGCTATCTTTATTCTTAGAATACCTGATATTTCCAGGTGTTTCTATCATTAGATTGCCTCGGGTTTGCCAGGAGTCTCTCCCATTAGAATGCCTTGGTTTGGTCAGGGGTCTCTCCTGTTAGAATGTCTGGTGCCAGCCAGGTGTTTCTATCTTTAGAATGCTTGAGGTCACTCAGTTGCCTCTGTCATTGAAATGTCTTTGTTTGGCCAGGAGTCTCTATTATTATAACGCCTGTAAATGGGCAGGAATCTCTCCCACTAGAATGCAAGGGATCGACTAGTTGTTTCTATCCTAAGAATGATGGTGGTCACATAGGTGTCTCTATCATTAGAATGCCTGTGGTAGACCAGGAGTCTCTATCCCTAGAATGCCTGGGATCAGCCAGGGGTTTCTCCAATTACAATGTCTGGGGTAGGCCTAGTGTCTCTTGTTGAATCCCTGAGGTCGCCAAGTTGTCTCCACCATTAGAATCCCTGGGGTCAGCCAGAAGTCTCTATTATTAGAATGAATTGGGTGGGCCAAAAGTATCTCCCGTTAGAATGCCTGACATCGACTAAATTTCTCCCCTGTTAGAATGTCTGAGGTTGCCCAGGTGTCTCTATCATTAGAATGCCTAAGGTCAGTCAGGACTCTTTCCCATTAGAATGCCTGGGGTCAGGCAAGAGTCTCTCCCATTAGAATGTCTGGCATCAAAAAGCGTTACTCTCATTACAATGCCTAGTTCATTCAGATGCCTCTATCCTTAGAATGACTGAGGTCACTCAGGTGTCTCTAACATTATAATGCCTGGGGTTGGCCAGGGGTTTTATTATTAGAATGCCAGGGGTTGTCAGGAGTCTCTTCCGTTTAATGCCTGGTGTCGGCAAGGAATCTCTCTTGATAGAATGCCTGGCATTGGCCAGGTGTCTCTATCCTTACAATGAGTGCAGTCGCCTAGGTGTCTCTAACATTAGAATGCTTGGGATCGCACAGGTGTCTCTATCATTAGAATGCGTGGGGTAGGTCCGGAGTCTCTATTATTAGAATGCCTGGGTTCAACAAAAGAACTCTCTGGAATGCCTGGCGTTGGCCAGGTGTTCTGTGGCCAACTCCTGGTCAACCTCAGGCATTCTATGCTTAGAATGCCTGGTGCCGCCCAGGTTCCTCTATCATTAGATTGCCTCAGGTAGGCCAGGAGTCTCTCCCATTAGAATGCCTTGGTTTGGCCAGATGTCTCTTCCATTAGAATGTCTGGGGTCAGCCAGGTGTCTCTCCCATTAGAATGTCTGGGGTAGGCCAGGTGTCTATCCTTAGAATGCTGAGGTCACACAGGTGTCTCTATCATTAGAATGTCTGGGGTCAGCCAGAAGTCTCTATTGTTAGAATGCCTGAGGTCAGCCAGGTGTCTTTATTTTAGAATGCCTGATGTCACCCAGCTGTCTCTATTATTAGAATGCCTGGAGTCGGCCAGGAGTCTCTATTATTAGAATGAATTGGGCCAAAAGTATCTCCCGTTAGAATGCCTGACATCGACTAAATTTCTCCCCTGTTAGAATGTCTGAGGTTGCCCAGGTGTCTCTATCATTAGAATGCCTAAGGTCAGTCAGGACTCTTTCCCATTAGAATGCCTGGGGTCAGGCAAGAGTCTCTCCCATTAGAATGTCTGGCATCAAAAAGCGTTACTCTCATTACAATGCCTAGGTCATTCAGATGCCTCTATCCTTAGAATGACTGAGGTCACTCAGGTGTCTCTAACATTATAATGCCTGGGGTTGGCCAGGGGTTTTATTATTAGAATGCCAGGGGTTGTCAGGAGTCTCTTCCGTTTAATGCCTGGTGTCGGCAAGGAATCTCTCTTGATAGAATGCCTGGCATTGGCCAGGTGTCTCTATCCTTACAATGAGTGCAGTCGCCTAGGTGTCCCTAACATTAGAATGCTTGGGATCGCACAGGTGTCTCTATCATTAGAATGCGTGGGGTAGGTCCGGAGTCTCTATTATTAGAATGCCTGGGTTCAACAAAAGAACTCTCTGGAATGCCTGGCGTTGGCCAGGTGTTCTGTGGCCAACTCCTGGTCAACCTCAGGCATTCTATGCTTAGAATGCCTGGTGCCGCCCAGGTTCCTCTATCATTAGATTGCCTCAGGTAGGCCAGGAGTCTCTCCCATTAGAATGCCTTGGTTTGGCCAGATGTCTCTTCCATTAGAATGTCTGGGGTCAGCCAGGTGTCTCTCTATGTAAAATGACTGAGGCCAAACAGTTGTCTCTATCATTATAATGCTTGTGGTAGGCCAGGAGTCTCCATGACAGAATGTCTGCTGTTGGCCAGGAGATCTCCTGTTAGAATGCCTGGGGTTGGCCAGGTGTCTTTACCCATAGAACGCCTAAGGTCGCCCAGGTGTTTCTATCATTAGAATGCCTGGGGTCAGCCAAAAGTCTCTATCATTAGAATGCCTGGGGTCAGCCAGGAGTCTCTCATTAGAATGTCTGGTGCCAGCCAGGTGTTTCTATCTTTAGAATGCCTGAGGTCACCCAGGTGTCTATCATTACAATGATTAGAGTCTCCAGGAGTCTCTATCATTAGAATGTCTGGATTTGGCCAGAAGTCTCTCCTGTTAAAATGCTTGAAATCGGCCAGGTGTCTCTATCCTTAGAATGCCTGGGGTTGGCCAGGTGTCTCTATCATTAGAATGCCTGAAGTCAGTCAGATTCTCTCCTGTTTGAATGCCTGAGGCTGGCCACGTGTCTCTATCTTTAGAATGACTGAGATTGTCCAGTCGTCTCTATGATTAGAATGCCTGAGTCCACCAAAATCTGCATCATTAGAATGCCTGGGGTCAGCCAAGAGTCTCTCCTTTTAGAATGACTGAATTCAGCCAGTGGTTCAGTCCTTAGAATGCATGAGGTCTCCCAGGTGTCTTTATCATTAGAATGTCTGAGGTCTCCCAGGTGTGTATTTCATTAGAATACCTGGGGTTGGCCAGGAGTTTCTATCATTAGAATGCCTGGGGTCAGCCAGGAGTCTCTATTATTAGAATGCCTGTGGTCAGCCAGAGTCTCTCCATTAGAATGCCTGAGGTCAGCCAGGTGTCTCTATCATTAGAATGCCTGGGGTAGGCGAGGAGTTTCTATCTTTAGAATGCCTGGGGTCAACCAGAAGTCTCTCTGGTTAGAATGCCTGGGGTTGGCTAGGTGTCTCTATCCTTAGAATATCTGAGATTGCCAGGTGTCTTTATCATTAGAATGCCTGGGGTTGGCCAGGAGTCTCTCCCATTAGAATGCCTTGGTTTGGTCAGGGGTCTCTCCTGTTAGAATGTCTGGTGCCAGCCAGGTGTTTCTATCTTTAGAATGACTGAGGTCACTCAGTTGCCTCTGTCATTGAAATGCCTTTGTTTGGCCAGGAGTCTCTATTATTATAACGCCTGTAAATGGGCAGGAATCTCTCACTAGAATGCAAGGGATCGACTAGTTGTTTCTATCCTAAGAATGATGGTGGTCACATAGGTGTCTCTATCATTAGAATGCCTGGGGTCAGCCAGAGTCTCTATCATTAGAATGCATGTGGTCCTCCAGGAGTTTCTCCCATTAGAATGTCTGTGGCTGGCCAGGTGTCTTTATTCTTAGAATGCCTGAGGTCAGCCAGGTGTCTCTATCATTAGAATGCCTGTGGTTGACCAGGAGATCTCCTGTTAGAATGCCTGGGGTCAGCCAGGTGTCTCTCATTAGAATGCCTAAGTTTGCCCAGGTGTCTCTATTATTAGAATGCCTGGGGTCAGCCAAAGTCTCTATCATTAGAATGCCTTGGGTCAGCCAGGAGTCTCTATCATTAGAATGCCTGGGGTCAGCCAGGTGTCTCTATCCTTAGAATGCCTGTGGTCAGCCAGGAGTCTCTCCCATTAGAATGTCTTGGATTGTCCAGGAGTCTCTATCATTAGAATGTCTGGATTTGTCTCTCCTGTTAGAATGCCTTGGTTTGGCCAGATGTCTCTATCCTTAGAATGCCTGAGGTTGCACAGGTGTCTCTATCCTTAGAATGCCTGGGGTCAGCCAGGAGTCTCTCCCATTAGAAAGCCTGAGTTAGGCCAGCTGTCTCTATCATTAGAATGTCGGAAGCCACCCAGGTGTCACTATCATTAGAATGCCTGAAGCCAGCCAAGAGTCTCAACCATTAGAATGCCAGGGGTCAGCCAAAGTCTCTATCATTAGAATGCCTGAGGTTGTGAGTCTCTTCCTTAGAATGCCTGAGGTTGGCCAGGTGTCTCTATGCTTAGAATGCCTGAGGTCGCACGGGTGTCCCTATTATTGGAATGCTGGGTAAATGTGTCTCTATCATTAAAATGCCTGAAGTGTGCAAGAAGTCTCTATTGTTAGAATGCCTGGGGTTGGCCAGGTGTCTCTATGCTTAGAATGCCTGAGGTTGCTCAGGTGTCTCTATTATTAGAATGCCTGAGGTCAGCCAGATGTCTCTTCCATTATAATGCCTGGGGTTGGCCAGGTGTCTATCATTAGAATGTCTGAGGTCTCCCAGGTGTGTATTTCATTAGAATACCTGGGGTTGGCCAGGAGTTTCTATCTTTAGAATGCCTGGGGTCAGTCAGGAGTCTCTATTCTTAGAATGCCTGGGGTCAGCCAGGTGTCTCTCATTAGAATGCCTGAGGTCAGCCAGGTGTCTCTATTATTAGAATGCTTGGGGTCAGCCAAGTGTCTCTATCCTTAGAATGCCAGAGGTCACCAAGGTGTCTCTATGATTAGAATGCCTGGGGTTGTCTATCTTTATTCTTAGAATACCTGATATTTCCAGGTGTTTCTATCATTAGATTGCCTCGGGTTTGCCAGGAGTCTCTCCCATTAGAATGCCTTGGTTTGGTCAGGGGTCTCTCCTGTTAGAATGTCTGGTGCCAGCCAGGTGTTTCTATCTTTAGAATGCTTGAGGTCACTCAGTTGCCTCTGTCATTGAAATGCCTTTGTTTGGCCAGGAGTCTCTATTATTAGAATGCCTGTGGTCAGCCAGAAGTCTCTCCCATTAGAATGCAAGGGATCGACTAGTTGTTTCTATCCTAAGAATGATGGTGGTCACAGGTGTCTCTATCATTAGAATGCCTGTGGTAGACCAGAGTCTCTATCCTAGAATGCCTGGGGTCAGCCAGGAGTCTCTCCCATTAGAATGCCTGGGGTTGGCCAGGTGTCTCTATTGTTAGAATGCCTGAGGTCGCCAAGTTGTCTCCACCATTAGAATGCCTGGGGTCAGCCAGAAGTCTCCATCATTAGAATGAATTGGGTGAGCCAAAAGTATCTCCGTTAGAATGCCTGACATCACTAAATTTCTCCCCTGTTAGAATGTCTGGGGCTGGCCAGGTGTCTCTATCATTAGAATGCCTAAGGTCAGTCAGGAATCTTTCCCATTAGAATGCCTGGGGTCAGCCAAGAGTCTCTCCCATTAGAATGACTAAAGTCGCCCCAGTGTCTCTATCATTAGAATGCCTTGGTTTGGCCAGATGTCTCTATCCTTAGAATGACTGAGGTCACCAGGTGTCTCTAACATTATAATGCCTGGGGTTGGCCAGGGTTTTATTATTAGAATGCCTAGGGTTGGCCAGGAGTCTCTATCTTTAGAATGCCTGAGATTGGCCAGATGTCTCTATTGTTAGAATGCCTGGGGTTGGCCAGGTGTCTCTATCCTTAGAATACATGAGGTCGCCAAGTTGTCTATTAGAATGCCTGGGGTTGGCCAGGTGTCACTATCCTTAGAATGGCTGGGGTAGGCCAGGTGTATCTATTATTAGAATGCCTGGGTTCAACAAAGAACTCTCTGGAATGCCTGGGGTTGGCCAGGTGTTCTGTCTCTGGTCTCCTCAGGCATTCTATGCTTAGAATGCCTGGTCAGGTTCCTCTATCATTAGATTGCCTGAGGCCAGGAGTCTCCATTAGAATGCCTGGTTTGGCCAGATGTCTCTCCCATTAGAATGCCTGGAGTCGGCCAGGTGTCTCTATTATTTGAATGCATGATATCACCCAGGTGTCTCTATTATTATAATGCCTGGGGTTGGCCAGAGTCTCACAGAATGTCTGCTGTTGGCCAGGAGATCTCCTGTTAGAATGCCTGGGGTTGGCCAGGTGTCTTTACCCATAGAACGCCTAAGGTCGCCCAGGTGTTTCTATCATTAGAATGCCTGGGGTCAGCCAAAAGTCTCTATCATTAGAACACCTTGGGTTGGCCAGAATTCACTCCCATTAGCATGCCTGTGGTAGGCCAGGAGCCTCTACCTTTAGAATGTCTGTGGCTGGCCAGGTGTCTCTATCATTAGATTGTCTGTGGTCCACCAGGTGTCTCTATTATTATAATGCCTGTGGTCAGCCAGGAGTCTCTATTCTTAAAATGCCTGAGGTGGCCCAGGTATCTATCATTAGAATGCCTTGGGTAAGGCAGGAGTCCCTATCTTTAGAATGCCTGAAGTAGCCCAGGTGTCTGTATCAATAGGGTGTCCAGGGTCGGCCAAGAGACTCTACCATTAGAATGCCCAAGGTCGGACAGATGCCTTTATCCTTAGAATGCCAGAGGTCACCAAGGTGTCTCTATTATTAGAATGCCTGGGGTTGGGCAGGAGATTTTATCCTTAGACTGCCTGAGGTCTCACAGGTGTTTCTATCATTAGAATGCCTAGAGTTGGCTAGGAGTCGAACCATTAGAATGCCTGGGTTTGTCCAGAAGTCTCTATTCTTAGAATTCCTGAGGTCGCCTATGTATTTATTATTAGAATGCCTGGGGTCAGAAGAGGCTCTATACATGGAATGCCTGTGGTCATGCTGGTGTCTTTATCATTAGCATGCCTAGGGTCAGCCAAGAGACTTTCTCATTAGAATGTCTGAAGTCAAACAGGTATCATTATCCTTAGAATGTCTAAGGTCAGCCAGGAGTCTCTCCCATTAGAATGCCTAAGTTTGCCCAGGTGTCTTTATTCTTAGAACGCTGGAGATGGCCCAAGTGTCTTTATCATTAGAATTCCTGAAATGAGCCAGGAGTCTCTTTCATCAGAATACCTAAGGTCAGACAGGAGTTTCTATCCTTAGACTGCCTGAGGTAGGCCAGATGTGTGTATTATTAGACTGCTTGGTGCCGAGCAGGAGTCTTTATTCTTAGAATACCTGATGTCAGCCAGCTGTCTATAATTTGAATGCCTCAGTTGGCCAGGAGTGTTTCTTCTTAAAACAACTGGGGTCAGAGAGGTGTCTCTATGCTTAGAATAACTGAGGTACCCAGGTGTCTATTATTAGAATGCCTGGGGTCAGCCAGGAGTCTCTAACCACAGAATGCCTGACATCACCCAAGTGTCTCTATTGTTAGAATACCTGAGGTCGGCCAGGAGTCTCTATCCTTAGAATGCCTGAGGTCAGCCAGAGTCTCTATCAGTAGAATGCCTGGGGTCTGCCAGGAGTCTCTATTTTTAGAAGGACTGAGGTTGCCGAGGTGTCTCTATCCTTAGAATGCCAGGTTCACTGAGGTGTCACTATCATTAGAATGCCTGGGTAAGCCAAGTCTCTCACATTAGAATGCCTTGGGTCAGCCAGGAGTCTCTATCATTAGAATGCCTGGGGTTGGCCAGAGTCTCTACTCTTAGAATGCATGAGAACAGCCAGGTCTCTATTATAAGAATACCTGGGGTCAGCCAGGTCTCTATCTTAGAATATCTAAGTTAGGCCAAGTGAATTCCTGTTAGGATTCCAGGGTTCGGCCAGAGGTCTCTATCCTTAGAATGCCTGTTGTCACACAATTGTTTGTTATTAGAATGTGTGGAGTCAGTCAAGAGTCTCTATCCTTAGAATGCCTGACCTCGCCCTGGTGTCTCCACCATTAGATTGCCTGTGGTCAGCCAGGAGTCTCTATCCTTAGAATGCCTAATGTTGTCCAGGTGTCTCTATCATTAGAATGCCTGAGGTCAGCCAGAGTCTCTATTAGAATACTTGAGGTTGGCCATGCGTCTTCATGGTTAGAATGCTGGAGTTTCCTCAGGTGTTTCTATCATTACCATACCTGGAGTTGGCCAAGAGTCTTTTTCATTAGAATGTCTGTGAACAACCAGGAGTCTCTAATCTTAGAATGCCTGAGGTCGGCCATTTGTTTCTATCTTTAAAATGCCTTGGGCTGGCCAGAAGCCTCTATTTTAGAATGCCTGCCGTTGGTCAGGTGTCTCTGTCAGTAGAATGCCTGGGGTTGGCAAGAAGTGTCTACCTTTAACATACCTGAGGTCACTGAGAGGTCTATCATTGTAATGACTAAAGTTGAACAGGTGTGTCTGTGTTTGGAATGGCAGAGTTCACCCATGTGTCTCTATCATTACAATGCCTAGGATTAGCCAGGAGTTTCCACCATTATAATGTTTGTGGTGGGCCAGGAGTCTCCATACTTAGAATGCCGGTTGGACAGGTGTCTCTATTAGAATGCCTGGGTATCCAGGAGTCTCTATCCTTAGAGTGCCTGAGGTCACCCAGGTGTCTCTATCATTAGAATGCCTGGGGTCAGCCAAAAGTCTCTATCATAAGGATGCCTTGGGTCAGCCAGGAGTCTCTCCCATTAGAAAGCCTGGGGTTGGCCAGGAGTCTCTACCTTTAGAATGCCTAAGGTCGCCCAGGTGTTTCTATCATTAGAATGCCTGGGGTCAGCCAAAAGTCTCTATCATTAGAACACCTTGGGTTGGCCAGAATTCACTCCCATTAGCATGCCTGTGGTAGGCCAGGAGCCTCTACCTTTAGAATGCCTGAGATTGCCCAGATGTCTCTATTATTAGAATGCCTGAGTTTGCCCAGATGTCTCTATCATTAGAATGCCTGCAGTTGGCCAAGAGTCTCCACTGTTAGAATGCCTGGGGTTGGCCAGCTATCTTTATTCTTAGAATACCTGATATTTCCAGGTGTTTCTATCATTAGAATGCCTGCCATTGACCAGGAGTCTTTTCCATTAGAATGCCTGGGGTAAGCCAGGAGTCTCTATCTTTAGAATGCCTGAAGTAGCCCAGGTGTCTGTATCATTAGAATGCCCAGGGTCGGCCAAGAGACTCTACCATTAGAATGCCCAAGGTCGGACAGGAGTCTCTAACCTTAGAATGCCTAAGGTCGCCCAGAGGTGTCTCTATCATTAAAATGCCTGGAGCTGGCCCGGAGTGTCTATCATTAGAATGCCTGCAGTCAGCCAGGATTCTCTCCCATTAAAATGCCTGGGGTTGGCCAGGTGTCTCTCATTATAATGCCTGGGTTTGTCCAGAAGTCTCTATTCTTAGAATTCCTGAGGTCGCCTATGTATTTATTATTAGAATGCCTGGGGTCAGAAGAGGCTCTATACATGGAATGCCTGTGGTCATGCTGGTGTCTTTATCATTAGCATGCCTAGGGTCAGCCAAGAGACTTTCTCATTAGAATGTCTGAGGTCACCCAGGTGTCTCTATCCTTAGAATGCCTGGGGTCAGCCAGAGTCTCTCCATTAGAATGCCTAAGTTTGCCCAGGTGTCTCTATTAGAATGTCTGAGGTTGCCCAGGTGTCTTTATCATTAGAATGCCTGGGGTCAGCCAGAGTCTCTATCCTTAGAATGTCTGGGGTCAGCCAGGAGTCTCTATTAGAATGCCTGAGGTAGGCCAGATGTGTATTATTAGAATGGCTAGGGTCAGCCAGGAGTCTCTATCCTTAGAATGCCTGGGGTCAGCCAGGTGTCTCTATCATTAGAATGCCTAAGTTTGCCCAGGTGTCTTTATTCTTAGAATGCCTGGGGTCAGCCAGGTGTCTCTATTATTAGAATGCCTGAGGTCTCCCAGGTGTCTATTATTAGAATGCCTGGTCAGCCAGAGTCTCTAACCACAGAATGCCTGACATCACCCAAGTGTCTCTATTGTTAGAATGCCTGGGGTCAGCCAGAGTCTCTATCCTTAGAATGCCTGAGGTCAGCCAGATGTCTCTATTCTTAAAATGTCAGGAGTCTCTAATTTTAGAATGCCTGGGGTCAGCCAGGTGTCTCTATCATTAGAATGCCTAATTTTGACCAGGAGTTTCTATGATTAGAATGCCTAGGGTCGGCCAGGTGTCTCTATCATTATAATGCCTGTGGTCAGCCAGGAGTCTCTCCCATTAGAATGCTTGTGGTCAACCAGGTGTCTCTATCCTTAGAATGCCAGAGTTTGCCAGGTGTCTCTCTCATTAGAATGCCTGGGGTTGGCCAGGTGTCACTATCCTTAGAATGGCTGGGGTCGCCCAGGATTCTCTATCATTATCATGCCTGAACTTGGCCAGGAGTCTCTATCATTAGAATGCCTTGGTTTGGCCAGATGTCTCTTCCATTAGAATAACTGAGATCAGCCAACTGTCTCCATCATTAGAATGCCAGAGGATGCCTAGGTGTCTCTATCATTAGAATGTCTGTGGTTGGCCAGGAGTCTCTCTCATTAGAATGGGATCTGCCAGAAGCCTTTACCATTAGAATGCCCAAGGTCGGACAGATGCCTTTATCCTTAGAATGCCAGAGGTCACCAAGGTGTCTCTATTATTAGAATGCCTGGGGTCAGAAGAGGCTCTATACATGGAATGCCTGTGGTCATGCTGGTGTCTTTATCATTAGCATGCCTAGGGTCAGCCAAGAGACTTTCTCATTAGAATGTCTGAAGTCAAACAGGTATCATTATCCTTAGAATGTCTAAGGTCAGCCAGGAGTCTCTCCCATTAGAATGCCTAAGTTTGCCCAGGTGTCTTTATTCTTAGAACGCTGGAGATGGCCCATGTGTCTTTATCATTAGAATTCCTGAAATGAGCCAGGAGTCTCTTTCATCAGAATACCTAAGGTCAGACAGGAGTTTCTATCCTTAGACTGCCTGAGGTAGGCCAGATGTGTGTATTATTAGACTGCTTGGTGCCGAGCAGGAGTCTTTATTCTTAGAATACCTGATGTAGCCCAGGTGTCTGTATTATTAGAATGCCTGAGGTTGGCCAGGTGTCTCTATTCTTAGAATGCCTGGGGTCAGCCAGGTGTCTCTATGCTTAGAATGCCTGAGGTAGCCCGGGTGTCTATTATTAGAATGCCTGGGGTCAGCCAGGTGTCTCTATCCTTAGAATGCCTGAGGTCACCCACGTGTCTCTATCATTAGATTGCCTGGGGTAGGCCAGGAGTCTCTCCAGTTAGAAAGCCTGGGGTCAGCCAGTTGTCTCGATCCTTAAAATGTCAGGAGTCTCTATCGTTAGAATGCCTGGGGTCAGCCAAGAGTCTCTATCCTTAGAATGTCTGAGGTCGCAGAGGTGTCTCTATCATTAGAATGCCTGTGGTAGGCCTGGAGTCTCTCCCATTAGAATGCCTAAGGTCAACCAGGAGTCTCTCATTAGAATGCCTGGGTTCAACCAGGTGTCTCTATCCTTAGAATGCCTCAGGTTGCCCAGGTGTCTCTATCATTAGAATGCCTGGGGTTGGCCAGGTGTCTCTATTATTAGAATGCCTGGGTTTGGCCAGGTGTCTCTATGCTTAGAATGCCTGAGGTCGCCTATGTATTTATTATTAGAATGCCTGGGGTCAGCCAGGAGTGTCTATCATTAGAATGCCTGCAGTCAGCCAGGATTCTCTCCCATTAGAATGCCTGGGGTTGGCCAGGTGTCTCTATCCTTAGAATGCCTGGGTTCAACCAGCTGTCTGTATCCTTAGAATGCCTGGGGTCAGCCAGGAGTCTCTCATTAGAATGCCTGAGGTCAGCCAGATGTCTCTATTCTTAAAATGTCAGGAGTCTCTATCATTAGAATACCTGGGGTCGGCCAGAGTCTCTATCCTTAGAATGCCTAAGTTTGCCCAGGAGTCTCTCCCATTAGAATGCCTAAGTTTGCCCAGGTGTCTTTATTCTTAGAAGGCTGGAGATGGCCCAAGTGTCTTTATCATTAGAATTCCTGAAATGAGCCAGGAGTCTCTTTCATCAGAATACCTAAGGTCAGACAGGAGTTTCTATCCTTAGACTGCCTGAGGTAGGCCAGATGTGTGTATTATTAGACTGCTTGGTGCCGAGCAGGAGTCTTTATTCTTAGAATACCTGATGTCAGCCAGCTGTCTATAATTTGAATGCCTCAGTTGGCCAGGAGTGTTTCTTCTTAAAACAACTGGGGTCAGAGAGGTGTCTCTACGCTTAGAATAACTGAGGTACCCAGGTGTCTATTATTAGAATGCCTGGGGTCAGCCAGGAGTCTCTAACCACAGAATGCCTGACATCACCCAAGTGTCTCTATTGTTAGAATACCTGAGGTCGGCCAGGAGGCTCTCCCGTTAGAATGCCTGAGGTCAGCCAGATGTCTCTATTCTTAAAATGTCAGGAGTCTCTTATTTTTGAATGCCTGAGTACAGCCAGGTGTCTCTATGCTTAGAATGCTGAAGTTTGCCCATGTGCCTCTATCATCACAATGCCTAAAGTCAGCCAAGGGTCTCTTCCATTATAATGCCTATGGTGAACCAGTAATCTCGCTTAGAATGCCTGAGGTCAACCAGCTGTCTGTATCCTTAGAATGCCAGAGTTTGCCCAGGTGTCTCTATCATTAGAATGCCTGGGGTAGGCCAGGATTCTTTATCATTAGAATGCCTGGGACAACCAAAAGTCTCTATCTTTAGAACACCAGAAATCCCCTAGGTGTCTCTCATTAGAATGCCTGGGGTCTGCCAGCAGTCTCTATCCTTAGAATGCCTGAGGTCTCCCAGGTGTCTATTATTACAATGACTTTGGTCTTTCAGGTGTCTCTATTGTTGGAATGCCTGAGGTAGCCCAGGTGTCTACCATTAGAATGTCTTGGATTGTCCAGGAGTCTCTATGCTCAGAATGCCTGAGGTCAGCCACTTCTCTCTATCATTAGAATGCCTAGGGTCTCCCAGTTTACTCTCCCATTACAATGCCTGAGGTCTGCCAAATGTCTCTATCCTTAGAATGCCTGGGTTCTGCTGGGAGTTTCTGCTTTTAGAATGCCTTTTACACATCTGAGCCAGGTGTCTGTACGCATAGAATGCCAGAGTTTGTCCAGATGTCTCTATCATTAGAATGCCTTGGGTCAGCCAGGATTCTCTCACATTAGAATACTTGGGGTCAGCAAAGAGTCTCTATCCTTAGAATGTGTGAGTTGGACCAGGTGTCTCTACCATAAGGATGCTTGAGGTCGGCCAGGGGTCCCTATCCTTAGAATACCTGTGGTCACACAGGTGTCTCTGTCATTAGAATGCCTGACAATAGCCAAGAGTCTCAATCCTTATAATGCTTGTGTTTGCCCACTTATCTGTTATTACAGTGCCCAAGTCGCTATCCTTAGAATGCCTAATGTTGTCCAGGTGTCTCTATCATTTGAATTTCTGGGGTTGCCAAGGAGAATCTCTCATTAGAATGTCTGAGGTCTGCCAGATATCTCTATCCTTAGGCTACCTGGGGTTCACCAGGAGTTTCTGCCATTAGAATGCCTGAAATTTGCCAGATGTCTCTATGCTTAGAATGCCTGGGTTCAACCAGGTGTCTCTATCATTAGAATGCCTTGGGTTAGCCAGTAATCTCTCCCATAGAATGTCTGAGGTCAGCCAGGTGTCTCTGTCCTTAGAATGTGTGAGTTGGACCAGGTGTCTCTATCATTAAAATGCCTGGGGTTGGCCAGGTGTCTGTATCCTGAGAATGCCTTCAGTCGTCCAGGAATCTCTATCATTACAATGCCTGACAATAGCCAAGAGTCTCAATCCTTATAATGCTTGTGTTTGCCCACTTATCTGTTATTACAGTGCCCAAGTCGCTATCCTTAGAATGCCTAATGTTGTCCAGGTGTCTCTATCATTAGAATGCCTGGGTCAGCCAGGAGTCTCTCATTAGAATGCCTGGGTCAGCCAGGAATCTCTATCCTTAGGCTACCTGGGGTTCACCAGGAGTTTCTGCCATTAGAAGGCCAGAAATTTGCCAGATGTCTCTATGCTTAGAATGCCAGAGTTCACTGAGTTGTCACTATCATTAGAATGCCTTGGGTAAGCCAAGATTCTCTCACATTAGAAAACCTGGGGGGGTGACAGAGCGAGACTCCGTCTCAAAAAAAAAAAAAAGAAAACCTGGGGTTGGCCAGAGTCTCTACTCTTAGAATGCATGAGAACAGCCAGGTCTCTATTATAAGAATACCTGGGGTCAGCCAGGTCTCTATCCTTAGAATATCTAAGTTAGGCCAAGTGAATTCACCATTAGGATTCCAGGGTTCGGCCAGAGGTCTCTATCCTTAGAATGCCTGTTGTCACACAATTGTTTGTTATTAGAATGCCTGGGTCAGCAAAGAGTCTCTATCCTTAGAATGTGTGAGTTGGACCAGGTGTCTCTACCATAAGGATGCTTGAGGTCGGCCAGGGGTCCCTATCCTTAGAATACCTGTGGTCACACAGGTGTCTCTGTCATTAGAATGCCTGACAATAGCCAAGAGTCTCAATCCTTATAATGCTTGTGTTTGCCCACGTATCTGTTATTACAGTGCCCAAGTCGCTATCCTTAGAATGCCTAATGTTGTCCAGGTGTCTCTATCATTTGAATTTCTGGGGTTGCCAAGGAGAATCTCTCATTAGAATGTCTGAGGTCTGCCAGATATCTCTATCCTTAGGCTACCTGGGGTTCACCAGGAGTTTCTGCCATTAGAATGCCTGAAATTTGCCAGATGTCTCTATGCTTAGAATGCCAGAGTTCACTGAGGTGTCACTATCATTAGAATGCCTTGGGTAAGCCAAGATTCTCTCACATTAGAAAACCTGGGGGGGTGACAGAGCGAGACTCCGTCTCAAAAAAAAAAAAAAAAAAAGAAAAAAAAAGAAAACCTGGGGTTGGCCAAGAGTCTCTACTCTTAGAATGCATGAGAACAGCCAGGTCTCGCTATTATAAGAATACCTGGGGTCAGCCAGGAATCTCTATCCTTAGAATATCTAAGTTAGGCCAAGTGAATTCACCATTAGGATTCCAGGGTTCGGCCAGAGGTCTCTATCCTTAGAATGCCTGTTGTCACACAATTGTTTGTTATTAGAATGTGTGGAGTCAGTCAAGAGTCTCTATCCTTAGAATGCCTGACCTCGCCCTGGTGTCTCCACCATTAGATTGCCTGAGGTCAGCCAGGAGTCTCTATCCTTAGAATGCCTGGGTCAGCCAGGAGTCTCTATCTTAGAATGCCTGGGGTCAGCCAGGTGTCTCTCTCATTAGAATGCTTGGGGTTGGCCAAGAGTCTCTATTCTTAGAATGCGGATGTTCCTCAGGTGTTTCTATCATTACCATACCTGGAGTTGGCCAAGAGTCTTTTTCATTAGAATGTCTGTGAACAACCAGGAGTCTCTAATCTTAGAATGCCTGAGGTCGGCCATTTGTTTCTATCTTTAAAATGCCTTGGGCTGGCCAGAAGCCTCTATTTTAGAATGCCTGCCGTTGGTCAGGTGTCTCTGTCAGTAGAATGCCTGGGGTTGGCAAGAAGTGTCTACCTTTAACATACCTGAGGTCACTGAGAGGTCTATTATTGTAATGACTAAAGTTGAACAGGTGTGTCTGTGTTTGGAATGGCAGAGTTCACCCATGTGTCTCTATCATTACAATGCCTAGGATTAGCCAGGAGTCTCCACCATTATAATGTTTGTGGTGGGCCAGGAGTCTCCATACTTAGAATGCCGGTGGTTGGACAGGTGTCTCTATTATTAGAATGCCTAGGGTATCCAGGAGTCTCTATCCTTAAAATGCCAGAGGCCACCCAGGTGTCTCTCATTAAAATGCCTGGGGATGGCCAGGAGTCTCTATCCCTAAAATGCCTGAGGTCACCCAGGAGTGTCTATCATTACAATGCCTGGGGTCGCCCATGTGTCTTTATAACTATAATGCCTGTGGTTAGAAAATAGTCTCTCCAATTAGAATGCCTGGGGTGGGCTAGGAGTCTCTATCCTTAGAATTTTTTAAATCACCCATGTGTGTATTATTAGAATGCCTCGGGTTGGAGGAGCCTCTATTCATATATTGACTGAGGTCATGCAGTTGTCTCTATCATTAGAATGCTTGGGGTTGGCCAAGAGACTCTCCCACTAGAATATTTGAGGTGAAACAGATATCTCTACTTTTACAATGCCTAAGGTCAACCAGGAGTCTCCGCCATTAGAATGCCTAGGGTCAAACAAGAGTCTCTATTCTTAGAATGCCTGAAGTCAGCCAGGAGTCTCTATCATTAGAATTCCTGATGTGGGCCAGAAGTCTCTATCCTTAGAATGTCTGAGGTCACCCAGCTGTCTATTATTAGAATGCCTGGGGTTGGCCAGGTGTCTCTATTATTAGAATGTGTATAGTCGGCCAGGAATCTCTCCCATTAGAATGCCTGAGTTTGCCCAGATGTCTCTATCATTAGAATGCCTGGGGTTGGCCAGGTGTCTCTATCATTAGAATATCTGAGGTCTCCCAGGTGTCTCATTAGAATGCCTGAAGTCAGCCAGGAGTATCTATCCTTAGAATGCCTGAAGTAGTCTTTTCTCTTTCATTAATCAGGTCAGCCAGGAGTCTCTATTAGAATGCCTGAGGTTGGCCAGGTGTCTTTATCATTAGAATGCCTGGGGTCAGCCAGGAGTCTCTTCATTAGAATGCCTGGGAAGTATCTATCCTTATAATGTCTGTGGTCACCAGGTGTCTATCATTAGAATGCCTGGGGTCAGCCAGGTGTCTCTATTCTTAGAATGCCTGAGATCCCCTAGGTGTCTCTATCATTAGAATGCCTGGGGTCAGCCAGGTCTCTCTATCCTCAGAATGCCTGAGTTTGCTCAGGTGTCTCTATCATTAGAATGCCTGAAGTTGGCCAGGAGTCTCTCATTAAAATGCCTGACGTTGGCCAGATGTCTCTACCCTTAAAGTGCCTGGGGTCAGACAGGAGTCTCTACCTTTTGAATTCCTGAGTTCAGCCAAGTGTCTCTATGCTTAGAATGTTGTAAGTTGCCCAGGTGTCTGTATCATTAGAATGCTTTCTGCCAGCCATCAGCCTCTCCCGTTACAATGTGTGAGGTTGCCCATGTTTCTCTATCATTAGAATGCTTTGGGTCAGCAAAAAGACTTTCCAGTTAGAACGGATGAGGTTGCCACATGTCTCTATCCTTAGAATATCTGGGGTCACCCATGAGATTCTCCCAATAGAATACTTGAGATCGACCAGGTGTCTCTATCATTAGAATGCCTGGGGTCAGGCAGGAGTCTCTAATTTTAGAATACTTGAAGTCGGCCAGGTGTCTTTATCATTAGAATGCATTGGTTCAGTTAGGAGAGTTTATTTTTAGAATGCCTGATGTCGTCCCAGTGTCTAACATTATGATGATTGAGGTTGGCCGGGTGTCTCTAAGCTTAGAATACCAAAATTCAGTCATGAGTCTCTATCATTACAATGCCTTAGGTCAGCCAGGAGTCATTTCCATTATAATGGCTTTGTTGGGCAAAGAGTCTGTATGCTTACAATGCCTGTGGCCGGCCAGGTGCCTATCATCAGAATGCCTCGGATGGGCAAGGAGTCTTTATCATTAGAATATCTGAGGTCTCCCAGGAGTCTCTAACATTAGAATGCCTGGGATCGGCCAGGGGACTCTTCCATTGGAATGGCTGTTGTTGGCCAGATATTTCTATCCTTAGAATGCTACAGTTCACCCAGGTTTCTATATAATTTGAATGCCAGGGGTCAACCAGGAGTCTCCTTAGAATGCCTGAGGTCGCCAATGTTTCTTTATAATTAGAATAGCTTGGGTAGGCCAGGAGTCTGAATCCTTAGAATTTGTGAGGTCGTTCAGGTGTCTATCATTAGTATACCTGGGTTCAACCAGGTGTCTCTATACTTAGAATGTCTTGGGTCGGCCAGGAGTCTCTGCCATTAGAATATCTGAAGTCGGCCAGGTGTCTCTATCCTTAGAATGCTGGAGGTGGCCCGTGTGTCTCTATCATCAGAATTACTCGGGTGTGGCAGGAGTCTCTGTTATTAGAATGTCTTAGGTCAGCCAGAAGTGTATCCATAAAATTCCTGAAGTCTGTGAGTTGTGTCTATCATTAGAATCCTTGGGGTAGTCCATGAGCCTCTACCCTGAAAATTTCTAGGGTTGCTTAGGTATTTATATCATAAAAATGCCTGCGGTCAGCCAGGAGACTCTGTTGATAGAATGCCTGTTGTTGGTCTGATGTCTCTATCCTTAGAATGCTTGGGGTCGTCAAGGAGTCTCTTCCATTAGAATAACTGAGATCAGCCAACTGTCTCCATCATTAGAATGCCAGAGGATGCCTAGGTGTCTCTATCATTAGAATGTCTGTGGTTGGCCAGGAGTCTCTCTCATTAGAATGGGATCTGCCAGAAGCCTTTACCATTAGAATTCCTAAGGTCAGCCAGAGGTCTCTATTCTTAGCATACCTGTTGTTGGCCAGGTGTCTCTATCATTGGAATGCCTGAAGTTGGCCAGGAGTCTCTGCCATTGGAATGCTTGGGGGAGGTCAATAGTCTCTATACTTAGAATGCCTTAGGTCCCCCAAATGTCTATCATTAGAACCCCTGGAGCTTCTGTACTTAAAATACCTTTGGTCGCCCAGGAGTCTTTATCATTAGAATGCCTGGGGTCAGCCAGGTGTCTCCTTCCTTAGAATTCCAAAGGGCACCCAGGTGTCTCTATCATTAGAATGCCTGGAGTCGACCAGGAGTCACTCCCATTAGAATGTCTTGGGTAGGCTAGGAGTCTCTATCCTGAGATCGCTCGAGATCCTCAAGTTGTTCAAGTGTCTCTACATTAGAATGCCTGGGGTTGGAAAGAAAACGCTCCCAATAGAATGCCTGAGGTCGACCAGATGTCTCTATCCTTAGAATCTCTGAGGTTGGCCAGGTGCCTCTATCATTAGAATGACTGGGATCAGCCAGGATTCTATCCCATTAGAATGCCTACGGTAGGCCAAGAGTCTCTATCGTGAGAATGCCTGAGGTCTCCCAGGTTCTTACGTTAGAATGACTGGGTTCAGCCAGGAGTCTCTATTCTTAGAATGCCTGAGATTGGATAGTTGTCTCTATTGTTAGAATACCTGGGGTAAACCACGAGTCTTTATCCTTTGAATGTCTGAAGTCGCCAAGTGGTCTATCATTAAAATGTCTGGGGTAGGCCAAGAGTCTCTATCCTTAGAATTCCTGAGGTCACCAAGGAATTTGTATCATTAACATACCTAGGCATGGCAAATGGACACTACCGTTAGAATACCTGTGGTTGGTCAGACGTCTCTATTTTAGAATGCCTGAGGTTGCCCAGGTGTCTCTCATTAGAATGCCTGGGGTTGGAAAGCGCTCCATTAGAATGCCTGAGGTTGCCCAGGTGTCTCTATCCTTAGAATCTCTGAGGTTGGCCAGGTGCCTCTATCATTAGAATGACTGGGATCAGCCAGGATTCTATCCCATTAGAATGCCTACGGTAGGCCAAGAGTCTCTATCGTGAGAATGCCTGAGGTCACCAGGTGTCTGTATCTTTAGAATGCCTGGGGTTGGCCAGGAGTCTCTCCCATTAGAATGCTGAGTCAGCCAGGTGTCTCTATCTTAGAATGCCTGAAGTTGGCCAGGTGTCTCTATTATTAGAATGCCTGGGTTGCCAGGAGTCTCTATTAGAATGCCTGGGGTCAGCCAAATGTATCTCTATCTAGAATGCCTGAGGTCACCCAGGTGTCTCTATTATTAGAATGCTGTGGCCAGGTGTCTCTATCATTAGAATGCCTGGGGTTGGCCAGGAGTCTCTTCATTAGAATGCCTGGGTCAGGTGTCTCTATTCTTAGAATGCCTGAGATTGGATAGGTGTCTCTATTGTTAGAATACCTGGGGTAAACCACGAGTCTTTATCCTTTGAATGTCTGAAGTCGCCAAGTGGTCTATCATTAAAATGTCTGGGGTAGGCCAAGAGTCTCTATCCTTAGAATGGCTAGGGTCAGCCAGGAGTCTCTATCCTTAGAATGCCTGATGTTTGCGGAATTGTCTCTATCATTAGAATGCCTGGGGTTGCCAGGAGTCTCTATTCTTAGAATGCCTGTGGTCACTAAGGTGTCTATCATTATCATGCCTCGGGTGGGCCAGGAGTCTCTATCCTTAGTATGCCTATGGCCGCCCAAGTTTCTCTATCATGAGAATGCCTGAGGTTGGCCAGTTGTCTCTATTGTTAGAATACCTGGGTCACCAGGTGTCTCTATCATTTGAATGCCTGAGGTCAGCCAGGTGTCTCTATCATTAAAATGCCTGAGGCCAGGTGTCTCTATCCTTAGAATGCCTGTGGTCACTAAGGTGTCTATCCTTAGAATGCATGGGACTGTCCAGGAGTCTCTCTGGTTGGAATGCCTGAGGTTGTCCAGGTGTCTACATCTTTAGAATGGCTGAGGTCTCCCACGTGTTTCTACTATTAGAATGCCTGGGGTTGGCCAGGAGTCTCTATCATTAGAATGCCTGAGTTCCCAATGTGTCTCTATCATTAGAATGCCTGTTTGGCCAGGAGTCTCTATCATTAAAATGCCTGGGTTGACCAGGAGTCTCTCATTAGAATGTCTGAGGTTGCCCAGGTGTCTCTATCATTAGAATGCCTGAGGTCAGCCAGGTGTCTCTATTCTTTGAATGCCTGAAGTCAACGAGCTGTCTCTATCATTTGAATGCATGAAGTCGTCCAGGAGCCTCTATCCTTAGAATGCCTGTGGTCACTAAGGTGTCTATCATTAGAGTGGCGGGGGTTGGCCAGAAGACTCTATTCTTAGAATGCCTCAGGTCATCTACGAGTCTCTATCATTAGAATGCCTGAGGCTGACAAGAAGCTGCACTGTTAGAATGTCTGAGGTCATTCAGGTGTCACTGTCTTCAAAATGCCTGAGGTCCCCCAAAGTGTCTCTATCATTAGAATGCCTGTGGTTGACCAGGAGTCTCTCCCCTTAGAATGCCTGGAGTCAGCCAAGAGTCTCTCCCATTAGAATGCCTGTGGTCACCAAGGTGTCTATCATTAGTATGCTTGGAATCAGCCAGGAATCTCTACCCTTAGAATGCCTGATGTTTGCGAATTGTCTCTATCATTAGAATGCCTGGGGTCGGCCAGGAGTCTCTACTCTTAGAATGCGTGTGGTCTTCCAGGTATCTATCATTATCATGCCTCGGGTGGGCCAGGAGTCTCTATCCTTAGTATGCCTATGGCCGCCCAAGTTTCTCTATCATGAGAATGCCTGAGGTTGGCCAGTTGTCTCTATTTTCAGAATGTCGCATGTTGCCCAGGTGTGTATCATTAGAATTCCTGTTGTCGGCCAGGAGTCTCTCCTATTAGAATGTCTAGGGTTAGACAAAAGTATCTATATTTAGAATGCCTGAGGATGCCCGGGTGTCTATTATTAGAGTGCCTGGAGTCATCCAGGAGTCTCTCCCATTAGAATGCTGGGGGTTGGCCAGGAATTCCTATCATTAAATGCCAGAGGTCGTTCAGATGTCTCTGTCATTAGAATGGCTGGGGTCGGCCAGGAGTCTCTCTTGTTTGAATGCCTGAGTTTGGCCAGGTGTCTCTATACTTAGAATGTCTGAGGTCACAGGTGTCTCTATCCTTAGAATGCCTGGGTCAACCAAGAGTCTCTACTGTTAGAATGCCTGAGGTTGCCCAGGTGTCTCTATCATTAGAATGCCTGAGGTCAGCCAGGAGTCTCTCCATTAGAATGCCTGAGGTCACAGGTGTCTCTATCATTAGAATGCCTGAAGTGCCTCTAGTGTTTATCATTAGAATGTCTGAGGTTGCCCAGGTGTCTCTATTAGAATGCCTGAGGTTGCCCAGGTGTCTCCATCCTTTGAATGACTGAGGTGGCCAAGGTGTCTCTATTATTAGAATGCCTGGGCTCAGCTATGAGTCTCTATCATTAGAATGCCTGAGGTCAGCCAGGAGTCTCTCCCTTTAGAATGCCTGAGGTCACCCAGGTGTCTCTTTCATTAGACTTCCTGGGTTAGGCCAGGTGTCTCTATCATTAGAGTGCCTGGTGTTGCCCAGGAGTCTTTATCCTTAGAATGCCTGAGGTCACAGGTGTCTCTATTAGACTGCCTGTGGTCAGCCAGGAGTCTCTTGCATTAGAATTCCTGGGGTCAGCCAGAGTCTCTCATTAGAATGCCTGAAGTGCCTCTAGTGTTTATCATTAGAATGCCTAAAGTCAGCCTGATGTCACTATTCTTAATATGCCTGAAGTTCCCAATGTGTCTCTATCCTTAGAGTGCCTGAGGTCACCCAGTTGTCTCTATCATTAGAATGCCTGGGGTCAACCAGGTGTCTCTCTCCTAAGAATGTCTGAGGTTGCCCAGGTGTCTCTATCATTAGAATGCCTGTGGTCAGCCAGGAGTCTCTCCCATTAGAATGCCTGGGTCAGCCAGGTGTCTCTATCTTAGAATGCCTGAAGTGCCTCTAGTGTTTATCATTAGAATGCCTGTGGTCAGCCAGGAGTCTCTATTAGAATGCCTGAGGTCACCCAGGTGTCTCTATTATTAGAATGCCTGAGGTCACAGGTGTCTCTATTATTAGAATGCCTGGCATTGGCCAGGTGTCTCTAACATTAGAATGCCTGGGGTCAACCAGGTGTCTCTAACATTAGAATGCCTGAGGTCACCAGGTGTCTCTATTAGAATGCCTGTGGTCAGCCAGGAGTCTCTCCTGTAGAATGCCTAAAGCCGGACAGGTGTCTCTATCTTTAGAATGCCTGGCATTGGCCAGGTGTCTCTATACTTAGAATGCCTGAGGTCACCCACGTGTCTCTATCATTAGAATGCCTGAGGTCACCCAGGTGTCTCTAACATTAGAATGCCAGAGGTCACACAGGTGTCTCTACCATTAGAATGCTTGTGGTCAGCCAGGAGTCTCTATAATTAGAATGCCTGGCATTGGCCAGGTGTCTCTATTAGAATGCCTGAAGTGCCTCTAGTGTTTATCATTAGAATGTCTGAGGTTGCCCAGGTGTCTCTAA
This sequence comes from Cercopithecus mona, assembly GCA_014849445.1. NCBI lineage: Eukaryota > Metazoa > Chordata > Mammalia > Primates > Cercopithecidae > Cercopithecus > Cercopithecus mona. The sequence continues at coordinate 776,018 of JABBCR010000212.1, read as the reverse complement.
CATTAGAATGCCTGAGGTCAGCCAGGTGTCTCTATTCTTAGAATGCCTGGGGTCTGCCAGATGTCTCTTCCATTAGAATGCCTGAGGTCCGTGTCTCTATTAGAATGCCTGAGGTCACAGGTGTCTATCATTAGAATCTGTGGGGATGGCAGAACCTGTCACATTAGAATGCCTGGGTCAGCCAGGAGTCTCTATTCTTAAAATGCCTGGGGTCAACCAGGTGTCTCTGTCATTAGAATGCCTGGGTTTGCCAGGTGTCTCTAACATTAGAATGCCTGAGGTCAGCCAGATGTCTCTATTCTTAAAATGCCTGGGGTCTGCCAGATGTCTCTTCCATTAGAATGCCTGAGGTCCGTGTCTCTATTAGAATGCCTGAGGTCACAGGTGTCTATCATTAGAATGCCTGGGGTTGGCCAGGAATCTCTGTCATTAGAATGCCTGAGATCAACCAGGTGTCTCTAACATTAGAATGCCTGAGTCAGCCAGGTGTCTCTGTCATTAGAATGCTTGGGGTAGGCCAGGAGTCTATCTGGTTAGAATGCCTGGGGTCTGCCAGATGTCTCTATCTTAGAATGCCTGAAGTGCCTCTAGTGTTTATCATTAGAATGTCTGGGGTTGACAAGGAGTCTCTATCTTTAGAATTCCTGAGGTGGCCTAGGTGTCTCTAACATTGAAATACTTGAGTTCGTCTAGGAGACTCTCTCGTTAGAATGCCTGTGATCAGTCAGATGCCTCTATTTTTGCAATGCCTGTGTTCAGCCAGAAGCCTCTCCCGTTAGAATGTTGGAGGTCGCCCGGGTGTCTTTATCATAAGAATGCCTGGGATCAGCCAAAATTCTCTACCACTAGAATGTCTCAGGTCACACAAGAGTCTATGTTCTTTGAGTCTATATTCTTTGAGGTTGGAGAGTTTTCTCTATCATTAGAATGCCTGGGGTCATCCAGGAGCCTCTATCTTTAGAATGCCTGAGGTCACTCTGGTGTCTATTATTAGAATGGCTGGGGATAGCCAGATGACTCTATTCTTAGAATGCCTCAGATCTCCTAGGTGTCTCTATCATTAGAATGCCTTATGTCGACCAAAAACTGTACTATTAGAATGCCTAAAGTCAGCCTGATGTCACTATTCTTAATATGCCTGAAGTTCCCAATGTGTCTCTATGATTAGAATGTCTGTGGTCGGCCAGCATTCTCTCCCATTAGAATGCCTGGGTCAGCCAGGTGTCTCTATTAGAATGCCTGGTCAGCCAGGTGTCTCTATTAGTATGCCTGTGGCCAGCCAGGAGTCTCTATCCTTAGAATGCCTGAGGTTGCCCAGGAGTCTCCATCATTTAAATTCCTGAAGTCAGTCATGAGATTCTCTTATTAGAATGGCTGAGGTCAGCCAGATGTCTGGTGGCCTAGGTGTCTCTAACATTCAATTGCCTATGGTCAGCTAGGGGTCTCTATCCTTAGAATGCCTGAGGTCACCAATGTGTCTCTATCAGAATGTGTGGGGTCCACCAGGAGTCTGTATCCTTAGAATGTAAGAGGTCCCCCAGGTTTCTAATATTATAATATCTGGGATTAGCCAGGAGACTCTCCCAATAGAACGTCTGAGGTCGGCCAGATGTCTCTATGTTTAAAATGCCTGGAATCACCCAGGTGTCTCTATCATTAGAATGCTTGTGGTCTGCAGGGGTCTCTCCTGATAGAATGCCTGAGGTTCGCCAGGAGTCTCTATCATTAGGATGCCTTACATTGGCCAGGAATCTCTGTCATTAGAATGCCTTGAATCAGCCAGAAATCTCTCCTGTTAGAATGCCTGGGCTTGGCCAAGTGTCTCTCCATTTAGAATGTGTGAGGTCAGCGAGGTGTCTCTATTCTTGGAATACCAGAGGTTGCCCAGGTGTGTCTCTATCATTAGAATTCCTAGGATGCGCCAGAACTCTTTCCCTTTAGAATGGCTGAGATTGGCCAGAAGTCTCTCCTGGGAGAATGCATCGCGTGAGCCAGGTGTCTCTATCCTTAAAATGTCTCTGGTTGTACAGGTGTTTCTATTAGAATATTCGAGGTAAACCAGGTGTCTGTATCTTTAGAATGCCTGGTCTTGGCTTGGAGTATCTTCCATTAGAATGCTTGGAGTCAGCCAGGTGTCTCTACTCTTAGAATGCCAGAGGTGGCTTAGGTGTCTTTATCATTAGAATGCCTGGGGTCTGCCAGATGTATCTGTTGTTAGAATGCCTGAGGTCAGCCAGATGTCTCTATTTTTAGAATGCCTGAGGTCCCAGGTGTCTCTATTATTATTAGAATGCCTGTGGCCAGGTGTCTCTATCATTAGAATGCCTAAGTTTGCCCAGGTGTCTTTATCATTAGAATGCCTGGTCACCAGGTGTCTCTATTCTTAGAATTCCTGATGTCACCCAGGTGTCTCTATTATTAGAATACCTGGGGTAGGCCAGGAGTCTCTCAAGTTAGAATGCCTGGTGTCAACTAGGAGTCTCTCCTTTTAGAATGCCTGGGGTGAGCCAGGTGTCTCTATCCTTAGCATTCCTCAAGTCACCCACGTGTCTCTATCATTAGAATGCCTAAATTCGGCCAAAAGGTTCTATCATTAGAATGCCTGTGGTCTGACACTAGTCTCTCCGGTTATAATCCCTGAAATTGGCTGGGTTTTCTTCCATTAGAATGCCTGAGGTTGGCCAGGTGTCTTTATCCTTAGAATACCTGAGATCACCCAGATGTGTCTGTCATTAGAATGCCAGGGGTCAGCCAGGAGTTTCTCCCATTAGAATGACTTAGGTCCAACAGGTGTCTCTATCAGTAGATTGCCTCATGTCGCCAAGGTGTCTTTATCATTAGAATTCCTGGGGATGGCCAGGAGTCTCTCATGATAAAATGCCTAGGGTCGACCAGGAGTCTTTATCCTGACAATGCCCGAGGTAGCACAGGTGTCTCTATCATTAGAATGCCTTTGGTCAGCAAGGAGTCTCTATCATTAGAATGCCTGTGGTCAACCAGGAATCTCTCTCATTTGAATGACTGTGGTAGGCCAGGAGTCTCTCCTTTTAGTATCTCTTGGGTTGACCAAGAATCTCTCCTGTTAGAATTCCTGGGATTGAGCGTGTGTCTCTATCCTTAGAATGCCCATGGTGGCACAGGTGTCTCTATCATTAGAATGTCTGGGGTAGATCTGGAGTCTCTATCATTAAAAAGCCTGGGGTCTACCAGGAGTCTTTTTCATTGGAATCCCTCGGGTAAGCCAGGTATCGATAGCCTTAGAATGCCTCAGGTGGCTGAGGTGTCTTTATCATTAGAATGTCTGGGGTTAGCCAGGAGTCTATCCCATTAAAGTTCGTGGGGTTGGCCAGATGTCTCTGTAGTTAGAATGTCTGAGGTCACATAGGAGACACTATCGTTGGAATGTCTGGGGTCAGAGAGGAGTCTCTATCATTAGAATTCCTGTAGTGGGCCAGGAGTCTCTCCCATTAGAATGTCTGGGCTCAGTCAGGAGTCTCTACCCTTACAATGCCTGGGGTCAGCCACATGTCTGTATCCTTAGAATGCCTGAAATTTGCCAGATGTCTCGATCATTAGAAGGCCTAGCGTTGACCAGGATTCTCTCCCCTTAGACTGCCTGGGTTAGGGTAGGTGTCTTTCTTTTTGGAATGCCTGGTGTTGCCCAGGTGTCTCTATCATTAGAAAGCCTGGGGTTGGCCAGGAATCTCTCCTGTTAGAATGCCTGAGGCCACCCAGGTGTCTCTATTGTTAGAATGCCTGGGTCAACCAGGTGTCTCTGTCCTTAGAATGCCTGAGGTCACCCAGGTGTCTCTATCATTAGAATGCCTGAGGTCAGCCAGAGTCTCTATCTTTAAAATGTTTGAGGGCAATGAGTTATTCTCATTAGAATGCCTGGTTAGCCAGAGGTATCTCTTGTTAGAATGCCTGGGGTCAGCCAGAGTCTCTATCCTTAGAATTCCTGAGGTCACCCAGGTGTCTCTCTCATTAGAATGCCTGAGGTGCCAGGTGTCTTTATCATTAGAATGCCTGGGGTTGGCCAGTAGTCCATCTTGTTAGAATGCCTGTGGTCAGGTGTCTCTATTATTAGAATGTCTGAGATCACCCAGGTGTCTCTCTCATTAGAATGCCTGGGGTAAGTCAGGTGTCTCTCCCATTAGAATGCCTGGTTGGTCAGGTGTCTCTATCTTAGAATGACTGAGGTCTCACAGATGTCTATCATTAGAATGCTGAGTCAACCAGAGTCTCTTCATTAGAATGCCTGAAGTCAGCCAGGAGTCTCCCATTAGAATGCCTGGGGTTGGCCAGAGTCTCTATCTTTAGAATGCCTGGGGTTGGCCAGGTGTCTCTGTCCTTAGAATGCCTGGGGTTGGCCAGGTGTCTCTGTCATTAGAATGCCTGGGGTAGACTTTGAGTCTCTATCATTAGAAAGCCTGGGGTTGGCCAGGTGTCTTTATCATTAGAATGCCTGGTTGGTCAGGTGTCTCTGTCCTTAGAATGCCTGAGGTCTCCCAGGTGTCTTTATCATTAGAATGTCTGGAGTCGGCCAGGGTCTCTTCCATTAGAATGCCTAGGGTCAGCCAGATGTCTTTATTTTTAGAATGCCTGAGGTCACCCAGGTGTCTCTATCATTAGAATGCCTGGTGTCCAGGAGTCTCTATCATGAGAATGCCTGGGGTCGCCCAGGAGTCTCTATCATGAGAATGCCTGGGGTCACCCAGGAGTCTCTATCATGAGAATGCCTGGGGTTGGCCAGGTGTCTCTATCATTAGAATGCCTGGGGATGGCCAGGAGTCTCCCATTAGAATGCCTGGGGTTGGCCAGGTGTCTCTATCCTTAGAATGCTGAGGTCGTCCAGGTGTCTCTATTAGAATGCCTGAGTCAGCCAGAGTCTCTATCATTAGAATGCCTGAGGTTGGCCAAAAGTCTCCCCCATTAGAATATCTGCAGTCATCCAAGTGTCTCTATCCTTAGAATGTCTGAGGTCTCCCAGATTTGTCTATCATTAGAATGCCTGAAGTCAGCCAGGAGTCTCTATCATTAGAATGCCTGTGGTCGACCAGGAGTCTCTATCTTAGAATGCCTGAGGTCAGCCCAGTGTCTCTATCATTAGAATGTCTGGGGTCAGCCAGAGTCTCTATTTTAGAATGCCTGAGGTTGGCCAGGTGTCTCTATTAAAATGCCTGGGGTTGGCCAGGTGTCTGTATCCTGAGAATGCCTTCAGTCGTCCAGGAATCTCTATCATTACAATGCCTGAGGTTGGCCAGGTGTCTCTATCTTAGAATGCCTGAGGTTGGCCAGTGTCTCTATCATTAGAATGCCTCATGTTGACCAGGTCTCTATCATTAGAATGCCTGGAGTTGTCCAGGAGTCTCTATTAGAATGCCTAGGTTGGTCAGGTGTCTCTATTAGAATGCCTGGGGTTGGCCAGAGTCTCTATCTTAGAATGCCTGAGGTCACCCAGGTGTCTATCATTAGAATGCCTGAGGTAGAACAGGTGTCTCTATCCTTAGAATGCCTGAGAGTTCACCCATGTGTCTCTTTCATTAGAATGCCTGGGGTCAGCCAGGAGTCTCCCATTAGAATGCCTGAGGTTGGCCAGGTGTCTCTATCATTAGAATGCCTGATGTTGGCCAGGAGTCTCTATCATTAGAATGCCTGAGGTCACCCAGGTGTCTCTCTCATTAGAATGCCTGGTCAGCCAGGAGTCTCTCATTAGAATGCCTGGGTCAGCCAGGAGTCTCTAATTTTAGAATGCCTGGGGTCGCCCACGTGTCTATCATTAAAATGTCTGGCATCAGTCAGGAGTCTCTATTTAGAATGCCTGAGTTGGCCAGATGTCTCTATTAGAATGCCTGGGTCAGACAGGAGTCTCTACCTTTTGAATGCCTGAGGTCAGCCAGGTGTCTCTATGCTTAGAATGTTGTAAGTTGCCCAGGTGTCTGTATCATTAGAATGCCTGGTCAGCCAGGTGTCTCTATCATTAGAATGCCTAGGTTGCCCATGTTTCATCATTAGAATGCTCAAAAAGACTTTCCAGTTAGAATGCTGAGGTTGCCACATGTCTCTATCCTTAGAATGCCTGGGTCAGCCAGGAGTCTCTCCATTAGAATGCCTGAGGTCACCCAGGTGTCTCTATCATTAGAATGCCTGGGTCAGCAGGAGTCTCTAATTTTAGAATGTGGCCAGGTGTCTCTATCATTAGAATGCATTGGTTCAGTTAGAGAGTTTATTTTAGAATGCCTGATGTCACCCAGGTGTCTATCATTAGAATGCCTGATGTTGGCCAGGAGTCTCCTTAGAATGCCTGGGTCAGCCAGGAGTCTCTATCATTAGAATGCCTGGGTCAGCCAGAGTCTTTCATTAGAATGCCTGATGTTGGCCAGGAGTCTCCTTAGAATGCCTGAGGTCAGCCAGGTGTCTCTATCTTAGAATGCCTGTCAGCCAGGAGTCTCTATCATTAGAATGCCTGGGTCAGCCAGAGTCTCTAACATTAGAATGCCTGTGGATGGCCAGGAGTCTCTCATTAGAATGCCTGGTCAGCCAGGAGTCTCTCCCATTAGAATGCCTGGTCAGCCAGGTGTCTCTATCTTAGAATGCCTGAGGTCACCCAGGTCTCTATCATTAGAATGCCTGGGTCAGACAGGAGTCTCTATCCTTAGAATGCCTGAGGTTGGCCAGTGTCTCTATTAGAATGCCTGATGTTGGCCAGGAGTCTCTCCATTAGAATGCCTGAGTTCAGTCAGTCTCTTCCCTTAGAATGCCTGGTTGGCCAGGTGTCTCTATAATTAGAATGCCTGAGTTTGCCCAGATGTCTCTATCATTAGAATGCCTGAGGTCGTCCAGGTGTCTCTATCTTAGAATGCCTGAGGTTAGCCAGGTGTCTCCATCATTAGAATGCCTGGTCAGCCAGAGTCTCTATTAGAATGCCTGAGGTCACCCAGGTGTCTATCATTAGAATGCCTGGGGTGGGTCAGAGTCTCTCTCCTTAGAATGCCTGAGGTCCCCAGGTGTCTATTATTAGAATGGCGACCAGTCTCTATCTTAGAATGCCTGAGGTTGCCAGGTGTCTTTATCATTAGAATGCCTGGGTGGCCAGAGTCTCCACTGTTAGAATGCCTGAGGTCGTCCAGGTGTCTCTGTCATTAGAATGCCTGAGGTTGGTCTCTCTCTCGTTAGAATGCCTGAGGTCGTCCAGGTGTCTCTATCATTAGAATGCCTGGGTTCACTCAGGATTCTCTCCCATTAGAATGTCTGGGGTCAGCCAGAGTCTCTATCCTTAGATGCCTGAGGTTGTTCAAGTGTCTCTACATTAGAATGCCTGGGGTTGGAAAGAAAACGCTCCCAATAGAATGCCTGAGGTCGACCAGATGTCTCTATCCTTAGAATCTCTGAGGTTGGCCAGGTGCCTCTATCATTAGAATGACTGGGATCAGCCAGGATTCTATCCCATTAGAATGCCTACGGTAGGCCAAGAGTCTCTATCGTGAGAATGCCTGAGGTCTCCCAGGTTCTTACGTTAGAATGACTGGGTTCAGCCAGGAGTCTCTATTCTTAGAATGCCTGAGGTTGGAGAGTTGTCTCTATTGTTAGAATACCTGGGGTAAACCACGAGTCTTTATCCTTTGAATGTCTGAAGTCGCCAAGTGGTCTATCATTAAAATGTCTGGGGTAGGCCAAGAGTCTCTATCCTTAGAATTCCTGAGGTCACCAAGGAATTTGTATCATTAACATACCTAGGCATGGCAAATGGACACTACCGTTAGAATACCTGTGGTTGGTCAGACGTCTCTATTCTCAGATTGCCAAAGTTTGCCCAGGTATCTACATCATTAGAATGCCTGGGGTTGGCCAGGAGTCTATATCTTTAGGGAGCCTGAGATCACCAATATGTCTGTATCATTAGAACGTTTGGGGTCGACCAAGAGCCTCTCTCATTAAAATGCCTTTAGTTGTTCAGGAGTCTGTATCATGTCTCTCAGGTGTATATCATTAGAATTCCTAATGTCGGTCAAGATTCTTTATCCTTTGAATGCCTGAAGTCAATGAGCTGTCTCTATCATTTGAATGCATGAAGTCGTCCAGGAGCCTCTATCCTTAGAATGCCTGTGGTCACTAAGGTGTCTATCATTAGAGTGGCGGGGGTTGGCCAGAAGACTCTATTCTTAGAATGCCTCAGGTCATCTACGAGTCTCTATCATTAGAATGCCTGAGGCTGAGAAGAAGCTGCACTGTTAGAATGTCTGAGGTCATTCAGGTGTCACTGTCTTCAAAATGCCTGAGGTCCCCCAACGTGTCTCTATCATTAGAATGCCTGTGGTTGACCAGGAGTCTCTCCCCTTAGAATGCCTGGAGTCAGTCAATGATCTCCATCCTTAACATGCCTGTGGTCACCAAGGTGTCTATCATTAGTATGCTTGGAATCAGCCAGGAATCTCTACCCTTAGAATGCCTGATGTTTGCGAATTGTCTCTATCATTAGAATGCCTGGCCAGAGTCTCTATCATTAGAATGCCTGGGTCTCCAGGTATCTATCATCATTATCATGCCTGGTGGGCCAGAGTCTCTATTAGAATGCCTGGTCAGCCAGAGTCTCTATCATGAGAATGCCTGAGGTTGGCCAGTTGTCTCTATTTTCAGAATGTCGCATGTTGCCCAGGTGTGTATCATTAGAATTCCTGTTGTCGGCCAGGAGTCTCTCCTATTAGAATGTCTAGGGTTAGACAAAAGTATCTATATTTAGAATGCCTGAGGATGCCCGGGTGTCTATTATTAGAGTGCCTGGAGTCATCCAGGAGTCTCTCCCATTAGAATGCTGGGGGTTGGCCAGGAATTCCTATCATTAAATGCCAGAGGTCGTTCAGATGTCTCTGTCATTAGAATGGCTGGGGTCGGCCAGGAGTCTCTCTTGTTTGAATGCCTGAGTTTGGCCAGGTGTCTCTATACTTAGAATGTTGAAGGATGCCCAGGTGTCCCTCTCATTAGAATGCTTTGGGTCGACCAGCAGATTCTAATGTTAAAGTACTTGATTTCCCCCAGGTTTCTCTATCATTAGAATGCCTTGCATCCACCAGGAGGCTCTCCAGTTAAAATGCATGAAGTCATAAGCAGAAAGCAGAAACTGGATCCCATCATTACATCTTATACAAAAATTAATTCAAGATAGATTAGAGACTTAAATGTTAGACCTAAAACCATAAAAACTCTAGAAGAAAACCTAGGCAATACCATTCAGAACACAGGCATGGGCAAGGACTTCACATCTAAAACACCAAAAGCAATGGCAACAAAAGCCAAAATTGACAAATGAGATCTAATTAAACTAAGGAGCTTCTGCACAGCAAAAAACAAAACAAAACAAAACAAAACAAAAACAAAAACAAAAAACAAACAAACAAAAAACCTACCATCAGAGTGAACAGGCAACCTACAGAATGGGAGAAAATTTTTGCAATCTACTCATCTGACAAAGGGCTAATATCCAGAACCCACAGAGAGCCTTTATGCAAACAACCCCATCAGTGGACAAAGGTGTCCTTCTCAAAAGAAGACATTTATGCAGCCAACAGACACATGAAAAAATGCTCATCATCACTTGCCATCAGAGAAATGCAAATCACAACCACAATGAGATACCATCTCACACCAGTTAGAACGGCGATCATTAAAGTCAGGAAACAACAGGTGCTGGAGAGGATGTGGAGAAATAGGAACACTTTTACACTGTTGGTGGGATTGTAAACTAGTTCAACCATTGTGGAAGACAGTGTGGTGATTCCTCAAGGATCTAGAACTAGAAGTACCATTTGACCCAGCCATCCTATTACTGGGTATATACCCAAAGGATTATAAATCATGCTGCTATAAAGACACATGCACACGTATGTTTATTATGGCAGTATTCACAATAGCAAAGACTTGGAACCAACCCAAATGTCCATCAGTGACAGACTGGATTAAGAAAATGTGACACATATACACCATGGAATACTATGCAGCCATAAAAAAGGCTGAGTTCATGTCCTTTGTAGGGATATGGATGAAGCTGGAAACCATCATTCTCAGCAAACTATCACAAGGACAAAAAAAAAAAAACACCGCATGTTCTCACTAATAGGTTGGAAATGAACAATGAGAACACTTGGACACAGGAAGGGGAACATCACACACCAGGGCATGTTGTGGGGTGGGGGCATGAGGGAGGGATAGCATTAGGAGATATACCTATTGTAAATGGCAAGTTATTGGGTGCAGCATACCAACATGGCACACGTATACGTATGTAACAAACCTGCATGTTGTGCACATGTACTCTAGAACATAAAGTATAATAAAAAATACATGAAGTCAGCCACATGTATCTATTCTTAAAATGCCTGGACTCGCCCATGAGTCTCTTCCCAGAGAATGCCTGAGGTCCGTGTCTCTATATTTAGAATGCTGGAGGACACTAAGCTGTCTATCATTAGAATCTGTGGGGATGGCCAGGAACCTGTCACATTAGAATGCCTGGAGACAACCAGGAGTCTCTATCGTTACAATGCCTGAGATCAACCAGGTGTCTCTGTCATTAGAACGCCTGGGTTTGGCCAGGAGGCTCCATCATTAGAATGCCTGGGGTCTGCCAGATGTCTCTATACTTAGAATGCCTGAAGTGCCTCTAGTGTTTATCATTAGAATGTCTGGGGTTGACAAGGAGTCTCTATCTTTAGAATTCCTGAGGTGGCCTAGGTGTCTCTAACATTGAAATACTTGAGTTCGTCTAGGAGACTCTCTCGTTAGAATGCCTGTGATCAGTCAGATGCCTCTATTTTTGCAATGCCTGTGTTCAGCCAGAAGCCTCTCCCGTTAGAATGTTGGAGGTCGCCCGGGTGTCTTTATCATAAGAATGCCTGGGATCAGCCAAAATTCTCTACCACTAGAATGTCTCAGGTCACACAAGAGTCTATGTTCTTTGAGTCTATATTCTTTGAGGTTGGAGAGTTTTCTCTATCATTAGAATGCCTGGGGTCATCCAGGAGCCTCTATCTTTAGAATGCCTGAGGTCACTCTGGTGTCTATTATTAGAATGGCTGGGGATAGCCAGATGACTCTATTCTTAGAATGCCTCAGATCTCCTAGGTGTCTCTATCATTAGAATGCCTTATGTCGACCAAAAACTGTACTATTAGAATGCCTAAAGTCAGCCTGATGTCACTATTCTTAATATGCCTGAAGTTCCCAATGTGTCTCTATGATTAGAATGTCTGTGGTCGGCCAGCATTCTCTCCCATTAGAATGCCTGGGGTAGACCAGTGGTCTCTATCCTTAGATTGCCAGCGGTCACCCAGGCGTCTGTCATTAGTATGCCTGTGGCCAGCCAGGAGTCTCTATCCTTAGAATGCCTGAGGTTGCCCAGGAGTCTCCATCATTTAAATTCCTGAAGTCAGTCATGAGATTCTCTTATTAGAATGGCTGAGGTCAGCCAGATGTCTGGTGGCCTAGGTGTCTCTAACATTAGAATGCCTGGGGTCAGCCAGGAGTCTCTATCCTTAGAATGCCTGAGGTCACCAATGTGTCTCTATCAGAATGTGTGGGGTCCACCAGGAGTCTGTATCCTTAGAATGTAAGAGGTCCCCAGGTTTCTAATATTATAAATCTGGGATTAGCCAGGAGTCTCCCATTAGAATGCCTGAGGTCGGCCAGATGTCTCTATGTTTAAAATGCCTGAATCACCCAGGTGTCTCTATCATTAGAATGCTTGTGGTCTGCAGGGGTCTCTCCTGATAGAATGCCTGAGGTTGCCAGGAGTCTCTATCCTTAGAATGCCTGAGGTGGCCAGGTGTCTTTATCATTAGAATGCCTGGGATCAGCCAAAATTCTCTACCACTAGAATGTCTCAGGTCACACAAGAGTCTATGTTCTTTGAGTCTATATTCTGAGGTTGGAGAGTTTTCTATCATTAGAATGCCTGGGGTCATCCAGGATCCTCTATCTTTAGAATGCCTGAGGTCACTCTGGTGTCTATTATTAGAATGGCTGGGGATAGCCAGATGACTCTATTCTTAGAATGCCTCAGATCTCCAGGTGTCTCTATCATTAGAATGCCTTATGTCGACCAAAACTGTCTATTAGAATGCCTAAAGTCAGCCTGATGTCACTATTCTTAATATGCCTGAAGTTCCCAATGTGTCTCTATGATTAGAATGTCTGTGGTCGGCCAGCATTCTCTCCCATTAGAATGCCTGGGGTAGACCAGTGGTCTCTATCCTTAGATTGCCAGCGGTCACCCAGGCGTCTGTCATTAGTATGCCTGTGGCCAGCCAGAGTCTCTATCCTTAGAATGCCTGAGGTTGCCCAGGAGTCTCCATCATTAGAATTCCTGAAGTCAGTCAGAGATTCTCTTATTAGAATGGCTGAGGTCAGCCAGATGTCTGGTGGCCAGGTGTCTCTATCATTAGAATGCCTGGGGTCAGCCAGGAGTCTCTATCCTTAGAATGCCTGAGGTCACCAATGTGTCTCTATCAGAATGTGTGGGGTCCACCAGGAGTCTGTATCCTTAGAATGCCTGAGGTCCCCAGGTTTCTAATATTATAAATCTGGGATTAGCCAGGAGTCTCCCATTAGAATGCCTGAGGTCGGCCAGATGTCTCTATGTTTAAAATGCCTGGAATCACCCAGGTGTCTCTATCATTAGAATGCTTGTGGTCTGCAGGGGTCTCTCCTGATAGAATGCCTGAGGTTCGCCAGGAGTCTCTATCATTAGGATGCCTTACATTGGCCAGGAATCTCTGTCATTAGAATGCCTTGAATCAGCCAGAAATCTCTCCTGTTAGAATGCCTGGGCTTGGCCAAGTGTCTCTCCATTTAGAATGTGTGAGGTCAGCGAGGTGTCTCTATTCTTGGAATACCAGAGGTTGCCCAGGTGTGTCTCTATCATTAGAATTCCTAGGATGCGCCAGAACTCTTTCCCTTTAGAATGGCTGAGATTGGCCAGAAGTCTCTCCTGGGAGAATGCATCGCGTGAGCCAGGTGTCTCTATCCTTAAAATGTCTCTGGTTGTACAGGTGTTTCTATTAGAATATTCGAGGTAAACCAGGTGTCTGTATCTTTAGAATGCCTGGTCTTGGCTTGGAGTATCTTCCATTAGAATGCTTGGAGTCAGCCAGGTGTCTCTACTCTTAGAATGCTTGAGGTCGCCCATGTTTCTTTATCAGAATACCTGGTGTCTGACAGGAGTCTCTCATGTTAGAATTCCTGGGGTCAGCCAAATGTATCTATGTCTAGAATGCCTATGGTCCCACAGGTGTCTCTATTATTAGAATGCATGGAATAGGCCAGGTAGTCTCTATCATTGGAACACCTGTATTCTGCCCTGCCAGGAGTCTCTTACATTTGACTACCTGGGATCCACCAGGTGTCTCTATTCTTAGAATTCCTGATGTCGCCCAGGTGTCTCTATTATTAGAATACCTGGGGTAGGCCAGGAGTCTCTCAAGTTAGCATGTTTGGGGTCGGCCAGGAGTCTCTCCCATTAGAATAGCAGGGGTCAGTGATGTGTCTCTATCCTTAGCATTCCTCAAGTCACCCACGTGTCTCTATCTTTAGAATGCCTAAATTCGGCCAAAAGGTTCTATCATTAGAATGCCTGTGGTCTGACACTAGTCTCTCCGGTTAGAATCCCTGAAATTGGCTGGGTTTTCTTCCATTAGAATGCCTGAGGTTGGCCAGGTGTCTTTATCCTTAGAATACCTGAGATCACCCAGATGTGTCTGTCATTAGAATGCCAGGGGTCAGCCAGGAGTTTCTCCCATTAGAATGACTTAGGTCCAACAGGTGTCTCTATCAGTAGATTGCCTCATGTCGCCAAGGTGTCTTTATCATTAGAATTCCTGGGGATGGCCAGGAGTCTCTCATGATAAAATGCCTGGGTTGGCCAGGTGTCTTTATCCTTAGAATGCCTGGTCCCACAGGTGTCTCTATCATTAGAATGCCTTTGGTCAGCAAGGAGTCTCTATCATTAGAATGCCTGTGGTCCCCCAGGTCTCTCTCTCATTTGAATGCCTGGGGTAGGCCAGGAGTCTCTCCTTTTAGTATCTCTTGGGTTGACCAAGAATCTCTCCCGTTAGAATTCCTGAGGTAGAACAGGTGTCTCTATCCTTAGAATGCCTGAGGTCGCAGAGGTGTCTCTATCATTAGAATGCCTGTGGTAGGCCTGGAGTCTCTATCATTCAAAAGACTGGGGTCTACCAGGAGTCTTTTCATTAGAATGCCTGGTGTTGCCCAGGTGTCTCTATCCTTAGAATGCCTGAGGTTGGCCAGGTGTCTTTATCATTAGAATTCCTGGGATGGCCAGGAGTCTCTCCCATTAGAATGCCTAGGGTTGGCCAGATGTCTCTGTAGTTAGAATGTCTGAGGTCACATAGGAGACACTATCGTTGGAATGTCTGGGGTCAGAGAGGAGTCTCTATCATTAGAATTCCTGTAGTGGGCCAGGAGTCTCTCCCATTAGAATGTCTGGGCTCAGTCAGGAGTCTCTACCCTTACAATGCCTGGGGTCAGCCACATGTCTGTATCCTTAAAATGTCTGATGTGGAACAGATGTCTCTATCATTAGAATGCCTAGGGTTGACCAGGATTCTCTCCCATTAGAATGCCTGGGTTATGGTAGGTGTCTTTCTTTTTGGAATGCCTGGTGTTGCCCAGGTGTCTCTATCATTAGAAAGCCTGGGGTTGGCCAGGAATCTCTCCTGTTAGAATGCCTGGAGTCGGCCACTAGTCTCTATGGTTAGAATGCCTGGGGTCAACCAGGTGTCTCTGTCCTTAGAATGCCTGTGATCACCCAGGTATTTTTATCGTAAGAATGCTTGAGGTCGACCAGGAGTCTCTATCTTTAAAATGTTTGATGTCGGCAATGAGTTATTCTCATTAGAATGCCTAGGGTTAGCCAGAGGTATCTCTTGTTAAGAATTTTGGGGTCAGCAAGCTGTCCCTATCCTTAGAATTCCTGAGGTCACCCAGGTGTCTCTCTCATTAGAATGCCAGAGGTCAGCCAGGAGTCTTTATCATTAGAATGCCTGGGTTTGGCCAGTAGTCCATCTTGTTAGAATGCCTGTGGTCAACCAAGTGTTTGTATCATTAGAATGTCTAAGTTACCCAGGTGTCTGTCTCATTAGAACGCGTGTGGTCAGACAGGCGTTTCTCCCATTTTAATGCCTGGGGTACGTGAGTTGTCTCTATCTTTAGACTGACTGAGGTCTCACAGATGTCTATCATTAGAATGTCTGTAGTCAACCAGGAGTCTCTTCTGTGTAAATGACTGTGGTAGACCAGGAGTTCCTCCCATTAGAATCCCTTGGGTTGACCAAGAGTCTCTTCTGTTAGCATTCCTGGGATTGAGCAGGTGTCTCTATCCTTAGAATGCCTGTGGTCGCACAGGTGTCTCTGTCATTAGAATGCCTGGGGTAGACTTTGAGTCTCTATCATTAAAAAGTCTGGAGTCTGCCAGGGATCTTTTTCATTAGAATCCCTTGGGTTTGCTAGGTGTTGATGTCCTTAGAATACTTTAGATCACTGAGGTGTCTTTATCATTAGAATGTCTGGGGTCAGCCAGGAGTCTATTCCGTTAAAGTTCAGGAGGTTGGTGAACTGTCCCTATTGTCAGAATGCCTGAGATCATTCAGGTGTCTCTATCTTTAGAATGCCAGGAGTTGGCCAGAAGTCTCTATCATTAGAATGCCTCTGACAGGAGTCTCTCATTAGAATGCCTGGTCAGCCAGGTGTCTCTATTAGAATGCCTGGGGTCAGGTGTCTCTATCATTAGAATGCCTGGGGACGAACAAGAGTCACTCCCATTAGAATGCCTGTGGTCGGCCAGGTGTTTCTATCCTTAGAATGCTGGAGGTCGTCCAGGTATCTCCATTATTAGAATGCCTGAGTCAGCCAGAGTCTCTATCATTAGAATGCCTGATTTGGCCAAGAGTCTCTCCTTAGAATGCCTGTGTCAACCAGTGTCTCTATCCTTAGAATGCCTGAGGTAGCACAGTTGTCTCTATCATTAGAATGCCTTGAATGCTGAAGTCTCTCTCATTAGAATGCCTGGGTCTCCCAGTATCCCCATTAGAATGCCTGGGTCAGCCAGGTGTCTCTATCTTTAGAATGCCTGAGGTCAGCCAGGTGTCTCTATTAGAATGCCTGTCAACCAGCTGTCTCTATCCTTAGAATGCCTGGGTCAGCCAGGTGTCTCTATCCTTAGAATGCCTGTCAACCAGCTGTCTCTATCATTAGAATGCCTGGGGTCAACCAGGTGTCTCTATCATTAGAATGCTGTGGTGGTCTGTCCTCAGAATGCCTCAGAGGCTGAGGCAGAATCACATCAACTGGGAGATGGAGAGTCTCCATTAGAATGCCTTGTCTCCAGCCTGAATGACAGAGTTCTTCAGGGGGGGGGGGAATGCCTGAAATTGTACAGGTGGCTCTATCATTAGAAGACCTATGGTAGACCAGCAGTATCTATCATTAGAATCCCTGTGGTCAATCAGGTGTCTCTTTCGTTGATTGCTTGGTGTCAGGTACATGTCTTTATCCTTAGAATCCCTCAGGTCGCCCAGATGTCTCTATAATTAGAATGCCTGGATTCAGCCATGAATCTCTCATTAGAATGCTTGGGGTGGGCAAAGATTCTCTTCTGTTAAAATGTCTTGGGTCAGTCAGGTGTCCCTATTCTTAGAATGCCTGAGGTCACCCAGTTGTCTCTATTTTTAGAATGCCTGGTGTCAGCCAGGAACTTCTCCCCTTAGAATGCCTAGGGATGGCTAGAGGTCTCTATACTTAAAATGTCTGACATTGCACAAATGTCTCCATTATAGAATACTGCTGAGGAGTTTCTCCCATTAGAATGCTATGCTCTTCCAGGAGTCTCTCTCTTTAGAATGCCTGAGGTTGGCCAGGTGTCTGTTAGAATGTCTGATGTCACCCAGTGTTTCTATCATTAGAATGCCTGAGTCAGCCAGAATCTCTCCATTAGAATGCCTGGGGTTGGCCAGGTGTCTCTATTTTAGAATGCCTGAGGTCATCCAGGTGTCTCTATCTTTAGAATGCCTGGGGTTGGCCAGGTGTCTATCATTAGAATGCCTGGGTGACAGAGTCTCTATTTAGAATGCCTGGAGTTGGCCAGAGTCTCTTCTGTTAGAATGCCTGGGGTTGGCCAGGTGTCTCTATCCTTACAATACCTGAGGTTGCACAGGTGTCTCTATCTTTAGAATGACTGAGGTCTCACAGATGTCTATCATTAGAATGCCTGGGGTCAACCAGGTGTCTCTATTTTTAGAATGCCTGGGGTCAGCCAGGAGTCTCCCATTAGAATCCCTTGGGTTGACCAAGAGTCTCTTCTGTTAGCATTCCTGGGATTGAGCAGGTGTCTCTATCCTTAGAATGCCTGTGGTCGCACAGGTGTCTCTGTCATTAGAATGCCTGGGGTAGACTTTGAGTCTCTATCATTAAAAAGTCTGGAGTCTGCCAGGGATCTTTTTCATTAGAATCCCTTGGGTTTGCTAGGTGTTGATGTCCTTAGAATACTTTAGATCACTGAGGTGTCTTTATCATTAGAATGTCTGGGGTCAGCCAGGAGTCTATTCCGTTAAAGTTCAGGAGGTTGGTGAACTGTCCCTATTGTCAGAATGCCTGAGATCATTCAGGTGTCTCTATCTTTAGAATGCCAGGAGTTGGCCAGAAGTCTCTATCATTAGAATGCCTGGGGTTGGACAGGAGTCTCTAGCATTAGAATGCCTGAAATCGGCCAGGGGTCATTTCCATTAAAATGCTTGGGGTTGCCTGAGGTGGCACAAGTGTCTCTATCATTAGAATGCCTGGGGCCGACCAAGAGTCACTCCCATTAGAATGCCTGGGGTCGGCCAGGTGTTTCTATCCTTAGAATGCTGGAGGTCGTCCAGGTATCTCCATTATTAGAATGACTCCGGTCAGCCCAGAATCTCTATCATTATAATGCCTGGATTTGGCCAAGAGTCTCTCCCGTTAGAATGCCTGTGTCAACCAGCTGTCTCTATCCTTAGAATGTCTGAAGTCGTTCAGTTTTCTCTTTTATTAGAATGCCTTGAATCCTGCTGAAGTCTCTCTCATTAGAATCCCTTGGGTCTCCCAAAAGTATCCCCCATTAGAATAAGTGGGGTAGGCCATGTGTCTCTAGCCTCAGAATGCCTGAGGTCAGCCAGGCGTGGTGGCTCACGCCTGTAATCTCAACACTTTGGGAGACCAAGGCGGGTGGATCACCTGAGGTCAGCAGTTCGGGACCAGCCTGGCCAACATGGTGAAACCCCGTCTCCAATACAAATACAGAGATTAGCTGTGTGTGGTGGCATGTGCCTGCAATCCCAGCTCCTCAGGAGGCTGAGGCAGAAGAATCACATCAACCGGGGAGATGGAGATTGCAGTGAGCCAAGATTGCACCACTGCACTCCAGCCTGAATGACAGAGTTCTTCAGGGGGGGGGGGAATGCCTGAAATTGTACAGGTGGCTCTATCATTAGAAGACCTATGGTAGACCAGCAGTATCTATCATTAGAATCCCTGTGGTCAATCAGGTGTCTCTTTCGTTGATTGCTTGGTGTCAGGTACATGTCTTTATCCTTAGAATCCCTCAGGTCGCCCAGATGTCTCTATAATTAGAATGCCTGGATTCAGCCATGAATCTCTCATTAGAATGCTTGGTTGGCCAGAGTCTCTTGTTAGAATGCCTGGGTCAGTCAGGTGTCCCTATTCTTAGAATGCCTGAGGTCACCCAGTTGTCTCTATTTTTAGAATGCCTGGTGTCAGCCAGGAACTTCTCCCCTTAGAATGCCTAGGGATGGCTAGAGGTCTCTATACTTAAAATGTCTGACATTGCACAAATGTCTCCATTATAAGAATACCTGCTGTAGGCAAGGAGTTTCTCCCATTAGAATGTCTATGCTCTTCCAGGAGTCTCTCTCTTTAGAATTCCTGGTGCTGGCCAGGTGTCTTTTTTGTTAGAATGTCTGATGTCACCCAAGTGTTTCTATCATTAGAATGCCTGAAGTCAGCCAGGAATCTCTCCTGTTAAAGTGTATGAAGATGGCAAGGTGTCTCTATTTTTAGAATGCCTGAGGTCATCCAGGTGTCTCTATCTTTAGAATTCCAGGAGTTGGTCAAAAGTCTCTATCATTAGAATGCCTGTGGTAAGACAGGAGTCTCTAACTTTAGAATGCCTGGAATTAACCAGAAGTCATTCCTGTTAGAAGGCCTGAATTTGGTCAGATGA
This sequence comes from Cercopithecus mona, assembly GCA_014849445.1. NCBI lineage: Eukaryota > Metazoa > Chordata > Mammalia > Primates > Cercopithecidae > Cercopithecus > Cercopithecus mona. Next base: position 756,748 of record JABBCR010000212.1, on the reverse strand, counting down.
CTCTATCCTTAGAATGCCTGAGGTAGCACAGTTGTCTCTATCAGTAGAATGGTATATGAATAGGTCAGAAGTCTGTATTATTAAAATGCTTGGGGTCGGCCAAGAGTCTAGCTTTAAAATGCCTGGGGTCAGAGAGGAGTGTCTCCCATTGGAATGCCATGAGTCACACAGGTGTCTCTTCTGTTAGAATGCCTTAGGTCAGCCAGGTGATTCTATGCTTAGAATGCCTGAGGTAGCCCAGGTGTCTCTATTATTAGAATGCCTGTGCTATGCCAAAAGTCTCTAACATTAGAATGCCTGGAGTCAGCCAGGAGTCTCGAATGCCTGGGGTCGGGAAGGAGCCTCTCTCATTAGAATGCCTGCCATCAACCAGAGTCTGCCCTGTTAGAATGCCTGTAGTCATCCAGGAGTCTCTCCCGTTAAAATGCCTGGGGTCAGTCAGGTGTCTTTATTCTTACAATGACTGAGATCACCGTGGTGCCTCTAACATTAGAATGCCAGAGTTCAGCCAGGAGTCTCTCCCATTAGAATGCCTGAGGTCAGGTGTCTCTATTTTAGAATGCCTGAGGTAGCCCAGGTGTCTCTATCATTAGAATGCCTGAGGTCATCCAGGTGTCTCTATCATTAGAATGCCTGCCATCAACCAGAGTCTCTGTTGGAATGCCTATGATCGGTCAGGTGTCTCTATTTTTTGAATACCTGTGGTCACACAAGTGTCTATTATTAGAATGCCTGGGATAAACTAGAGGACTTTATCATTAGTATGCCTGTGGTCGGCCAGCAGTCTCTTCCATTAGAATGCCTGGGGTTGGCCAGGTGTCTCTGTCTTTAGAATACCTGACATCGCCCAGGTTACTATATCATTAGAGTGTCCAAAGTTGGCCTGGAATCTCTATCATTGCAATGCCTGGGATCAACCAGTTGTCTATCCTTAGAATGCTTTAGTTTGCCCAGTTGTCTCTATCATTAGAATGCCTGGGTCAGATAGGGCTCTCTATTCTTAGAATGCCTAAGGTCACACAGATGTCTGTATCATTACGATTCTTGAGGTAGTCCACTATTCTCTGTCATTGAAATGTCTGGGCTCTGTAAGGAGTCTCTTCAGTTAGAATGCCTGAGGTTATCCAGGTGTCTCTATCATTAGATTGCCTGGGGTCCAGAGTCTCTCATTAGAATGCCTGGCCAGAGTCTCTATCATTAGAATGCCTGGCCAGAGTCTCTCCATTAGAATGCCTGGTCAGCCAGGAGTCTCTCATTAGAATGACTGAGGTTGGCCAGTGTCTCTATCATTAGAATGCCTGGGGTCAGCCAGGTGTTTCTATCATTAGAATGCCTGAGGTCCAGGTGTCTCTTCCATCAGAATGTCTCTATTAGAATGCCTGACATCACCAGGTTTCTATCATTAGAATGCCTGGCCAGAGTCTCTCTCATTAGAATGCCTGTGGCTGGCCAGGAGTCTCTATAATTAGAATGCCTGGAATCAGGGAAGTCTCTCTAGTTAGAATTCCTGGGGTTGGCTGGGAGTTTTTATCATTAGAATGAATTGATTGGGCCAGGAGTCTCTCCCATTAGAATGCCTAGGGTTGGCCAGATGTCACTATTTTTAGAATGCCTGGTTGGCCAGAGTCTCTCCATTAGAATGCCTGGGGTGCCAGAGTCTCTATTAGAATGCCTGGTCAACCATAGGTCTCTATCTTGGAAATGCCTGAGGTCACCCAGGCATCTCTATCATTAGAATGCCTGTTGGCCAGGAGTCTCTATCTTAGAATGCCTGAGGTTGGCCAGAGTCTCTCCATTAGAATGCCTGAGGTTGGCCAGAGTCTCTATTAGAATGCCTGGGGTCAGCCAGAGTCTCTCCTTAGAATGCCTGGTCAGCCAGGTGTCTCTATAATTAGAATGACTGAGGTTGGCCAAGAGGCTCTTACATTAGAATGCCTGAAGTCGGCCTGGATTCCCTATCTTAGAATGCCTGAGGCCTGCCAGGTGTCACCATCATTAGCATGCCTGGTTTCAGCAAGAGTCTCTATATTTAGAATGCCTGAGTTCACCCAAGTGTCTATCATTAGAATGCCTGGGGTGGGTCAGGAGTCTCTCTCCTTAGAATGCCTGAGGTCCCCCAGGTGTCTATTATTAGAATCAGAGGCGTAGCCCAGGAGTCTCTATCTTTAGAATGCTTGAGGTTGCACAGGTGTCTTTATCATTAGAATGCCTAGGGTCGGTCAGGAAATACTCCTGTTAGAATGCCTGAAGTCCTCCAGATGTCTCTGTTCCTATAATGCCTGAGGTTGGCCAGCAATCTCTCTCGTTAGAATGCCTGAGGTCGTCCAGGTGTCTCTATCATTAACATGCCTGGAGTCAGCCAGAAGTCTCTTCCGTTTGAATGCCTGAGATTGGCCAGGTGTCTTTATCCTTGGAATGCCGGTGCCCACTCAGGTTTCTCCATCATAAAAATGCCTTGGCTTGGCAAAGAGTCTTTCCTATTAGCATGCCTGTGGTCACCAGAATCTCTTTTAGAATGCCTGGCCAGAGTCTCTATTAGAATGCCTGAGATTGGCCAGGTGTCTATCATTAGAATGCCTGAGGTCCCCCAGGTGTCTATCATTAGAATGCCTGGGGTTGGCCAGTCTTCCTTAGAATGCCTGAAGTTGGTGTCTCTCATTAGAATGCCTGGGGTCAGCCAGAGTCTCATTAGAATGCCTGAGGTCAGCCAGGTGTCTCTATCTTAGAATGCCTAGGGTCAGCCAGGTGTCTTTATTTTTAGAATGCCTGAGGTCACCCAGTTGTCTCTATCATTAGAATGCCTGGGGGTACCCAGGAGTCTCTGTCAATAGAATGCCTGAGGTTATCCAGGTGTCTCTATCATTAGATTGCCTGGTTGGCCAGAGTCTCTATCATTAGAATGCCTGAGGTTATCCAGGTGTCTCTATCATTAGAATGCCTGGGTCGGCCAGAGTCTCTTCCATTAGAATGCCTGAGGTCAGCCAGATATCTCTATTTTTAAAATGCCTGAGGTCGCACAGGTATCTCTGTCTTTAGAATGCCTGATGTTGCCCAGGTGCCTCTGTTATTAGAATGCCTGAGGTCATCCAGTTGTCTCTATCATTAGAATGCCTGGGGTCAGCCAGGTGTCTCTATTTTTAGAATGCCTGGTCACCAGATGTCTCTATTCTTAGAATGCCTGAAGTCCTCCAGATGTCTCTGTCATTGAAATGTCTGGGCTCTGCAAGGAGTCTCTTCAGTTAGAATGCCTGAGGTTATCCAGGTGTCTCTATCATTAGATTGCCTAAGGTTGCCCATGAGTCCAGATCATCAGAATGTCTGGCGATGGCCAGGAGCCACTATCATTAAAATGACTGGGGTCGGCCAAGAGTCTCTGCCATTGGAATGCCCATGGTCAGCCAGGTGTTTCTATTTTTTGAATGACTGAGGTTGCACAAGTGTCTCTATCATTAGAATGCCTGGGATAAACCAGGAGCCTTTACCATTACTATACATCTGGTCGACCAGGTGTCTCTTCCATCAGAATGTCTCTATCTGTAGAATGCCTGACATCATCCAGGTTTCCATATCATTAGAGTGCCCAAAGTTGGCCTGGAATCTCTCTCATTAGAATGCCTGTGGCTGGCCAGGAGTCTCTATAATTAGAATGCCTGGAATCAGGGAAGTCTCTCTAGTTAGAATTCCTGGCCAGAGTCTCTATCATTAGAATGCCTGGTTGGCCAGAGTCTCTCCATTAGAATGCCTGGGTTGGCCAGGTGTCTCTATTTTAGAATGCCTGATTGGCCAGGTGTCTCTATCATTAGAATGCCTGGGGTCAGCCAGAGTCTCCCATTAGAATGTCTGGGGTCAGCCAGGTGTCTCTATCTTGGAAATGCCTGAGGTCACCCAGGCATCTCTATCATTAGAATGCCTGGAATAATATAGGAGACTCTCCCGTTAAAATGCTTGAGGTTGGCCAGATATCCCTCTACTAAGAATTCCTCAGGTTGGCCAAGAGTCATTTCCATTAGAATGCCTGAGTTCAGTCAGTATCTCTTCCCTTAATATGCCATAGGTAGCCCAGGTGTCTCTATAATTAGAATGACTGAGGTTGGCCAAGAGGCTCTTACATTAGAATGCCTGAAGTCGGCCTGGATTCCCTATCTTAGAATGCCTGAGGCCTGCCAGGTGTCACCATCATTAGCATGCCTGGTTTCAGCAAGAGTCTCTATATTTAGAATGCCTGAGTTCACCCAAGTGTCTATCATTAGAATGCCTGGGGTGGGTCAGGAGTCTCTCTCCTTAGAAGGCCTGAGGTCCCCCAGGTGTCTATTATTAGAATCAGAGGCGTAGCCCGGGAGTCTCTATCTTTAGAATGCTTGAGGTTGCACAGGTGTCTTTATCATTAGAATGCCTAGGGTCGGTCAGGAAATACTCCTGTTAGAATGCCTGAAGTCCTCCAGATGTCTCTGTTCCTATAATGCCTGAGGTTGGCCAGCAATCTCTCTCGTTAGAATGCCTGAGGTCGTCCAGGTGTCTCTATCATTAACATGCCTGGAGTCAGCCAGAAGTCTCTTCCGTTTGAATGCCTGAGATTGGCCAGGTGTCTTTATCCTTAGAATGCCGGTGCCCACTCAGGTTTCTCCATCATAAAAATGCCTTGGCTTGGCAAAGAATCTTTCCTATTAGCATGCCTGTGGTCGACCAGGAATCTCTCTTTTTAGAATACATGAGATTGGTCAAAGGACTTTGTCATCAGAATGCCTTGGATCAGCCAGGTGTCTCTATCCTGGGAATGCCTAGGTTAACCCAGGTGTCTATCATTAGAATGCCTGGGTCGGCCAGTACTCTCTATCCTTAGAATGCCGGAAGTCCCCTTGGTGTCTCTCACTAGAATGACTGGGGTCAGCCAGGAGTCTCAATCCTCAGAATGCCTGAGGTCAGCCAGGTGTCTCTATCGTTAGAATGCCTTGGTTAGCTTGTGTGTCTCTATCATTATAATGTCTGGGGTCAGACAGGAGTCTCCTCTATTAGAATGCCTGGGATCAGCCAGAATTCTCTATTATTAGAATTCCTGAGGTCGCCTATGTGTCTATTATTAGAATGCCTGGGGTACAAGGAGCCTCTATCCATAAAATTTGTGAGGTTCTGCAGATGTCTCTATAATTAGAACGCCTGGATTCAGCCAAGAGACTCTCCCATTAGAATGCCTGAAGTCAGCCAGATATCTCTATCCTTAGAATGCCTGGGGTCAGCCAGGAGTCTCTCCCATTAGAAAGCCTGAGTTAGGCCAGCTGTCTCTATCATTAGAATGTCGGAAGCCACCCAGGTGTCACTATCATTAGAATGCCTGAAGCCAGCCAAGAGTCTCAACCATTAGAATGCCAGGGGTCAGCCAGATGTCTCTGTCCTTAAAATGCCTGAAGTTGGCCTGCTCTCTATCATTAGAATGCCCGAAGTCAGCCAGAGTCTCTCCATTAGAATGCGTGTGGTTGGCTAGGAGTCTCTATGTTTAGAATGCCTGAGGTTGCCCAGGTGTCTCAGTAAAATGCCTGGGTCAGCCAGAGTCTCTCCATTAGAATGCCTGGGTTGGTCAGATGCCTCCATGTTTAGAATGCCCGAGGTCGGCCCAGTGTCTCTATCATTAGAATGCGTGTGGTTGGCTAGGAGTCTCTATGTTTAGAATGCCTGAGGTTGGCGAGGTGTCTCAGTAAAATGCCTGGGGTCGGCAAGGAATGGCTATGCTTAAAATGCCTGAGGTCACCCAGCTGTGTATCATTTTAATGACTGAGGTCAGCAAGGTGTCTCTATGCTTAGAATGCTGGAGTTCACCCGTGTGTCTCTATCATTACAATTCCTCATGTCGACCAGGAGTCTCTCTCATTAAAATGCCTGTGGACGGCCAAGAGTCTCTATTCTTAGAATGCCCGAGGTCAGCCCAGTGTCTCTATCATTAGAATGCGTGTGGTCAGCCAGGAGTGTCTATTTTTAGAATGCCTGAGGTTGGCCAGGTTCCTCTATTAGTAAAATGCCTGGGGTCGGCAAGGAGTGTCTATCCTTAAAAATGCCTGAGTTCACCCAGCTGTGTATCATTTTAAAGACTGAGGTCGGCAAGGTGTCTCTATGCTTAGAATTCCAGAGTTTGCCCATGTGTCTCTATCATTACAATTCCTCATGTTGACCAGGAGTCTCTATCATTAAAATGCCTGTGGATGGCCAGGAGTCCCTATTCTTAGAATGCCTGAGGTTGGTCAGGTGTCTCTATCAGTAAAAAGTCTGGGGTTGACAGAGAGTGTCTATCCTTAAAAATGCCTGAGGTCATCCAGCTGTCTATCATTTTAGTGACTGAGGTCGGCAAGGTGTTTCTAGGCTTAGAATGCCAGAGTTCACCCATGTGTCTCTTTCATTACAACTCCTGGGGTAATCCAGGACTGTCACCCATTATAATGCCTGTGGTGGGCCAGGAGTCTGTATGCTTAGAATACCTATTGTTGGCCAGGCTTCTATATGATTAGAATGCCTGGGATGGCCGGGAGTCTCTATCCTTATAATGCCTGAGGTCACCCAGATTTCTCTCATTAGAATGCCTGGGTTCAACCAGGAGTCTCTATCCTTAGATTCCTGAGGTCACCAGGTGTCTATTATTAGAATGCCTGGGGTCAGCCAGGAGTGTCTATCCTTAAAATGCCTGAGTTTGGCCAGATGTCTCTATCATTAGAATGCCTGGGGTCAGCCAGAGTCTCCCATTAGAATGCCTGAGGTCAGGTGTCTCTATCCTTAGAATGCCTGGGTCAGCCAGGAGTCTCATTAGAATGCCTGAGGTCAGCCAGGTGTCTCTATTTAGAATGCCTGGTCAGCCAGGTGTCTCTATCATTAGAATGTCTGGGGTCAGCCAGAGTCTCTATTAGAATGCCTGGGTCAGCCAGAGTCTCTATTATTAGAATGCCTGAGGTTGCCCAGGTGTCTCTATTATTAGAATGCCTGGGGTCGGCAAGGAGTGTCTATCCTTAGAATGCCTGAGGTTGCAGGTGTCTCTATTATTAGAATGCCTGGGTCAGCCAGAGTCTCCCATTAGAATGCCTGAAGTCAGCCAGATATCTCTATCCTTAGAATGCCTGGGGTCAGCCAGGAGTCTCTCCCATTAGAAAGCCTGAGTTAGGCCAGCTGTCTCTATCATTAGAATGTCGGAAGCCACCCAGGTGTCACTATCATTAGAATGCCTGAAGCCAGCCAAGAGGGGTCAGCCAGATGTCTCTGTCCTTAAAATGCCTGAAGTTGGCCTGCTCTCTATCATTAGAATGCCTGGGTTCATCCAGCAGTCTCTCCCATTATAATTCCTGGGGTTGGCCAGGTATCTTTATTCTTAGAATGCCTGAGGTTGCCCAGGTGTCTCATTAGAATGACTGTGGTCAGCCAGGAGTCTCCATCATTAGAATGCCTGTGGATGGCCAGGGGTTTCTATTCTTAGAATGCCCGAGGTCGGCCCAGTGTCTCTATCATTAGAATGCGTGTGGTTGGCTAGGAGTCTCTATGTTTAGAATGCCTGAGGTTGGCGAGGTGTCTCAGTAAAATGCCTGGGGTCGGCAAGGAATGGCTATGCTTAAAATGCCTGAGGTCACCCAGCTGTGTATCATTTTAATGACTGAGGTCAGCAAGGTGTCTCTTTTAGAATGCCTGAGGTCACCAGGTGTCTCTATTAGAATGCCTGGGGTCAGCCAGAGTCTCTCTCATTAAAATGCCTGTGGACGGCCAAGATTCTCTATTCTTAGAATGCCCGAGGTCAGCCCAGTGTCTCTATCATTAGAATGCGTGTGGTCAGCCAGGAGTGTCTATTTTTAGAATGCCTGAGGTTGGCCAGGTTCCTCTATTAGTAAAATGCCTGGGGTCGGCAAGGAGTGTCTATCCTTAAAAATGCCTGAGTTCACCCAGCTGTGTATCATTTTAAAGACTGAGGTCGGCAAGGTGTCTCTATGCTTAGAATTCCAGAGTTTGCCCATGTGTCTCTATCATTAGAATGCCTGGGTCAGCCAGGAGTCTCTATCATAAAAATGCCTGTGGATGGCCAGGAGTCCCTATTATTAGAATGACTGAGGTTGGACAGGTGTCTCTATCAGTAACAACTCAGTGCATGACAGAGAGTGTCTATCCTTAAAATGCCTGAGTCACCAGGTGTCTCTATTTTAGAATGCCTGAGGTCAGGTGTCTCTATCTTAGAATGCCAGAGTTCACCCATGTGTCTCTTTCATTACAACTCCTGGGGTAATCCAGGACTGTCACCCATTATAATGCCTGTGGTGGGCCAGGAGTCTGTATGCTTAGAATACCTATTGTTGGCCAGGTTTCTATATGATTAGAATGCCTGGGATGGCCGGGAGTCTCTATCCTTATAATGCCTGAGGTCACCCAGATTTCTCTCATTAGAATGCCTGGGTTCAACCAGGAGTCTCTATCCTTAGATTCCTGAGGTCACCCATGTGTCTATCATTAGAATGGCCTGGTGTTGGCAGAGCCTTTATCCATAGAATGCCTGAGGATGTGCAGGTGTCTCTATCATTAGAATGCCTGTGGTAGGCCTGGAGTCTCTATTAGAATGCCTGGTCAGCCAGAGTCTCTATTCTTAGAATGCCTGTGGTCAGCCAGGAGTCTCTCCATTAGAATGCCTAGGGTCAGCCAGGTGTCTCTATCATTAAAATGCCTGAGGTCGTCCAGGTGTCTCTATCATTAGAACACCTGAGGTGGGCCAGGAGTCTCTCACATTAGAATACCTGGGGTCAAACAGGAGTCTCTTTTCTTAGAACGCCTGACATCAGCCAGGTGTCTCTATCATTAGAATGTCTGGGGTCAGCCAGGAGTCTTTACCTTCAGAATGCCTTGAGGTCTCCCAGCTGTCTATCATTTAAATGCCTGGGGTAGGCCAAAATTCTCTATCATTAGAATGCCTGAGACCATGTAGGTGTCCCTAATATTAGAATTCCTGTGGTCTGCCAGGAATCTCTCTTGTAAGAGTGCCTGAGTTTGGCCAGATGTCTCTATCCTTAGAATGCCAGTAGTTGGCCAGAAGTCTCTCCCATTAAAATGTCTGAGGTCTGACTGGTGACTCTATCCTTAGAATGCTGTATGTCACGCAGGTGTCTCTGTCATTAGAATGCCTGGGGTAGACCAGGGGACTCTCTTGTTAGAATGCCTGAGGTCGGCCAGGTGTCTCTATCCTTAAAATGCCTTGGATTGGCCAGGAGTCTCTCCCTTTTGAATGCCTGAGCTGAACCAGCTGTCTCTATCCTTAGAATGCCTGAGGTCACCCAGGTGTCTCATTAGAATGCCTGGGTCAGCCAGAGTCTCTATCATTAGAATGCCTGAGGTTGGCCAGGTCTCTATCATTAGAATGCCTGGGTTGGCCAGGTGTCTCATTAGAATGCCTGAGTTTGGCCAGATGTCTCTATCCTTAGAATGTCTGGGGTCACCCATAAGTCTCTCCCAATAGGATGCCTTAAGTAGGACAGGTGTCTCAATTTTTAGAATGCTAGAGGTCACCCATGTGTCTCTATCGTTAAAATCCATGGGGACAGCCAGGAATCTTCCATTAGAATGCCTGGGGACAACCAGGAGTCTCTATCCTTATAATTCCTGTGATCAGCCAGGTGTGTTTATCATTAGAATGCCTGGAGTCAGCCAGGAAGTTCCATCTTTAGAATGCCTGGGGTCTGCCTGGCATCTCTGTACTTAGAATACCTGATGTTTCTCTGGAGTCTATCATTAGAATGGCTAGGGTCAGCCAGGAGTCTCTATCCTTAGAATGCCTGACGTTCCCAAGTGTCTCTAATATTAGAATGCCTAGGGTCAGCCAGCAGTCTCTAATTTTAGAATGTCTGAGTTTGGCCAGGTGTTTTTATCATTAGAATGCATGGGATCAGCCAGAGTCTCTATTTTAGAATGCCTGAGGTCACCCAGGTGTCTCATTAGAATGCCTGGGTCAGCCAGGTGTCTCTATTAGAATGCCTGAGGTCACCCATGTGTCTCTATTGTTACAATGCCTTAGATCAGACAGGAGTCTCTCCCATTATAATGCCTGTGATGGGTGAGGAGTGTCTCTGCTTAGAATGCCTGTGGTCAGCCAGGTATCTCTATAATTAGAATGCTTGGAATGGACAGAAGTCTCTATTTTTGGAATGCCAGGAGTTCCCCAGGTGTCTCTCATTAGAATGTCTGGAGTCGGCCAGGAATCTCTATCCTTAGAATGCCTGAGGTCACCCAGGTGTCTCTATCATTAGAATCCCTGGGGTCGCTCATGTGTCTCTAACATAATAATGCCTGAAGTCAGACAAAAAGTCTCTCCCATTAGAATGCCTGGAGTAGGCCAGGAGTCTCTATCCTTAGAATTTTTGAGGTAGCCTATTTGTCTATTATTAGAATGCCTTGGGTCAGAAGAGCCTCTATCCATAGATAGCCTGAGGTCACGCAGGTGTCTCTATCGTTAGAATTATGTGGTTGGCCAGGAAATTCTCACATTAGAATGCCTGAGGTCGGCCATTTATCTTTATCCTTAGAATGCCTGGAGTCAGCCAGGAGCCTATCCCATTAGAATTCTTGAATTCGGCCAGGTATCTATTGTCAGAATTCCGGAAGTCACCCAGGTGTCTCTATCATTAGAATGCCAGAAGTTGGACAAGAGTCTCAAAAGTTAGAATGCCTGGTGTTGTCCAGGAGTCTCTGTTTTTAGAATGCCTGAGGTCAGTCAGCTGTCTGTATCACTTGAACGCCTGGATTTGGCTATGATTTTCTATCCTCAGAACGCCTGAGGTTGCCAAGGTGTGTATAATTATAATGCCTGGGGTTGGCTTGGATAATCTCTTCTTAGAATGCCTGAGGTCTCCCAGGTGTCTCTTTCCTTAGATTGTCTGGGATTGGCCAAGAGACTCAACCTTTAGAATGCCTGAGCTCAGCCAGATGTCTCTATCCTTAGAAAGCTTGAGGTAGCCCAGGTGTATCTATTATTAAAATGAATGGGGTGGGCCAGAAGTCTGTATTCTAACAATGGCTGAGGTTGCACAGTTGTCTCTATTATTAGAATGCCTGTGGTTGGCCAGGAGTTTCTCCCATTAGAATGCCTGAGGTCATCCAGGTGTCTATCATTAGAATGATTGCAGTTGGCCAGCCTTCTTTATCTTTAGAATGCCTGAGGTCACCCAGGTGTCTCTATCATTAGAATGCCTGTGGTTGGCCAGCAGTCTCTCCCATTAGAATGCCTGAGGTCATCCAGGTGTCTATCATTAGAATGATTGAAGTCGACCAGCATTGTTTATCTTTAGAATGCCTGAGGTCACCCAGGTGTCTCTATCATTAGAATGCCTAGGGTCAGCCAGGTTCTTTCCCATTAGAATTCCTGTATTCAGCCAAGAGTCTTTATCCCAAGAATGCCTGTCATCACTCAGGTATCTAATATTAAAATGCCTAGTGTGCTCCAGATGTCTATCATCACAAAGCCTGGGGTTGTTCAGGAGTCTCTACTCTTAGAATGCCTGAGATCACCCAGGTGTCTTTGAAATTAGAATGCCTGGATTCAGCCAGGAGACTCTCCTGTTAGAATGCCTGAGGTCGGCCAGAGGTCTCTATGCTTAGAATTCCTGGGATCATCCAGGAGTCTCTATCTTTAGAATGCCTGAGGTCACAGGTGTCTCTATCCTTAGAATGCCTGAGGTTGCCAGGAGTCTCTATTATTAGAATGCCTGGGTCAGCCAGGAGTCTCCCATTAGAATGCCTGGGTCAGCCAGGAGTCTCTATCTTTAGAATGCCTGAGGTCAGCCAGGTGTCTCTGTATTAGAATGCCTGATGTTAACCGGGAGTCTATCTGTAGAATGCCTGAGGTCACCCAGATGTCTATCATTAGAAAGCCTGGGGTCAACCAGGAGTCTCTATTTTTAGAGTGCCCGAGGTCACCCAGGTGTCTCTATCATTAGAATGCCTGGGGTAATTCAGGTGTCTCTATCCTTACAGTGCTGGTGGTCACCCAAGTTTCTCTATCATTAGAATGCCTGGGGTTAGCCAGGAGTCTCTCCCATTAGAATGCCCTGGATCTGCAAGAGTTTCTGTCCTTAGAATGTCTGAGGTCAGCCAGCTGTCTTCATTAGAATGCCTGGGTTGGCCAGAGTCTCTATTAGAATGCCTGAGGTTGCCAGGTGTCTCTATTATTAGAATGCCTGGGTTGGCCAGGAGTCTCTATCTTAGAATGCCTGAGGTTGCCAGGTGTCTCTATTTAGAATGCCTGAGGTCAGCCAGGTGTCTCATTAAAATGTCTGAGGTCACCCAGGTGTCTCTACCCTTAGAATGCCTGAGGTTGCCCAGGTGTATTCAATACACTGCCTGGGGTCAGCTTGGAGTCCCTACATTTTGAATGCCTGAGGTCGCCCAAGTTTCTCTATCATTAGAATTCATTGTTCAATAAGGAGTCTCAACTGTTAGAATGCCTGGGGTCAGCCAGAGTCTCTATTAGAATGCCTGAGGTTGCCAGGTGTCTCTATTATTAGAATGCCTGAGTTGGTCAGGAGTCTCTATCTTAGAATGCCTGAGGTTGCCCAGGTGTCTCTATCCTTAGAATGCCTGAGGTCACCCTGGTGTCTCTATCATTAAAATGCCTGAGGTCACCCAGGTGTCTCATTAGAATGCCTGAGGTTGCCCAGGTGTCTATCATTAGAATGCCTGGGGTCAGCTTGGAGTCCCTACATTTTGAATGCCTGAGGTCGCCCAAGTTTCTCTATCATTAGAATTCCTTGTTCAATCAGGAGTCTCAACTGTTAGAATGAATGATGTCAGCCAGATGTCTCTCTGCTTAGAATACTTGATGTTGCCCAGGTGTCTCTATCATTGGAATACTTGGAGTTGGTCAGGAGTCTCTAACCTTAGAACGTCTGAGGTTGCCTTGGTGTCTCTATCATTAAAATGCCTGGGGTCAGCCAGAGTCTCTCATTAGAATGCCTGGGGTCAGCCAGAGTCTCTATCTTTAGAATGCCTGAGATTGCCCAGATGTCTCTATTATTAGAATGCCTTGGATTGGTCAGGATTCTCTATTCTTAGAATGCCTGAGGTTGCCCAGGTGTCTATCATTAGAATGCCTTGGGTAGGTCAGGAGTCTCTATCTTAGAATGCCTGGTTGCCCAGGTGTCTCTATTATTAGAATGCCTGAGGTCAGGTGTCTCTATTTTAGAATGCCTGAGATTGCCCAGATGTCTCTATTATTAGAATGCCTGGGGTTGGCCAGGAGTCTTTATCCTTAGAATGCCTGAGGTTGCCCAGGTGTCTCTGTCATTAGAATGCCTGGGGTAGGTCAGGAGTCTCTATCCTTAGAATGCCTGAGGTCACCCAGCTGTCTCTATCATTATAAGGCCTGGGGTCAGCCAGGAGTCTTTTCCATTGGAATGTCTGGGGTCGGCCAGAAGTCTCTATCTTTAGAATGCCTGAGGTCACTCAAGTGTCTCTATAATTATAATACCTGGGTTGGCCAAGAGACACTCCCTTTAAAATGCCTGAGGTCAGCTAAATGTCTGTCTTTAGAATGCTTGAGGTCAGCCATTAGTCTATCCCATTAGAACGCCTGAGGTCGGCCAGGTGTCTCTATTCATAGACTGCTGGAAATTGCTCAGGTGTCTCCATCTTTAGAATGCCTGGGTTTGGCCGGGAGTCTCTCCCATTAGAAAGCCTTGGGTCAACCATGAGTATCTAGGTTTAGAATGTCAAAGTTTATCCAGGTGTCTCTATTATTACATTGTCTGTGATCAGCCAGAAGTCTCTATCCCTATGATTCCTGAGATTGCCCAGGTGTCTATCATTAAAATGCCTGGGGTAGGGCAGGATTCTCTATAATTAGAATGCCTGAGGTCAGCCTGCTGTCTCTATCATTAGAATGCCTGGGTTCATCCAGCAGTCTCTATTTTAGAATGCCTGAGGTCGCCCAGGTGTCTATCCTTAGAGTGCCTGAGGTCACCCAGTTGTCTCTATCATTAGAATGCCTGGGGTCAACCAGGTGTCTCTATTAGAATGCCTGGGTCATCCAGGAGTCTCTCATTAGAATGTCTGAGGTTGGTTAGGAGTCTCTCATTAGAATACCTAAATTTGGCTATGATTCTCTATTATTAGAATGCCTGAGGTTGCCCAGGTGTCTATCATTAGAATGCCTTGGGTAGGTCAGGAGTCTCTATCTTTATAATGCCTGAGGTCAGCCAGGAGCCTCTCTCATTAGAATGCCTAGGGTCAGCCAGGTGTTTCTATCATCAGAATGCCTGAGGTTGGCCAGATGTCTCTATCCTTAAAATGCCTTGGGTCAGCCAGAGTCTATCATTAGAATGCCTGTCAGGTGTCTCTCATTAGAATGCCTGGGTCATCCAGGAGTCTCTCATTAGAATGCCTCAGGTCACCCTGGTGTCTCTATCCTTAGAAAGCCTGCAGATGACCAGAGACTGTATCGTTAGAATGCCTGAGGTCGCCCAGGTGTCACTATACTTAAAATGCCTGTGGTTGCCAACGTGTCTCTATCATTAGAATGCATGTGGTCCTCCAGGAGTTTCTCCCATTAGAATGTCTGTAATCGCACAAGGGTCTCTATTTTTAGAATGTATCTATCATTAGTATGCCTGGGGTTGGCCAGTATTCTCTATCCTTAGAATGCCTGATGTTGGCCAGATGTCTCTATCATTAGATTGCCTGGGGTCAGCCAGAGTCTCCCATTAGAATGCCTGAGGTCGCCCAGGTGTCTATCATTAGAATGCCTGAGGCCAGAGTCTCTATCTTAGAATGCCTGAGTCAGCCAGAGTCTCTATCATTAGAATGCCTGGGGTCAGCCAGAGTCTCCCATTAGAATGCCTGAGGTTGGCCAGATGTCTCTATTTTAGAATGCCTGGGGTTGGCCAGGTGCCTCTATCATTAGAATGCCTGGGTTCATCCAGCAGTCTCTATCCTTAGAATGCCTGAGGTTGGCCAGGTGTCTCTATCATTAGAATGCCTGAGGTCGCCCAGGTGTCTCTATTAGAATGCCTGGTCAGCCAGGTGTCTCTATTAGAGTGCCTGAGGTCACCCAGTTGTCTCTATCATTAGAATGCCTGGTTGCCAGGTGATTCTATTATTAGAATGCCTCAGGATGGCCATGACTCTGCCATTAGAATGCCTGAAGTTGGCCAAGTGTGTCTATCCTTAGAATGCCTGAGGTCGCCCAGGTGTCTCTCCATTAGAATGCCTGGTCAGCCAGGTGTCTCTATTTTAGAATGCCTGGGTCATCCAGGAGTCTCTCATTAGAATGCCTGAGTTGGCCAGGTGTCTCTATATTAGAATGCCTGAGGTCAGCCAGAGTCTCTATCTTAGAATGCCTGAGTCACCAGGTGTCTCCATCTTTAGAATGCCTGGGGTCAGCCAGGTGTCTCTATTAGAATGCCTGTGGTTGGCCAGATGTCTCTATCCTTAGAATGCCTGGGGTTGTCCAGGAGTCTCTCTCATTAGAATGACTGAGTTGGCCAGAGTCTCTCATTAGAATGCCTGAGGTGCCAGGTGTCTCTATTAGAATGCCTGAGTCAGCCAGAGTCTCTATTAGAATGCCTGAGGTCAGCCAGATGTCTCTATCCTTAGAATGTTGTTGCAGGTGTCTCTATCATTAGAATGCCTGAGCATCCAGAGTCTCTCATTAGAATGCCTGGGGTTGGCCAGAGTCTCTATTAGAATGCCTGAGGTCACCCAGGTGTCTATTATTAGAATGCCTGGGTCATCCAGGAGTCCATCCTTAGAATGCCTGAGGTCACCCAGGTGTCTATCATTAGAATGCCTGGGTCGGCCAGTACTCTCTATCCTTAGAATGCCTGAGGTCAGCCAGGTGTCTTTATCATTAGAATGCCTGGGGTCAGCCAGAGTCTCTCATTAGAATGCCTGAGTTGGCCAGGAGTCTCTATTTTAGAATGCCTGAGGTCCCAGTGTCTCTATCATTAGAATGCCTGAGGTTGGCCAGGTGTCTCTCCATTAGAATGCCTGGTTGGCCAGGTATCTATCTTTAGAAAACCTGTGGTTGCCCAGGTATATATCATTAGAATGCCTGAGTCAGCCAGAGTCTCTATCCTTAGAATGCCTGAGATTGGCCAGATGTCTCTATCATTAGAATGCCTGATTGGCCAGATGTCTATTATTAGAATGCCTGGGGTTGGCCAGAGTCTCTATCATTAGAATGCCTGAGTTGCCCAGTGTCTCTATCATTAGAATGCCTGGGGTCAGCCAGGAGTCTCTATCCTTAGAATGCCTGAGGTGCCAGGTGTCTCTATTATTAGAATGCCTGAGTCAGCCAGAGTCTCTATTAGAATGCCTGAGGTTGGCCAGATGTCTATTATTAGAATGCCTGGGGTCAGCCAGAGTCTCTCCATTAGAATGCCTGTGGTTGGCCAGATGTCTCTATCCTTAGAATGCCAGAGGTTACCCACGTGTCTATATCATTAGAATGTCTGGGTCATCCAGGAGTCTCTATCTTAGAATGCCTGAGGTTGGCCAGTGTCTCTATCATTAGAATGCCTGAGTCAGCCAGAGTCTCTCTCATTAGAATGCCTGGGTCGGCCAAGTGTCTGTATCTTAGAATGCCTGAGGTCGCCCAGGTGTCTCTATCATTAGAATGCCTGGGTCAGCCAGGAGTCTCTATCATTAGAATGCCTGAGGTCAACAGGATGTCTCTATCATTAGAATGCCTGATGTCGTGTAGGAGCCTCTATCCATAGAATGCCTGAGGTCACCCAATAGTCTGTCATTAGAATGCTGGGGTTGGCCAGAGTCTCTATCTTAGAATGCCTGGTCACCAGGTGTCTCTATTAGAATGCCTGATTGGCCAGATGTCTCTAGCATTAGAATGCCTGAGGTTGGCCAGTAGTCTCTCCCTTTAGAATGCCTGGGGTTGGCCAGATGTCTCTATCATTAGAATGCCTGGGGTCTGCCAGGAGTCTCTCCATTAGAATGCCTGGGTCAGCCAGAGTCTCTATCATTAGAATGCCTGAGTCACCCAGGTGTCTATCATTAGAATGCCTGGGGTTGGCCAGGAGTCTCTATTTTAGAATGCCTGGGGTTGGCCAGGAGCCTCTATCATTAGAATGCTTGGTGTCGACCAGGAGTCTCTATCATTAGAATGCCTGGGGTCAGCCAGGTGTCTCTCATTAGAATGCCTGGTCAGCCAGGAGTCTCTATCTTAGAATGCCTGAGGTCACCAGGTATCTATCATTAGAATGCCTGAGGTTGGCCAGGTGTCTCTATCTTAGAATACCTGAGGCTGCGCAGGTGTCTCCATCATTAGAATGCCTGGGGTCAGCCAGAGTCTCCCATTAGAATGCCTGGGGTTGGCCAGGAGTCTCTATCTTAGAATGCCTGGGGTTGGCCAGATGTCTCTCCTTAGAATGCCTGGTCAGGTGTCTCTATCTTAGAATGCCTGAGTCACCCAGGTGTCTATATCATTAGAATGCCTGGGATGGCCAGGTGTCTCTATTCTTAGAATGCCTGAGATCCCCTAGGTGTCTCTATCATTAGCATGCCTGGGTTCAGCCCGGAGTCTCTCTCGTTAGAATGTCCTGTGTCAGCCAGGTGTCTCTATTCTTAGAATGCCTGAGATCCCCTAGGTGTCTCTATCATTAGCATGTTGTCCAGTGTCTCTATAATTAGAATGCCTGGGTCAGCCAGAGTCTCTCCATTAGAATGCCTGGGTCAGCCAGAGTCTCTATCCTTAGAATGGCTGAGGTCTCCCACGTGTTTCTACTATTAGAATGCCTGGAGTAGGCCAGGAGTCTCTATCATTAGAATGCCTGAGGTTGCACAGGTGTCTCTATCATTAGAATGCCTGGGGTCCGCCAGGTGTCTCTCCTGTTAGAATGCCTGAGGTCACAGTGTCTCTATCCTTAGAATGCCTGGTCAGCCAGGAGTCTCTATTTTAGAATGCCTGAGGTTGGCCAGGTGTCTCTATTAGAATGCCTGGGGTTGGCCAGAGTCTCTATCCTTAGAATGCCTGAGGTCACCCAGGTGTCTCTATTTTAGAATGCCTGAGGTTGGCCAGATGTCTCTATCCTTAAAATGCCTGAGGTTGCACAGGTATCTCTATCATTAGAAAGCCTGGGGTCAGCCAGGAGTCTCTCTCGTTAGAATGCCTGGGGTAGGTCAGGTGTCTCTGTCATTAGAATGCCTGAGGTCACCCAGGTGTCTTTCATTAGAATGCCTGAGGTCAGCCAGGAGTCTCTATTAGAATGCCTGAGGTCACAGGTGTCTCTATTCTTAGAATGCCTGAGATCCCCTAGGTGTCTCTATCATTAGCATGCCTGAGGTTGGCCAGTGTCTCTATAATTAGAATGCCTGGGGTCAGACAAGAGTCTCTCCATTAGAATGCCTGGGTCAGCCAGAGTCTCTATCCTTAGAATGCCTGAGGTCGCCCATTTGTCTATTATTAGAATGCCTGTTGGAGGAGCCTCTATCCATAGAATGCCTGAGGTCACAGGTGTCTCTATCATTAGAATGCCTGTGGTTGACCAGGAGTCTTTACTGTTAGAATGCTTGAAGTCAGCCAAGTATCTCTATCCTTAGAATGCCTGGTCAGCCAGGAGTCTCTATTTTTAGAATGCCTGAGGTTGGAGAGGTGTCTCAGTAAAATGCCTGGGTCCAGGTGTCTATCCTTAGAATGCCTGAGGTCACCCAGGTGTCTCTATTTTTAGAATGCCTTGGGTGGGCCAGGTGTCTCTATCCTCAGAATGCCTGAGGTTGCCCAGGTGTCATTATCATTGGAATGCCTGGGGTTGACAAGGAGTTTCTATGTTTAGAATTCCTGGGGTAGGTCAGGTATCTCTATCATTTGAATGCCTTGGGTTGGCCAGCTGTCTCTATTAGAATGCCTGAGGTTGGCCAGGTGTCTCTATCCTTATAATGTCTGAGGTCACCCAGATGTCTCTATAATTAAAATGCTTCAGGTCGGCCAGAAATCTCTCTTGTTAGAATGCCTGAGGTCAGCCACGAGTCTCTTTCATTAGAATGCCTGGGGTCATCCAGGAGTCTCTTTCATTCGAATGCCTGGGGTAAGCCAGGAATCTCTATCCTTCGAATGCCTGAGTTTGGCCAGGTGTCTCTATCATTAGAATGTCTGGGGTCAGCCAGGAGTCTTTATCATTAGAATGCCTGAGGTCACCCAGGTGTCTCTCATTAGAATGACTGGAGTCGGCCAGGAGTCTCTATCCTTAGAATGCCTGAGGTCACCAAGTTGTCTATTGTTAGAATGCCTGGGGTTGGCCAGGAGTCTCTATCCTTAGAATGCCTGAGGTTGCACAGGTGTCTCTATCATTAGAATGCCTGAGGCCAGGTGTCTCATTAGAATGCCTGGTCAGCCAGGAGTCTCTTTCATTAGAATGCCTGGTCAGCCAGGAGTCTCTCATTAGAATGCCTGAGGTCAGCCAGGTGTCTTTATCATTAGAATGCCTGAGGTCAGCCAGGAGTCTCTCATTAGAATGCCTGGGGTTGGCCAGGAGTCTCTATCTTAGAATGCCTGGTCACCAGGTGTCTCTGTCATTAGAATGCCTGGGGTCAGCCAGAGTCTCTCCATTAGAATGCCTGAGGTTGGCCAGGTGTCTCTATTCTTAGAATGCCTGAGATCCCCTAGGTGTCTCTATCATTAGAATGCCTGGGATCAGCCAGAGTCTCTCCATTAAAATGCCTGGGGTCAGCCAGAGTCTCTATCATTAGAATGCCTGAGGTCACCAGGTATCTATCATTAGAATGCCTGAGGTTGGCCAGAGTCTCTATTTTTAGAATGCCTGAGGTTGGCCAGTGTCTCTATCATTAGAATGCCTGGGGTTGGCCAGGAGTCTCTATCCTAGAATGCCTGAGGTCCAGGTGTCTCTATATTAGAATGCCTGGGGTCAGCCAGGAGTCTCTATCTTAGAATGCCTGAGGTCACCAGGTATCTATCATTAGAATGCCTGGGGTTGGCCAGGAGTCTCTCCTGTTAGAATGCCTGAGGTTGCCCAGGTGTCTATCATTAGAATGCCTGGGGTGGCCAGGAGTCTCCCATTAGAATGCCTGAGGTTGGCCAGAGTCTCTATCTTAGAATGCCTGAGGTCCAGGTGTCTCTGTCATTAGAATGCCTGAGGCCAGGTGTCTCTCATTAGAATGCCTGAGTCACCCAGGTGTCTTTATCATTAGAATGCCTGGGATGGCCAGGTGTCTCTATTCTTAGAATGCCTGAGTCACCCAGGTGTCTCTTCATTAGAATGCCTGGGTCCAGTGTCTCTATAATTAGAATGCCTGGTCAGCCAGGAGTCTCTCATTAGAATGCCTGGTCATCCAGGAGTCTCTATCCTTAGAATGCCTGAGGTCGCCCATTTGTCTATTAGAATGCCTGTTGGAGGAGCCTCTATCCATTAGAATGCCTGAGGTCACAGGTGTCTCTATCATTAGAATGCCTAGGTCTGGGAGGTTCTCCTGTTAGAATGCCTGAGGTCAGGTGTCTCTATCCTTAGAATGCCTGGTCAGCCAGGAGTCTCTCCATTAGAATGCCTGAGGTCAGCCAGGTGTCTCTATTATTAGAATACCTGAGATCACCCAGGTGTCTCTATCATTAGAATGCCTGGGGTCAGCCAGAGTCTCTCATTAGAATGCCTGAGGTTGGCCAGAGTCTCTATCTTAGAATGCCTGAGGTTGGCCAGGTGTCTATATCATTAGAATGCCTGGGGTGGCCAGAGTCTCTATCCTTAGAATGCCTGAGGTCAGCCAGAGTCTCTCCATTAGAATGCCTGGGGTCAACCAGGAGTCTCTATCTTAGAATGCCTGAGGTCACCCAGGTGTCTATCATTAGAATGCCTGGTGTTGGCCAGAGTCTCTATCCTTAGAATGCCTGAGGTCACCCAGGTGTCTCTATCATTAGAATCCCTGGGGTCAGCCAGGAGTCTCTGTTAGAATGCCTGAGGTCCAGGTGTCTCTATTCTTAGAATGCCTGGCCAGAGTCTCCCATTAGAATGCCTGAGGTCAGCCAGGTGTCTTTATCATTAGAATGCCTGAGGTCAGCCAGGTGTCTCTATCATTAGAATGCCTGAGGTCAGCCAGAGTCTCTCATTAGAATGCCTGTGTCAGCCAGGAGTCTCTATCCTTAGAATGCCTGAGGTCGCCCATTTGTCTATTATTAGAATGCCTGTTGGCCAGGAGTCTCTATCAGAATGCCTGAGGTCACAGGTGTCTCTATCATTAGAATGCCTGGGGTTGGCCAGGAGTCTCTCCTGTTAGAATGCCTGAGGTCACAGTGTCTCTATCCTTAGAATGCCTGGTCAGCCAGGAGTCTCTCCATTAGAATGCCTAGGGTCAGCCAGGTGTCTCTGTTTTTAGAATGCCTGAGGTCACCCAGTTGTCTCTATCATTAGAAATGAGGTGGCCAGAGTCTCTATTAGAAAAGCCTGGGTCGGACAAGAGTCTCTATCTTAGAATGCCTGAGGTTGGCCAGGGTCTCTATCATTAGAATGCCTGATGTCAACCAGAAGTCTCTATCATTAGAATGTCTGAGGTTGCCCAGGTGTCTCTTCATTAGAATGCTGGGTCAGCCAGAGTCTCTTGTTAGAATGCCTGAGTTGCCCAGGTGTCTTTATCATTTGAATGTTTAGCACCAGGTGTCTCCCTTAGAATGCCTGAGGTCGCCCAGGTGTCTCTATCATTGGAATGCCTGGGTTCAGTCAGAAGTCTCTATTTTTAGAATGTCTGAGGTTGGCCAGGTGTCTCTGTTAGAATGCTGGGGTCAGCCAGAGTCTCCATCCTTAGAATGCCTGAGGTCGCCCAGGTGTCTATCATTAGAATGGCTGTGATCAGACAGGAGTCTGTATCTGCATGTTTGACATTGCCCAGGTGTCTTTATCATTAGAATGCCTGGGGTCAGCCAGAGTCTCTCCATTAGAATGCCTGGGGTCAGCCAGGAGTCTCTCCATTAGAATGCCTGGGACAACCAGGAGTCTCTATTTAGAATGCCTGGTGGCCAGGTGTCTTTATCATTAGAATGCCTGGGGTCAGCCAGGAGTCTCTATCTTAGAATGCCTGGGGTCTGCCTGTCTCTCTTAGAATGCCTGAGGCCAGGTGTCTCTCATTAGAATGCCTGGGGTCAGCCAGGTGTCTATCCTTAGAATGCCTGAGGTTGCCCAGGTGTCTCTATATTAGAATGCCTGGGGTCAGCCAGAGTCTCTATTTTTAGAATGCCTGAGGTTGGCCAGGTGTCTATCATTAGAATGCCTGGGGTCAGCCAGAGTCTCTATTTTTAGAATGCCTGAGGTCACCAGGTGTCTCATTAGAATGCCTGGGGTCAGCCAGGTGTCTCTATTAGAATGCCTGAGGTCACCCAGGTGTCTCTATTCTTAGAATGCCTGGTCAGCCAGGAGTCTCTCATTAGAATGCCTGGGTTGGCCAGGTGTCTCTCATTAGAATGCCTGAGGTCAGCCAGGTGTCTCTATTATTAGAATGCCTGGTCAGCCAGGAGTCTCTATTTTTAGAATGCCTGGTTGGCCAGGTGTCTCTCATTAGAATGCCTGGTTGGCCAGGTGTCTCTCATTAGAATGCCTGAGGTCACCAGGTGTCTCTATTTAGAATGCCTGAGGTCACCAGGTGTCTCTATCATTAGAATGCCTGTCAGCCAGAGTCTCTCCCATTAGAATGCCAGAAGTCTCCATTAGAATGCCTGAGGTCACCAGGTGTCTCTATTTTTAGAATGCTGAGGTCAGGTGTCTCTCATTAGAATGCCTGGTCAGCCAGGAGTCTCTATTTTTAGAATGCCTGGTCAGCCAGGAGTCTCTCCTGTTAGAATGCCTGGTTGGCCAGGTGTCTCTCATTAGAATGCCTGGGATGGCCAGAAGTCTCTATCCTTAGAATGTCTGAGGTCTCCCAGGTGTCTCTATTTAGAATGCCTGGGGTCGGCTAGGTGTTTCTATCCTTAGAATGCCTGAGGTCACCAGGTGTCTCTATTTTTAGAATGCCTGAGGTCACCAGGTGTCTCTATTATTAGAATGCCTGGGGTTGGCCAGGAGTCTCTATCATTAGAATGCCTGGGGTCAGAGTCTCTCCTTAGAATGCCTGAGGTCACCAGGTGTCTCTATTATTAGAATGCCTGGGGTCAGCCAGGAGTCTCTCCCATTAGAATGCCTGAGGTCACCCAGGTGTCTCTATTAGAATGCCTGGGTTGGCCAGGAGTCTCTCCTGTTAGAATGCCTGAGGTCAGCCAGGTCTCTATCCTTAGAATGCCTGGGGTCAGCCAGAGTCTCTCCTTAGAATGCCTGAGTTCAGCCAGATGTCTCTATCCTCAGAATGCCTGAGGTTGCCCAGGTGTCTCTTATTAGAATGCCTGGTCAGCCAGGAGTCTCTATCTTAGAATGGCTGAGGTTGCACAGTTGTCTCTATTATTAGAATGCCTGTGGTTGGCCAGGAGTTTCTCCCATTAGAATGCCTGAGGTCATCCAGGTGTCTATCATTAGAATGATTGCAGTTGGCCAGCCTTCTTTATCTTTAGAATGCCTGAGGTCACCCAGGTGTCTCTATCATTAGAATGCCTGTGGTTGGCCAGCAGTCTCTCCCATTAGAATGCCTGAGGTCATCCAGGTGTCTATCATTAGAATGATTGAAGTCGACCAGCATTGTTTATCTTTAGAATGCCTGAGGTCACCCAGGTGTCTCTATCATTAGAATGCCTAGGGTCAGCCAGGTTCTTTCCCATTAGAATTCCTGGGGTCAGCCAGAGTCTCTCCCATTAGAATGCCTGGGGTCAGCCAGGTGTCTCTATTATTAGAATGCCTGGTTGGCCAGGAGTCTCTATCATTAGAATGCCTGGTTGGCCAGGAGTCTCTATTTTAGAATGCCTGAGTCACCCAGGTGTCTCTAACATTAGAATGCCTGTGGTCAGTCAGGAGTTCCTCCTGTTAGAATGCCTGAGGTCGGCTAGGTGTCTCTATCATTAGAATGCCTGGGGTCAGCCAGGAGTCTCTCCTTTTAGAATGCCTGAATTCAGCCAAGTGTCCCTATCCTTAGAATGGCTGAGGTTGCACAGCTGTCTCTATCATTAGCATGCCTGGGGTCTGCCCGGAGTCTCTATTATTAGAATGCCTGGGGTCACCAGGTGTCTCTATTCTTAGAATGCCTGAGGTCAGCCAGGTGTCTCTCATTAGAATGCCTGATGTTAACCGGGAGTCTCTATCTGTAGAATGCCTGAGGTCACCCAGATGTCTATCATTAGAAAGCCTGGGGTCAACCAGGAGTCTCTATTTTTAGAGTGCCCGAGGTCACCCAGGTGTCTCTATCATTAGAATGCCTGGGGTAATTCAGGTGTCTCTATCCTTACAGTGCTGGTGGTCACCCAAGTTTCTCTATCATTAGAATGCCTGGGGTTAGCCAGGAGTCTCTCCCATTAGAATGCCCTGGATCTGCAAGAGTTTCTGTCCTTAGAATGTCTGAGGTCAGCCAGCTGTCTTCATTAGAATGTCTGCGTCAGTCAGGAGTCTCTATTTTAGAATTCCTTAGGTTTCCCAAGTGTCTCTATTATTAGAATGTCTGGGTCCATCAGAAGTCTCAAAATTCAAATGAATGAGATTGGCCTTATTTATCTCTGCTTTGAATGCTTGAAGTCGCCTAAGTGTCTCTTTCATTAAAATGTCTGAGGTCACCCAGGTGTCTCTACCCTTAGAATGCCTGAGGTTGCCCAGGTGTATTCAATACACTGCCTGGGGTCAGCTTGGAGTCCCTACATTTTGAATGCCTGAGGTCGCCCAAGTTTCTCTATCATTAGAATTCCTTGTTCAATCAGGAGTCTCAACTGTTAGAATGAATGATGTCAGCCAGATGTCTCTCTGCTTAGAATACTTGATGTTGCCCAGGTGTCTCTATCATTGGAATACTTGGTTGCCAGAGTCTCTATCCTTAGAATGCCTGAGGTTGCCAGGTGTCTCTATCATTAGAATGCCTGGGGTAGGCGAGGAGTCTCTCATTAGAATGCCTGAGGTCAGCCAGTGTCTCTATTAGAATGCCTGAGGCCAGGTGTCTCTATTATAATAATGCCTGGAGTTGGTCAGGAGTCTGTTTCCTTAGAATGCATAATATTGTGCAGTTATGTCTATCATTAGAATGCCTTGGATTGGCCAGGAGTCTCTATCTTTAGAATGCCTGAGATTGCCCAGATGTCTCTATTATTAGAATGCCTTGGATTGGTCAGGATTCTCTATTCTTAGAATACATGAGGTCGCCAAGTTGTCTATTGTCAGAATGCCTGGGGTTGGCCAGGAGTCTTTATCCTTATAATGCCAGAGGTTGCCCAGATATCTCTATCATTAGAATGCCTGGAGCCAGCAAGGAGTATATATCCTTAGAATGCCTGAGGTCACCCAGCTGTCTCTATCATTATAAGGCCTGGGGTCAGCCAGGAGTCTTTTCCATTGGAATGTCTGGGGTCGGCCAGAAGTCTCTATCTTTAGAATGCCTGAGGTCACTCAAGTGTCTCTATAATTATAATACCTGGGTTGGCCAAGAGGCACTCCCTTTAAAATGCCTGAGGTCAGCTAAATGTCTGTCTTTAGAATGCTTGAGGTCAGCCATTAGTCTATCCCATTAGAACGCCTGAGGTCGGCCAGGTGTCTCTATTCATAGACTGCCTGATTGGCCAGGTGTCTCTATCTTAGAATGCCTGTTGGCCAGAGTCTCCCATTAGAATGCCTGGGGTCAGCCAGGTGTCTCTATTAGAATGTCAAAGTTTATCCAGGTGTCTCTATTATTACATTGTCTGTGATCAGCCAGAAGTCTCTATCCCTATGATTCCTGAGATTGCCCAGGTGTCTATCATTAAAATGCCTGGGGTAGGGCAGGATTCTCTATAATTAGAATGCCTGTGGTCACCCTGCTGTCTCTATCATTAGAATGCGTGGGATCATCCAGGAGACTCTACCTTTAGAATTTCTGAGGTCGAACAAATGCCTCTACTCTGAAAATGACAGAGGTCACCCAGGTGTCTCTAGCATTAGAATGCCTGGGGTCAACCACGAGTTTCTATTCTGAGAATGCCTGAGGTCATTCAGATGTTTCTATCATTAGAATGTCTGAGGTTGGTTAGGAGTCTCTCATTAGAATACCTAAGTTTGGCTATGATTCTCTATTATTAGAATGCCTGAGGTTGCCCAGGTGTCTATCATTAGAATGCCTTGGGTAGGTCAGGAGTCTCTATCTTTATAATGCCTGAGGTCCCCTTGGTGTCTCTCACTAGAATGCCTGGGGTCAGCCAGGAGTCTCTATCCTTAGAATGCCTGAGGTCAGCCAGGTGTCTCTATCCTTAGAATGCCTGGGTCCAGGAGTCTCTCTCATTAGAATGCCTGGGTCACCCAGGTGTCTCTATCATTAGAATGCCTGGGTTGGCCAGGAGTCTCTATCTTAGAATGCCTGAGGTCACCCAGGTGTCTCTATCCTTAGAATGCCTGGTTGGCCAGGTGTCTCTATCTTAGAATGCCTGAGGTCCAGGTGTCTCTATCTTAGAATGCCTGGGTTGGCCAGTGTCTCTATCATTAGAATGCCTGGGGTCCAGGAGTCTCTCTCATTAGAATGCCTTAGCCAGGGTCTCTATTTTTAGAATGTATCTATCATTAGTATGCCTGGGGTTGGCCAGTATTCTCTATCCTTAGAATGCCTGATGTTGGCCAGATGTCTCTATCATTAGATTGCCTCTGGCCAATCAGGACTACTTATGCTTAGAATGTCTGAGGGCTGCCAGGTGTCTATCATTACAATGCCTAGAGTAGGCCAGGAGTCTCTATCTTTAGAATGGCTGAGTTCGCCCAGGAGTCTCTATCATTAGAATATCTGGGATCAGCCAGAAGACTCTCCCAGTAGAGTGGCTGAGGTTGGCCAGATGTCTCTATTTTTAGAATACTGGGGTTTGCCCCCGTGTCTTTATCATTCAAATGCCTGGGGTCGGTTAGCAGTCTCTATCCTTAGAATGCCTGAGATTGTCAATGTGTTTCTATCATTAGAATGCCAGGAGGCCCCCTTTAGAATGCCTGGGGACAGCCAAGATTGTGTATCCTTAGAATGTATGAGGACACCCAGGCGTCTATCATTAGAATGTCTGGGGTCGTCCAGGTGATTCTATTATTAGAATGCCTCAGGATGGCCATGACTCTGCCATTAGAATGCCTGAAGTTGGCCAAGTGTGTCTATCCTTAGAATGTCAGAGGTCACCTGCTGTCTCTGCCATTAGAATAAGGGGTTGGCCAGGAGTCTCTGTTGCTAGAATGCCTTGACTCGGCCATAAGTCTCTAACCATAGATTTCCTGAAGTTAGCCAGGTATGTCTATAATTAGAATCCCTAGGATCAACTACGAGTTTCCATCTGTAAAATGCCTGAAGTCACTTAGGTGTCTCCATCTTTAGAATGCCAGGGATCAGTCAATAGATCTCCTGATAGAATGTCTGGGGTCGGGCAGATGTCTCTATCCTTAGAATGCCTGGGGTTGTCCAGGAGTCTCTCTCATTAGAATGACTGAGATTGGCCAGATGTCTCCATCATTAGAAAGCGGGAGGATGCCCAGGTGTATCTCTTATTAGAATGACTGGAGTCGCCCTGAGACTCTATCTTTAGAATGTGTAAGATCAGTCAGATGTCTCTATCCTTAGTATTTTTGTTGTTGGGCAGGTGTCTCTATCATTTGAATGCCTGGAGCATCCAGGAGTCTCTCCCACTGGAATGTTTGGGGCCGGTCAAGAATCTCTTTACTTAGAATGCCTGAGGTCACCCAGATGTCTATTATTAGAATGTCTGGTGTCATCCAGGAGCCTCCATCCTTAGAATGTATGAGGTCATTTAAGGGTCTATCATTAGAGTGCCTGGAGTTGGCCAGGAGACTCTATTCTTATCATGCCTCAGGTCGTCCATGTGTGTTTATCATTGGAATGCCTAGGGTCAACCAGAGACTGCACTATTAGAATGCTTGATGTAGGCCAGTAATCACTATTTTAAAATGCCTGAGGTTCCCAATGTGTCTCTATCATTAGAATGCCTGTGATTGGCCAGGTGTCTCTCCCATTAAAATGCCTGAAGTTGGCCAATGGTATCTATCTTTAGAAAACCTGTGGTTGCCCAGGTATATATCATTAGTGTGCCTGGGGTCAGCCAGGAGTCTCTATCCTAAGAATGTTTGATATTGGCCAATTGCCTGTATCGTTAGAATGCCTGGGATTGGCCAGATGTCTATTATTAGAATAGCTGGGGTTGACCAGGAGTCTCTATCATTAGAATGCCTGAAGTTGCCCACGTGTCTCTATCATTAGAATGTTTGGGGTCAGCCAGAAGTCTCTGTCCTCTGAATGCCTGAGGTAGCCAAGTTGTCTATTATTAGAATACCTGAGGTCAGCCAGGAGTCTCTATCTTCAGAATTCCTGAGGGTGCCCAGAAATTTATATGATTAGCATACCTGGCATTGGCCAGTAGACACTACCATTAGAATGCCTGTGGTTGGCCAGATGTCTCTATCCTTAGAATGCCAGAGGTTACCCACGTGTCTATATCATTAGAATGTCTGAAGTCAGCCAGGAGTCTATATCTTTAGAGAGCCTGAGGTTGCCAATGTTTCTCTATGATTAGAATCCCTGGGTAAGCCAGGAGTCTCTCTCATTAAAAGGCCTGTGATCGGCCAAGTGTCTGTAATCTTAGAATGTATGATGTCGCCCAGGTGTCTATCATTAGAATGCCTAGGGTCAGCCAGGAGTCTCTATCATTTGAATGCCTGAGGTCAACAGGATGTCTCTATCATTAGAATGCCTGAAGTCGTTTAGGAGCCTCTATCCATAGAATGCGTGAGGTCACCCAAGAGTCTGTCATTAGAGTGGCTGGGGTTGGCCAGGAAACTCTAATCTTAGAATGCCTCAGGTCACACAGGTGTCTCTGTCATTAGAATAATTGGAGTCAACCAGAGACTGTACCATTAGAACACTTGAGGTTGGCCAGTTGTCACTATCTTTAAAATACCTGAGGCCCCGAACGTGTCTCTATCATTAGAATGCATGTGGTCTGCCAGGAGTCTCTTCCATTAAAATACCTGGGATCTGCCAAGAGACTTTATCATTAGAATGCCTGCAGTCACCCAGGTATCAATTATATGCCTGGGTTAGGCCAGGAGTCTCTATTTTTAGAATGTTTGATGTTGGTCAATTGTCTCTATCATTAGAATGCCTGGGGTTGGCCAGGAGTCTCTATCCTCAGAACGCCAGAGGTCGGCTAGGTGTCTCTAATATTAGAAGCCTAGGGTCGGAAGGAGTGTCTATCTTAGAATGCCTGAGGTCACCCAGGTATCTATCATTAGAATGCCTGGGGTTGGCCAGGAGTCTCTATCTTAGAATGCCTGAGTGCAGTGTCTCCATCATTAGAATGCCTGGGTTGGCCAGTAGTCTCCCATTAGAATGCCTGGGGCCAGGAGTCTCTATCTTAGAATGCCTGTGGTTGGCCAGGTGTCTCTGTCATTAGAATGCCTGGGTGGCCAGGTGTCTCTATCTTAGAATGCCTGAGTCACCCAGGTGTCTATTAGAATGCCTGGGATGGCCAGGTGTCTCTATCTTAGAATGCCTGAGTCAGCCAGGAGTCTCTCTCATTAGAATGCCTGGGGTTGGCCAGTGTCTCTATAATTAGAATGCCTGGGGTTGGCCAGAGTCTCTCATTAGAATGCCTGAGGTCACCCAGGTGTCTCTATTAGAATGCTGAGGTCGCCCAGGTGTCTCTATTAGAATGCCTGGGGTTGGCCAGAGTCTCTCATTAGAATGCCTGAGGTCACCCAGGTGTCTCTATCATTAGAATGCCTGGTCAGCTGGGAGGTTCTCTGTTAGAATGCCTGGGGTTGGCCAGAGTCTCTATTTTAGAATGCCTGGGGTCTGCCAGGAGTCTCTCTCATTAGAATGCCTGGTCAGCCAGGAGTCTCTATTTTTAGAATGCTGAGGTCACCCAGGTGTCTCTATCATTAGAATGCCTGAGGTGGCCAGAGTCTCTCCATTAAAATGCCTGGGGTCACAGGTCTCTATCATTAGAATGCCTGAGGTTGGCCAGGTGTCTCTATTAGAATGCCTGAGGTCAGCCAGGAGTCTCTATCTTAGAATGTATGATGTCGCCCAGGTGTCTGTTTCATTAGAATGAATGGGTGGGTCAGAGTCTCTATCATTAGAATGCCTGAGTCACCCAGGTGTCTTTATCATTAGAATGCCTGTAGTCACCCAGGTGTCTATCATGAGAATGCCTGGGGTCGCTTATGTGTCTCTATCATTAGAATGCCTGGGGTCAGAGTCTCTATTTTAGAATGCCTGAGGTTGGCCAGGTGTCTCTATTTTAGAATGCCTGGTCAGCCAGGAGTCTCTATCCTTAGAATGCTGAGGTCACCCAGGTGTCTCTATTAGAATGCCTGGTCAGCCAGGAGTCTCTATCATTTGAATGCCTGAGGTCACCCAGGTGTCTATCATTAGAATGCCTGGGGTCTGCCAGGAGTCTTCCATTAGAATGCCTGAGGTTGGCCAGGTGTCTCTATATTAGAATGCCTGGGGTTGGCCAGAGTCTCTTCATTAGAATGCCTGGGGTTGGCCAGAGTCTCTATTTTAGAATGCCTGGGGTTGGCCAGAGTCTCTCATTAGAATGCCTGGTCAGCCAGGAGTCTCTATTTTTAGAATGTTTGATGTTGGTCAATTGTCTCTATCATTAGAATGCCTGGGGTTGGCCAGGAGTCTCTATCCTCAGAACGCCAGAGGTCGGCTAGGTGTCTCTAATATTAGAAGCCTAGGGTCGGAAGGAGTGTCTATCTTTAAAATTCCTGAGGTCACCCAGGTATCTATCATTATAATGAGTGGGATTGACCAGGTGTCTCTATGCTTAGAATGCCGGAGTTTGCCCATGTGTCTCCATCATTACAATGCCTGGGGTCGGCCAGGAGTCGCTCCCATTATAATGCCTGTGGTGGGCCAGGAGTCTCTATGCTTAGAATGTCTGTGGTTGGCCAGATGTCTCTGTCATTAGAATACCTGGGATGGCCAGGTGTCTCTATTCTTAAAATGCCTGTAGTCACCCAGGTGTCTATATCATTAGAATACCTGGGGTTGTCCATGTGTCTCTATAATTATAATGCCTGGGGTCAGACAAGAGTCTCTCACATTAGAATGCCTTGGGTCATCCAGGAGTCTCTATCCTTAGAATTCCAGAGGTCGCCCATTTGTCTATTATTTGAATGCCTCTTGTTGGAGGAGCCTCTATCCATATATTGCCTGAGGTCACGCAGGTGTCTCTATCATTAGAATGCCTATGGTTGGCTGGGAGGTTCTCCTGTTAGAATTCCTGAGGTTACAGAGATATCTCTACCTTTAGAATGCCTAAGGTCAGCCAGGAGTCTCTCTCATTAGAATTCCTCAGTTCAGCCAGGGGTCTGTGTTTTTAGAATGCTGGAGGTCACCCAGGTGTCTTTATCATTAGAGTGCATGAGGTAGGCCAGGAGTCTCTCCTATTAAAAAGCCTGGGGTCGGACAAGAGTCTCTATACTTAGAATGCCTGAGGTTGGCTAGGGGTCCCTATCATCAGAATGCCTGATGTCAACCAGAAGTCTCTATCATTAGAATGTCTGAGGTTGCCCAGGTGTCTGTTTCATTAGAATGAATGGGGTGGGTCAGGAGTCTCTATCGTTAGAATGCTGACTGTTCCCTAAGTGTCTTTATCATTTGAATGTTTAGCACCAGACGGGGGTGTCTACCCTTAGAGTGCCTGAGGTCGCCCATGTGTCTCTATCATTGGAATGCCTGGGTTCAGTCAGAAGTCTCTATTTTTAGAATGTCTGAGGTTGGCCAGGTGTCTCTGTTTTTACAATAGCTGGGGTCAGCCAAGAGTCTCCATCCTTAGAATTCCCGAGGTCGCCCTGGTGTCTATCATTAAAATGGCTGTGATCAGACAGGAGTCTGTATCTGCATGTTTGACATTGCCCAGGTGTCTTTATCATTAGAATCCCTGGGGTCTGCCAGGAGACTCTTCCATTAGAAGGCCTGAGGTTGGCCAGATGTCTTTAAGTATTACTTAAAATACCTGGGGTTGGCCAGGAGTCTCTTTCATTTGAATGCCTGAGTTCCTCCAGTTGTCTCCATGTTTAGAATTTTGGAGATTGTCCAGGTGTCTATCATTAGAATGCTTTGTGTCAACCAGCAGACTCTCCCGTTAGAATGTTTGAGGTCACTCATGTTTCTCTATCATTAGAATGCCTTGGGTCAGCAAGGAGACTTTCCAGTTAGAATGCATGAAGTTGGCACATGTGTCTATTCTTAGAATGCCTTGGGTCACCCATGAGTCTCTCCTGGTAGAATGCCTGAATTCGGCCAGGTGTATGAATCCTTAGAAGTTGGAGGTCGCCCAGGCGTCTCTATCATTAGAATCCATGGGGATGGCCAAGAGTCTCTCCCATTAGAATACTTCAGGACAACCAGGAGTCTCTATCCTTATAATGCCTGAGGTCAGCCAGGTGACTCTATTATTAGAAAGGCTCGGGTCAGCCAGGAGTCCTAATTTTAGAGTGCCTGAGGTTGGCCAGGCGTCTCTGTCATTAGAATGCCTGTGGTTGGTTAGGAGTGTCTATTTTTAGAGTGCCTGGTGTCATCCAGTTTTCTCTATCTTTAAAATGCCAGGTATTGGCCAGGAACCTCTGTCATTAGAATACCTGGTGTGGTCAACAAGTGTCTCACATTAGAATGCCTGGGGTCAACCAGATGTCTCTGTTTTTAGAATTCCTGAGATCTCCAGGGTGTCTCTATCATTAGTATGCCTCAGTTCTGCCAAGTCTAATGGGAGTCTTTCCCATTAGAATGCCTGAATTCGGTCAGCAGTCTCTCCAGTTAGAGTGCCTGAAGTCCAACAGGTGTCTCTATTTTTAGAATGCATGAGGGCATACAGGTGTCTTTATCATTAGAATGCATGCCATAGTCCACAAGTCTCTATTTTTAAAATTCCTGTGGTCGGCCAGGAGTCTGTTTTGTTAGAATGCCTGTGGTCGGCCAGGAATTTCTCTCATTAGAATGCCTGGGATGGCCAGAAGTCTCTATCCTTAAAATGTCAAAAGTCCCCAAGCTGTCTCTCTTTAGTATGTCTGGGGTCAGCCAGGAGTTTCTATCCTTAGAACGGCTGAGGTCTCCCAAGTGTCTCTATTTTTGGAACGTCTGGGGTCACCAGTGTGTCTCTATTATTAAAATGCCTGGGGTCAGACTGGAATCTCTTTCATTAAAATGCCTGGGGTCAGCCAGGAGTCTCTACCCTTAGAATTCCCGAGGTCACTCATATTTTTATTATTAGAATGCCTAGTGTCACAGGAAAGTCTGTCCATGGAATACCTGAGGTCACACAGATGTCTCTCTTATTAGAATGTCTGGGGTTGAGCAGGAGACTCCCATGTTAGAATGCCTGAGGTCAGCCAAAGGTCTCTATCCTTAGAATGCCTGGGGTCACCCAGGAGTCTCTCCTGTGAGAATGCCTGAGTTCAGCCAGATGTCTCTATCCTTAGAATGCTGGAGGTCACCCAGGTGTCCCTATTGTTGGAATACCTGAGATCAGCCAGAAGTCGCTTTCATTAAAATGCTCGGGGTCCGACAGTAGTTTTTATCCATAAAATGCCTGATGTCAGCCAGGTGTCTCTGTCACTGAAATGCCTGGTGTTGGCCAGGAGTCTATATCCTTAGAATGCTTGAGGTTGACAAGGTATCTCTCTCATTAGAATTCCTGGGGTCAGCCGGGAGTTGCTCTGGTTAGAAAGCCAGAGTTTGGGCAGATATCTCTATCCTTAGAATGCCTGATGTCAACCACGTGCTCATTGGAATGACTGTGGTAAACAAGGAGCCTCTATCCTTAGAGTTCCTGAGGTCACCCACATGTCTCTATCATTAGAATGCATGGAATCGGCCAGTAGACTCTACCCTTAGAAAGCCTGAGGTGGATCAGATGTCCCTACCTTTAGAATGCCTTGGGCCAGATAGTAGTCTATATCCTTAGAATGTCTGAGGTCATCCATGTGTCTCCGTCATTAGAATGCCTGTGTTCAGCCAGGATTCTCTATTATTAGAATGCCTGCAGTTGGCCAGGAGTCTCTCCTGTTAGAATGTCCTGGTTGATCAGGTGTCCCTATTGTTAGAAAGCTTGAAGTTACCTAGTTGTCTCTATAATTAGAATGCCTGGGGTATGCCAAAAGTCTCCATCATTAGAATGCCTGGAGCTAAACAGGATTCTCTAGCGTTAGAATGTTTAGTGCCAGCCAGGTGTATCCTTACAATGCCTGATGTCACCCAGGTGTCTCTATCATTAGAAGGCCTGGTGTTGGCCAGAAGTCTCCCCCATTAGAATACCTGTTGTTGGCCAGGTGTCTCTAATATTATAATGCCTGAGGCTTTCCATGTGTCTCTATCAGTAGAATGCCTGGGGTCAGCCAGGACCCTCTATCATTAGAATACCTATGTTCAGAAAAGAGTCTCTCCCATTAGAATCCCTGTGGTGGGCCAGGTGTCTCTATTTTAGAATGCCTGATGTTGCCCAGGAATCTGTATCATTAGAATGCCTAGAGTTGGCCAGGAGATTCTCTCGTTAGCATGCATAAGTTTAGCCAGGAGTCTATCCCATTAGAATGTCAGGTTTTGGCTGAGTGTTTTCTATCCTTAGAATGTCTGATGTCACCCATGTGTCTTTATCATTAGAATGCCTGGGATCCACTTAAGTCTCTTCCATTAGAATGCCTGGGGTCATGCAGAAGTCTCTCCCATTAGAATGCCTGTGATCAGCCAGGTGTCTCTATTAGAATGCTGAGGTTGCCCAGGTGTCTCTATTTTAGAATGCCTGGGTCAACCAGGTGTCTCTATCATTAGAATGCCTGGGGTAGACAGGAGTCTCTATTATTAGAATGCCTGTGGTCACCCAGGAGTCTCACCTGTTAGAGTGCCTGCGGCCAGTCAGGTGTTTCTACCCTTAAAATGCTTGAGGTCTCCCAGGTGTCTATATCATTAGAATGCCTGTGATCAGCCAGGTGTCTGTGCCTTTACAATGCTTGGGGTCGGCCTGCTGTCTCTATTATTAGAATGTTTGAGATTGGACAGGTGTCTCTATCATTAGAATACCTGTTGCAGGCCAGGAGTCTCTCCCGTTAGAATTCCTGGGATCAATCATGTGTCTCTATCCTTAAAATGCCTGTGGTTGGCCAGGAGTCTCTGTCATTAGAATGAATGATGTCACCCAGGTGTCTTTATCATTACAATGCCTGGTGTTGGCCAGAGTCTCTATCATTAGAATGCCTGGTTGTGGGTGTCTATCCTTAGAATGCCTAAGGTTGCCCAGTTGTCTCTGTTATTAGACTGTCTGGGGTCGGTCAGCAGTCTCTATCATTAGAATGCCTATGGTCAGCCATGAGCCTTTCCCGTTAGAATGCCTGGGGTCGGCCAGGTGTCTCTATACTTCAAATGTCTGATGTCACCCAGGTGTCTTTATCATTACAATGCCTGTGGTTGGCCAAAAATCCCTCTCATTAGAATGCTTGTGTCCCGCTAGGTGTGGTCCATCTTTACAATGGCTGAGGTTGCCCAGGTGTCTCTATGATTAGAATGCCTGGGTCTGGCCAGGAATCTTTCCCATTATAATGCCTGGGGTCGGCCAGGTGTCTCTATTCTTAGCAAAACTGAGGTTAAACAGGTGCCGCTATTATTAGAATGCCTGGGGTCATTTAAGACTCTCTCCTGTTATAAAGTCTGAAGTCGGCCAGGTGTCTCTATCTTTAGAATGCCTGACTTTGCTCAGGTGTGTCTCTATCATTAGAATGTGTGGGATTAGCAAGGAGTCTTTATCATTAGAATGCCTGGAATTGGCCAATAATCCTTTCCTTTATAATGCCTGGAGTGAGCCTGGTGTCTCTATTTTAGAATACTTGAGGTCCCCTAAGTGTCTCTATCATTACAATGCATGGAGTTTGGCCAAGAGTCTCTGTTACTAGAAGGCCTGGAATTGGCCAGAAGTCTCTATTATTAGAATGCTTGAGGTCATCCAGGAGTATCTCCCCTAGAATGCCTGGGGTGTGCCAGGTGTCTGTATGCTTAGAATGAGGGAGGTTTCACAGTTGTTTTCCTTAGAATGCCTGAGATAGGCCAGGAGTCTCTATCATTATAATGTCTAGGGTCAGCTTGTAGTATCTTTCTTTAGAATGCCTGGGGTCAACCAGGTGTCTCTATCCTTAAAATATCTGATGTCACACAGTTGTCTCTATCACTAGAATGCCTGGGTTTGGCCAGCAACCTTTTCTGTTGGAATGCCTTCGGTAGGTAAGGTGTCTCTATCTTTAGAATGCCTGAGGTCACCCAGGTGTTCTATCATTAGAATGTCTGCCTGGGGTCAGTCAAGTGCCTCTCCAGTTAGAATACCTAGGGTAGGCCAGGAGTTTCTCCCATTAGATTGCCTCATTGGGCCAACTGTCTCTATCTTTAGAATGGCTGAGGTGGCACAGGTGTCTCTACTATTAGAATGCCTGAAGTTGGCCAAAAGTCTTTCTCATTAGAATGTCTGTGGTCTGCCAGCTGTCTCTATCCTTAGACTGCCTGAGATCGCCCAGGTGTCTCTATCATTAGAATGCCTGGATTCAGCCAGAAGTCTCTATCATTAGAATGCTTGGTGACAGTTAGAATTCTCCAACGTGAGAATGCCTGGGTTCAGCCAGGTGTCTCTATCTTTAGAATGCCTGAGCCCCCACCCCCAGGCGACTCTACCTTTAGAATGCCTGGAGTTGGCCAGAAGTCTTTCTCATTAGAATGTCAGGAGTTTCTGTCTTTAGAAAGCATGAGGTTACTAAGGTGTCTTTATCAGTAGAATACCTGTGGTTGGCATGTGTATCTCTCATTAAAATGTCTGAAGTTAGCCTAGTGTCAATGTTCTTAGAATGCCTGATGTCACCCAGGAGTCTCTATCACTAGATTGCCTGGGTTCAGCCAGGAGTTTCTCCCATTAGAATGCCTATGATTGGCCACGTGTCTCTACCATTAGAATGCCTCTGATTGGCCAGGTGTTTCTATCCTTAGAATGCCTGAGATCACACAGGTGTCTCTATCATGCCTGGGTTAGGCCACTTGTCTCTATCATTAGAATGCCTGGGGTCAGCCCAGAGTCTCTCTCATTAGAATGCCTGGGATCGGCCAGGTGTTTCTATCTGTAGAATGCCTGATGTCCTCCAGGTGTCTTTATTGATAGAATGCCTGGGGTTAGGCAAGAGTCTCTCCAGATTAAATACCTGTGGTCAGACAGGAGTCTCTCCTGTTAGAATGCCTGGTTTTGGCCAGGTGTCTCTATGTTTAGAGTGCCTGAAGTTGTAAACGTGTTTCTATCATTGGAATGCCTTGGATCAGTGAGGAGTCTCTGTCATTAGAGTGCCTGTGGTCAGCCAGGAGCCTCTCTCATTAGAATGCCTAGGGTCAGCCAGGTGTTTCTATCATCACAATGCCTGTGGTCGCCAAGGTGTGTCACTCATTAGAATGCCTGAGGTCGGCCAGGAGTCACTATCATTAGAATGCCTGGGATAAGCCAGGAGTCTCTACCATCATAATATCTGGTTAAGTCAGGAGCCTCTCCCCTTAGAATGCCTTTGGTCGGCCAGGTGTCTCTATCCTTGGAATGCCTGAGGTCGCCCAGGTGTCTCTATCATTAGAATTCCTGTGGTCATCCAGGTGTCTCTATTATTAGTATGTCTGAAGTAGCAGAGGTGTTTCTATCATTAGAATTCCTGGGGTAAGCCATGACTCTCTATCATTAGAATGCCTTGGGTCCACCAGGAATCTCTCCCATTAGAATTCCTGGGGTCATCTAGGAGTCTCTCTCATTAGAAAGCCGAGCATGGAGTCTCTTCCATTAGAATGCCTAGGATAGTCCAGAAGTCACTATTATTAGAATGCTTGTGGTAGACTTGGAGTATCTCCTGTTTGAATGCTTGGGGTTGGCCAGGTGTCTTTATCCTGAAAGATGTCTGAGATCGCATAGGTGTCTCTAATATTAGTATGCCTGAGGAAGGCCAGGAGACTCTATCATTAGAATATCTGGTGTCGGCGAGGGTTCTCTCCTATTACAATGCCTGAGGCCAGCCAAGTGTCTCTATCCTTAGAATTCCTGAGGTTACGCAGATGTCTCTATATTAAATTGCCTGGAGTTGACCAAAAGTCTCTATGATCAGAATGCCTTGGGTTAGCCAGTAATCTCTCCCATAGAATGTCTGAGGTCAGCCAGGTGTCTCTGTCCTTAGAATGTTTAGGTCCCTTAACTGTCTCTATCATTGGAATGCCTGAAGTCAGCCAGAAGATTTTATCATTAGAAGGCCTGGGGGTGGCCAGGAGTCTCTCTTGTAAGAATGTCTGGGATCGGCCAGGAGTCTCTCCTGTTCAAATGTGTGGGGTCAGCCAAGAGTTTCTATCATTAAAACAGTTGGGGTCAGCCAGGTGTTTCTATCATTAGAATGTCTGAGGTCAGCTAGGTGTCTCTCTCCTTAGAATGCCTAGGGTCAGCCAGGTGTTTCTATCATTAGAATGTCTGGGATAAGCCAAGACTCTCCATCATTAGAATGCCTGGCTTCAACCAGGTGTCTCTGCCATTGGAATGACTAGGCTCGGCCAGGTGTCTCTACCTTTAGAACGATTGAGGTTCCACAGATTGCATAGATATCTTCATCATTAGAATGCCTGGGGTGGGCCAGGTGTCTCTACCGTTAGAATGCCTGAGGTCGCCCAGGAGTTTCTATGATTAGAATGCCTTCAGTGTGCCAGGAGTCTCTATCGTTGGAGTGCCTGAAGAAAATAACATGTCTCTATCATTAGAATGCTTGGGATTGGCCAGGAGTCTCTCACCTTAGAAAGTGTAGGGTCGTCCAGGAGTCTCTCTTGTTAGAATGCCTGGAGTCGGCCAGGTGTCTCTATCATTAGAATCTGTGTGGTCACAAACGTGTCTGCATCATTAGAATGCCTGAGGAAGGCGAGAAGTTTCTATCATTAGAAGGCCTGTGATTGGCCAGGAGTCTCTCCCATTAGAATGCCTGATTGGCCAGGAGTCTCTTGTTAGAATGCCTGAGTCTCCCATTAGAATGCCTGAGTCGCCAGGTGTCTCTATCATTAGAATGTCTGGGGTCAGCCAGGTGTCTCTATCATTAGAATGCCTGGGTCACCCAGGAGTCTATCATTAGAATGCCTGGGATGGGCCAGGTGTCTCTACCGTTAGAATGCCTGGGGTCGTCCAGGTGTCTCTGTTCTTAGAATGCCCGAGGTTGCACAGTTGTGTCTATCATTAGAATGGCTGGGTTGGCCAGGTGTCTCTATCATTAGAATGCCTGGGTTGGCCAGAGTCTCTTCATTAGAATGCCTGGGTCAGCCAGGAGTCTCTCATTAGAATGCATGGAGCTGTTGTATATATTTTTAGAATGCCTGAGGTCACAGGTGTCTCTATCATTAGAATGCCTGGGGTCGTCCAGGTGTCTCTGTTCTTAGAATGCCTGATTGGCCAGAAGTCTCTATCATGAGAATGCCTGTGGTCAGTCAGGAGTTCCTCCTGTTAGAATGCCTGAGGTTGGCCAGGTGTGTCTATCCTTAGAATGCCTGTCATCACCCAGAAGTCTCTATGATTAGAATGCATAGGGCAGGCCAGGAGTCTCCACCATTAGAATGCCTGGAAAGAGCAAAGTCTCTATGGTTAGAATGTCTGGCATTGGTCAGGTGTCTCTCTTGTTAGAATGCCTTAGGACAGCCAGGGTTCTCTATCCTTAGAATGCCTGAAGTCGCCCAGGTGTCTTTATCATTGGAATGCCTGGGGTTGGTTGGGATTCTCTCTTCTTAGTATTCGTTAGGTTGGCCAAGTGTGTCTATCCTTAGAATGTTGGTGTCAAGAGTGTTTTTCATTAGAATATCTGGGGTCGGCCAGAATTCCCTCCCATTAGAATGCCTGGAGTCAGACAGGTGTCTCTATCAATAGAATTCCTGAGGTCCTCCAGGTAACACTATTATTAGAATGCCTGGGTTCTGCTAAGCATCTTTATCATTATAATTCCTGAGGTTGGCCAAAAGTATCTCTTGTTAAAATGCCTGGGGTCAACCAGAAATCTCTCATGTTAGAATGCCTTTGATTGGCCAGGTGTCTTTATCCTTAGAATAACTAAAGTTGCCCAGGTGTCTGTAACACTAGAATGCCTGGGGTAGACCATTAGTCACTATTATTAGAATGCCTGTGGTGGACCAAGAGTCTCTCTCATTAAAATGGCCGGAGTCGGCCAGGTGTCTGTATTGTTAGAATGCTGAGGTCACACAGGTGTCTCTATCATTAGAAAGCTTGGAATAGGCCAGAAGCCACTATCATTAGAATGCTGGTGGTAAAAGTCTCTCCTTAGAATGCTGAGGTAGAAGGTGTCTCTCTATCTAGAATGCCTGTCATCAAGGTGGCTATTAGAATGCCTGGAGGTGGCTAGTCTCTGTCATTAGAATGCCTGAGTCAGCCAGTCTCTCATTTGGTGCTGGGGCCCAGGTGTCTATCTTTAGAATGCCTGATTTGGCCCAGGTGTGTCTTTTCATTTGGAATGTCTTGAAGCAGAATTCTCTCAAATGCCATGGTCAGGTGTCTCTTTTTTAGATGCCTGGGTCAGGTCTCTATCATTAGAATGCCTAATTTTGACCAGGAGTTTCTATGATTAGAATGCCTGGGTCATAGTCTCTCATTAGAATGCCTGAGCTAGAATTTCTCATTTGTAGGTGCTGAGTGTATCTATCATTAGAATGCCTGGGGTGATTCTCTATCATTAGAATGCTGAGTTCACAGTGTCTCTATCATTAGAATGCCTGGTCGTCAGGAGTCTCTCTTAGAATGCCTGGGTTGGCCAGTTTCTATCCTTAGAATACCAGGGTGGCAGGTTCTCTATCATTAAATGCCTGAACAGAGTCTCCATCTAGAATGCCTTGGATCATAGGGACTCTTGTTTCTTGCCTGAATCAGCCAGGGTATTTTGTTAGAATGCCTGGGTTGGGTGTCTCTATCATTAGAATGCCTGATCACAGTGTCTCTCTATCAATGCTGCCAAGTCTCTATTATTAGCTGGGTTGCAGTTTCTTTCATTAGAATGCCTGGGAACAGCCAGGCGTGGCTATCTTTAGAATGCCTGGGTTCACACAGGTGTCTCTAGCATTAGAATGCCTGAGGTTGGCCAGTAGTCTCTCCCTTTAGAATGCCTGGGGTTGTCTCTACCCAAAATGCCTGGTCTGTCTCTATTATTAGAATGCCTGTTGCCAGGAGTCTCTCATTAAAATGCCTGAGATTATAGTGTCTTTGATGATTGATGTCACAGTTTTATTTAGACTGTGGTTGGCCAGGAGCCTCTATCATTAGAATGCTTGGTGTCGACCAGGAGTCTCTCCCATCAGAATGCCTGGGGTCAGCCAGTTGCCTCTAATTTTTGAATGCCTGAGGTCACACTGGTGTCTCCATCATTAGAATGCCTGGGGTAGGCCAGGAGTTTTTATCATTAGAACACCTGGTGTCAGCAAGGAGTCTCTCACATTAGAATGCCTGGTTGGACAGCAGTCTCTTCCATTAGAATTCTTGGGGTTGGACAGGTGCCTGTATCCTTTGAATGCCTGAGGTCGCCCAGGTGTCTCTAGCATTAGAATGTTTGGGATTATCCAGGAGTCTATTATTAGAATGCCTGTGGTCAGCCAGGAGTCTCTCCTGTAGAATGCCTAAAGCCGGACAGGTGTCTCTATCTTTAGAATGACTGAGGTTGCACCGTTGTATATCATTGGAATGCCAGAAATAGGCCAGGAGTCACTATCATTAAAATGTCTGTGGTCGACCTGGAGTTTCTCCCGTTAGAATGCCTAGTTTTGGCCAGGTGTCTCTATCTTCAGCATGTCTTATGTCACCCAAGTGTCTCTATCATTAAAATTTCTGAGGACGATTAGGAGTCACTATCATTAGAATGTCTGAGGTCAGCTAGGTGACTGATGTCACTCTTCATTAGAAAGAATGTCTGGGGCAGCCAGTGTCTCTATCAGAATGCCTGGGTCTCCAGTCTATCATTAGAATGCCTGGGTCAATGTCTCTGTCTCTTAGAATGCCTGAGGTCCCCAGGTGTCTCTCATTAGAATGCCTGGTTGGAGTGTCTCTATCATTAGAATGCCTGGATTTGGCAGGAGTTTCTCATTAGAATGCCTGGTTGGCCAGATATCTCTTTCCATAGAATCCCCGAGGTCACACAGGTGCCTTTATCATTAAAATGCCTGAAGACGGCCAGGAGTCTCAATCATATGAATTGTCTCTATCATTAGCATGCCTGGCTAACCCCTGGCATCTTAATGGGAGAGACTCCAGGCCGACCACAGGCCTTCTAATGATAGAAACTCCTGGTCATGTGTCTCTATCTATAAAATATCTCTATCCATAAAATGTCTCTATCCATAAAATGCCTGTCATTGCCCAGGTGTCTCTATCATTAGAATGCCTGGGGTCTGTCAGGAGTCTTTATCATTAGAATGCCTTGGATCAGCCAAAAGACTGTCCCGTCAGAATGTTTGAGTTTGG
Organism: Cercopithecus mona; assembly: GCA_014849445.1. Taxonomy (NCBI): domain Eukaryota; kingdom Metazoa; phylum Chordata; class Mammalia; order Primates; family Cercopithecidae; genus Cercopithecus; species Cercopithecus mona. Next base: position 714,192 of record JABBCR010000212.1, on the reverse strand, counting down.
CCAGGTGTCTCTATCCTTAGAATGTCTTTTGTCACCCAAGTGTCTCTATCATTAGAATGCCTGAGGACAGTTAGGAGTCACTATCATTAGAATGTCTGAGGTCGCAGGTGTGTCTTTTGTTACAAAGCCTGTAGTCGGCCAGCTATCTCTATCCTTAGAATGCCTGAGGTTGCACAGGTGTCTCTATCATTAGAATGCCTGACTTAAGTCAGGCATCTCTGTTATTAGAATGCCCGCTGTCAGCCAGGAATCTCTCCTGTTAGAATGCCTTGGGTTGGCCTGGTGTCTCTATCATTATAATTGCTGAGGTCGCCCAGGTGTCTCTATCAGTAGAATTCCCAGGGTAGGACAGGACTATTTATCATTAGAATGCCTGGAGTCAGCCCGGACTCTCTCATGTTAGAATGCCTGTGGTTGGCCTTGTGCTTTTATACTTAGAATGCCTGTGGTCAGAGTGTCTCATTAGAATGCCTAGGTGGACAGGAGTCTCCATTAGAATGCCTGGGTTGGCCAGGTGTCTCTATAGAATGCCTGAGGTCATCCAATTGTCTATTATTACTTTGCCTTAAATGCCTGAGTCTCTATCTTAAGCATGCCTTGGGCCAGCCGGTGTCTCTTCCATTATTATGCCTTAGATCAGCCAAGTGTCTCAATTCTTAGAATGCCTGAGGTTGCCCAGGTGTCTCTGTCATTAGAATGCCTGGGGTAGGTCAGGAGTCTCTGTCATTAGAATGCCTAGTGTTGGAGGTTTCTAGAATGCCTTGGGTCACCAATGTCTCTATCTTAGAATGCCCCAGGGTCTGTCTTTTATCATTAGAATGCTGGGTGGCCAGAGTCTATCTATTAGAATGCCTGGGGTCTCAGATGTATCTGTTTAGAATGCCTTCTGCCATTCTATCATTAGAAACCCTGAGGTCAGCAGAGTATCTCCTGTTAGAATGCTGGTTGGCAGGTGTCTCCATTCTTAGAATGCCTGGGTTGCCAGGTCCACTATCATTAGAATACTGGTGTCCTAGTCTCTATCATTAGAATGCCTGGGGTCAGAGTCTCTCTCATTAGAATGCCTGGAGTCATCCAGGTGTCTCTTTATAAAATGCCTGAGTCAAGGTGTCTCTACAATAGAATGCCTGGTCACAGGTCTCTCTTAACAATGCCTGGGATCTGCCAGGTTTCTCTATCTTCAGAATGCCTGAGGTCGCCCACGTGTCTCTATCATTAAAGTCCCAAGGTTCAGAAAGGAGTCTCTATCATTAGAATGCTTGGGGTCAGTCAGTAGTTTCTCCCATTAGAATGCCTTGGGTCGGCCACAAGTCTTTCAGGTTAGAATGCCTGAGGTTGGCCAGATGTCTCTATCCTTAAAATGCCTGAGGTTGCACAGGTATCTTTATCATTAGAATGCCTAGGGTAGTCCAGGCATTTCTATCATTAGAAAGCCTGGGGTCAGCCAGGAGTCTCTCTCGTTAGAATGTCTTGTGTTGGCCAGGTGTCTCTACCATTAGAATGTCTTAGTTGCCAGGTGTCTCTAGCATTAAAATGCCTGGGATTGGCCAAGTGTCTCTATCCTTAGAATGCCTGAGGTCAGCCATGTGTCTCTAGCCTTAGAATGCTGAGGTCACCCAGATGTCTCTATCATTAGAATGCCTGGGTTGGCCAGGTGTCTCTATTATTAGAATGCCTGGGGTCAGCCAGAGTCTCTCTTAGAATGCCTGAGGTTGGCCAGATGTCTCAATCATTAGAATGCCTAAGTCTCAGCCAGGAGCCTCTATCATTAGAATGCCTGCGTCAGCCAGGTGTCTCTCATTAGAATGCCTGGGTTGGCCAGGTGTCTCTATCTTAGAATGCCTGAGGTCACAGGTGTCTCTATTCTAGAATGCCTGAGTCACCAGGTGTCTCTATTAGAATGCCTGTGTTCAGCCAGAAATTTCACGCACTAGAATGCCTGGGGAAGGCCAGGAGTCTCTATCATTAGAATGCCTGTGGTCGACCAGGAGTCTGTCTGATTAGAAGGCCTGCAGTGGTCAGTTGTCTCTATCCTGACAATGCCTGAGGTCTCCCAGGTATTTCTCTCATTAGAATGCCTAATGTGGGCCAGGAATCTCTATCACTAGAATCCCTGTGGTTGGCAAGTTATTTCTCCCGTTAGAATGTCTGTTGTTGGCCAGCTGTCTCTATTTTAAGAATGCCTCAGGTCACCCAGGTGTCTCTATCATTAGAATGCCTGATGTAGTCTAGGAGTCTCTATTATTAGGATGCCTAGGGTTGGTCAGGGATCTCTATCATTAGTATGCCTGAATTTGGCCAGGAGTATCTTCTGTTAAAATGCCTGGGGTTTTGCAGGTGTCTCTATCCTTAGAATGCTTGAAGTCACACAGGTTTCTCTATCATTAGAATTAATGGGATAGGCCAGGAGTCTCTATTATTAGAATGCCTGGGTCGACCAGCAATCTCTCTCATCAGAATGTCTGGAGTTGACCAGGTGTCTCCATCCTTAGAATGCCTTATATCAAATAGGTGTGTCTATTTTTAGAATGCCTGAAGTCACACAAGTGTCTCTATCATTAGAATGCCATTATCATTTAGCTAGAGTGCCTGAGGTTTGCCAGATGTCACTATCCTTAGAATGCCTGAGATCACCCAGGTGTCTCTATCTTTAGAATGTCTGTGTTCACCCAAGAGTCTTTATCACTAGAATGCCTAGAGTCGGCCTGAAGTCTTTCCTGTTAGAATTCCTGGGGTTGGCCAGTGTCTCTATCTTTAGATTGACCGAGGTCACACAGTTGTCTACCACTGGAATGCCTGGGATAGGCCAGAAGTCTGTATGATTAGAATGCCTAAAATCAGCTTGGAATCTCTCCCATTAGAATGCCTGGGTTTGGTCAGGTGTCTCTATTATTAGAATGCCTGAGGTCCCCAGATGTCTCTATCATTAGAATGCCTGAGTCACAGGTGTCTCTATTCTTAGAAAGCCTGGGGTCAGCCAGGTGTCTCGATCCTTAGAATGCCTGGTCAGAGTGTCTCATTCCTTAGAATGCCTGAGTCACACAGGTGTCTCTATCATTTGAATGCCTGGGGTCAGCCAGAGTCTCTCCATTAGAATGCCTGGTCAGGTGTCTCTATCCTTAGAATGCCTGAGTCACCCAGGTGTCTCTATCTTAGAATGCCTGGGGTTGGTCAGGTGTCTCTATCCTTAGAATGCCTGGGTTGTGTCTCCTGTTAGAGTGCCTCAAGCAGGCCAGGTGTCTCTATTCTTAGAATTCCTGAAGTCACACAGGTGTCCCTTTCATCAGAATACCTGGGGTAGACCTGGAGTCTCTGTGATTAGAAAGCCTGGTGTCAGACAACTCTCTATTAGAATGCCTGTCAGGTGTCTCTATCAGAATGCCTGAGGTTGGCCAGTGTCTCTAACATTCGAATGCCTGAAGTAGGCCAGGAGTCTCAACCATTAGAATGTCTGTGGTCAGCCAGAATCTCTCTCCCATTAGAATGCCTGGAGTCGGCCAGGTGTCTCTATTATTTGAATGCATGATATCACCCAGGTGTCTCTATTATTATAATGCCTGGAGTCAGCATGGAGTCTCTACCATTAAAAAGCCTGTGTTCAGACAGTAGTCTCTTCTGTTAGAATGCCTGGGGTTGGTCAGGTGTCTCTATGTTTAGAATGCCTGAGGTCCCACAGGTTTCTCTAACATTAAATGCTTTTGCCAGAGTCTCTATTATTAGAATGCCTGGGGTAGGCCAGAGTCTCTATTAGAATGCCTGGGTCAGCCAGAGTCTCTATTAGAATGTCTGAGGTCGACCAGGTGTCTATATCATTAGAATGTCTGGGTTTGTTCAGTATTTTCTATCATTAGAATGCCTGTGATCGGCCAGGAATCTCTCCAATTAAAATTCCTTTGGTTGGCCAATAGTTTCTCAGATTAGAATGTTTGGATTTTATCAGGTGTCTTTATTCTTAGAATGCCTAAAGTCCCACATGTGTCTCTATTATTAGAAAGCCTGGGGTAGGCCAGGAGTCTCTATCATTTGAATGTCTGTGGTCAGCGAAAAGTCTCTCTCATTAGAATGCCTGGGTTCGGCCAGGTGTATCTATATTTAGAATTCCTTATGTCACACAGATGTCTCTATCATTAGAATGCCTGAAATAAGCCAGGAGTCTCTATCATTAGAATACTTGTGGTTGGCGCAGAGACTCTCCAACTAGAATGTCTGTGGTCAGCCAGGGGTCTCTATTGTTAGAATGTCTGATGTCACCCAGGTATCTCTATCATAAGGATGCCTTGGGTCAGCCAGGAGTCTCTCCCATTAGAAAGCCTGGGGTTGGCCAGGAGTCTCTTTCATTAAAATACCTGGGATCGGCCAGGTGTCTTTATTCTTAGAATGAATGAGGTCTTTCTGGTGTCTCTATGATTAGATAACCTGGGCTAGGCCAGGAGACTCTATCATTCAAATACCTTGGATCAGCCAGGAGTCTCTCATTAGAATGCCTGGTTGGCCAGGTGTCTCTATCCTTAGAATGCCTGGGTTCAGCCAGGTGTCTCTATCATTAGAATGCCTGGGTTGGCCAGGTGTCTCTATCATTAGAATGCCTGTGGTTGACCAGGAGTCTTTACTGTTAGAATGCTTGAAGTCAGCCAAGTATCTCTATCCTTAGAATGCATGAGGTCACACAAGTGTCTTTATCTTTAGAATGCATGGGGTCATAGAGGAGTCTGTATCATTAGAGTGCCTGAGGTTCGCCAAAAGTCTCTGCCCTTAGAATGCCGATGATTCTCCAGGAGGCTTTCCTGTTAGAATCTCTTAATCGGCCAGGTGTCTCTAACCTTAAAATGTCAGAAGTCACCCATTTGTTTATATCATTAGAATGCCTAGTGTCGGCCAGGATTCCCTTCAGTTAGAATGCCTGGGTTCAGCCAGGAGTCTCTCCAGTTTGAATGCCTGGGTTCAGCAAAGTATCTCTATCCTTAGAATGCCTGAGGTCACCCTGGTTTCTCTATCATTAGAATGTCTGGGGTCGCCTAGGGGTCTCTGTTATTACCATGCCTGGTGTGGGCCAAAAGTCCCTTTTGTTAGAATATCTGGGTTCAGCCAGTCATCTCTGTCTTTACAATTTTTGAGGTCTCACAAGTGTCTCTATCACTGGAATGCCTAGTGTAGGCCAGGAGTCTCTCCAACTAGAATGCCTAGGGTTGTCCAGGTGTTCCTACCCTTAGGATGCCTGGGTTGGCCAGGTGTCTTTATCATTAGAATGCCTGGGTTGGCCAGGTGTCTCTATCCTTAGAATGCCTTAGGTCAGTCAGGTGTCTCTATCATTAAAATGCCTGAGGATAGTCCTGGTGTCTTTATCACTACAATGCCTGGAGTGAGTCATGAATCCCTATCATTAGAATGCCTGGGGTTGACAATGAGTCTCTGTCATTAGAATCCCTGGGGTCGGTAAGGTATTTCTATATTTCAAATTCTTGAGATCACGCAGGTGTCTCTATTATTATAATTCTGGAGGACCTCCAGGAGTGACTATCATTAGAATGCCTGAGGTTGGCCAGGAGTCTTTCCCATTAGAATGTCTGAGGTCAGTCAGGTGTCTATATCCTTGGAATGACTGAGGTCCCACAGGTGTCTCTATCATTAGAAGCCTGAAACAGGCCAGGAGCCTCTAACATTCGAATTCCTGGGGTCTGCCAGTAGTCTTTATCATTAAAATACCTGAAGTAGGACAGGCATCTTTATCAGCAGAATGCCTGTGGTTGCCGGGAGTCTCTCTCATTAGAATGCCTGGGGTTGGCTAGGAGTCTCTCCCGTTGAAATGCCAGGGCTCAGCGAGGTGTTTCTATTTTCAGAATGCCTGAGGTTGGCCAAAATTCTCTCTCAGTAGAATGTCTGTGGCCCTCCAGATTTCTCCACCCTTACAGTGCCTGAGGTTCCCCAGGTGTCTCTATCATTAGAATGCCTGGGTTTGGCCAGGAGTCTCTATCAGTAGAATCCCTGTGGTTGGCCAATAATCTCTCCTGTTAGAATACCTTGAGTTGACCAGGTGTCTCCATCCTTAGAATGACTGAGGTCACCCAGGTTTCTCTATCATTAGAAAACCTTAAGTTGGCCAGAAGTATCTAACATTAGAATGTGTTAACATGTCTCTCATTAGAATGCCTGGTCAGTCAAGTCTCTACCTTAGAATGCCTGAGTCACAGGTGCTCTATCATTAGAATGTCTGATGCTCTCTATAGAAAGCCTGGGGGTCATCCAGACTCTCATTAGATGCCAGGTCAGCCAGGTGTCTAAAATTTAAGAATGCCTGAGATCATCCAGTTATCTTTATGATTAAAATGTCTGGGGTCAGCCAGAAGTCTCCATCATTAGAATGAATGGGTTCAGCCAGGACACTCTCTTGTTAGAATGCCTGGGGTCGGCCAGGAATATCTCCAGTTGAAATGCCTAGGTTAGGCCAGGTGTCTCTATCCTTAGAATGTCTGAGGTCTCCCAGGTATCTCCATCTTTAGAATGCCTGTGGTTGCACACCTGTCTATCATAAGAATGCCTGGGGTTGACCAAAACTGTTTCATTAGAATGGGATCAGGGGCTCTTATCTTAGAATGGGTGGCCAGAGGTGTCTCTATCATTAGAATGCCTGGGTGGCCAGGTGTCTATCATTAGAATGCCTGAGTCAGCCAGTCTCTCATTAGAATGCCTGGGTTAGGTGTCTGTATCCTAGAATGCCTTAGTCTCCAGAATCTATCATTAGAATATAGGTTGGCCAGAGACTCTATCATTAGAAAGTTTTGGGTCAGTCAAAAGTTTCTCCTGTTAGAATGTTTGGGGTTGGCAAGGTGGCTCTATCCTTAGAATGCCTGAGGTGGAACTGGTGTCTTTATCATTAGAATGCTTGGGTTATTCCAGGTGTCTCTATCATTAGAATGCCTGGGTTCACTCAGGATTCTCTCCCATTAGAATGCCTGTCACAATGTCTCTATCTTAGAATGCTGTGTCAGTCATGTTTATCCTTAGAATGCCTGGTTGCCCAGATGTCTCTATAATTAGAACGCCTGGATTGGCCAGTCTCTCATTAGAATGCTTGGGTCAGTTCTCTATCTGTTAAATGCTGGGTCAGCAGGTGTCCCTATTTAGAATGCCTGAGGTCACCCAGTGTCTATTTTTAGAATGCCTGGTGTCAGCCAGAACTTCCCCATTAGAATGCCTGTGGCAGCTGTCTCTATCATTAGAATGTCCTGATTGTCAAATGTCTCCATTATAGAATACCTGTTGTAGGCAGGAGTTCCCATTAGAATGCTGTCTTCCAGGAGTCTCTCATTAGAATGCCTGGTCTGGCCAGGTGTCTGTTAGAATGCCTGAGTCACCATGTTTCTATCATTAGAATGCCTGGTCAGCCAGGAATCTCTCCTGTAAATGTTGGTGGAGGTGTCTCTATTTTAGAATGCCTGAGGTCACCAGGTGTCTATCTTAGAATGCCAGAGTTGGTCAGTCTCTATCATTAGAATGCCTGTGACAGGAGTCTCTATTTAGAATGCCTGGTTCCAGAGTCTCCTGTTAGAATGCCTGAATCACAGGTGTCTCTATCCTTAGAATGCCAGGTCACAGTTGTCTCTATCATAGAATGTTTGTGGTCAGAGTCTGTATTATTAGAATGCCTGGGGTGGCCAAGAGTCTTTCTTAGAATGCCTTGAGAGGTGTCCCCATTAGAATGCCTGAGTCACCAGGTGTCTCTATCATTAGAATGCCTGGTCAGCCAGGTGTTCTATCTTAGAATGCCTGAGGTCCCCAGGTGTCTCTATTATTAGAATGCCTGTGGTGCCAGTCTCTATCATTAGAATGCCTGGGTCAGCCAGAGTCTAGAATGCCTGGGGTCAATCTATCATTAGAATGCCTGGTCACCAGAGTCTCTGTTAGAATGCCTGAGTCAGCCAGAGTCTCTCTGTTAGAATGCCTGGGTCAGTCAGGTGTCTCTATTTAGAACCTGAGGTCCCCAGTCTCTCATTAGAATGCAGGTTCAGCCAGGAGTCTCTCATTAGAATGCCTGGTCAGCCAGTGTCTCTGTATTAGAATGCCTGGTCAGTCAGGAGTCTCTTCCCTTGAAAACCTGGGTTTGGCCTGGTCTCTCATTCAATGTCTGAAGTCATCAGAGTCTCTATCATTAGAATGCCTGGGTGGCAGAAGTCTTTCATTAGAATGCCTGGGGTCCAGAGTCTCTATCCTTAGAATGCCTGGGTCTAACAGCTGTCATTTATTATTAGATGCAGGGAGTCTAGTCTCTTCATTAGAATTGGGAGTCTCTTCATTAGAATGCCTGTGAGCCAGATGTCTCTATCCTTAATGTCTGAAGGGGTGTCTCTATCATTAGAATGCCTGAGTGCCAGAGTCTCTGTCATTAGAATGCCTGAGGTCCAGGTGTCTCTATCTTAGAATGCTTGGGTTGGAGTCTCTATATTAGAATGCCTGGTCAGCCAGAAGTCTCTTGGAATGTGGATGGAGTCTCCCATTAGAATGCTTGTGGTCAACCAGTTGTCTCTATCCTTAGAACTCCAGATGTCACCCAGGTGTCTCTATCAAATGCCTGGTCACCAGAGTCATCTTTTAGAATGCCTGTGCAGTCTCTTCCTTAGAATGCCTGGGTTCAGGTTAGAATGCCTGAGTTCAGTGTCTATCATTTGCCAAAGGCCAGGGTCTCTATTATTAGAATTTGTCAAGTCTCCTTTTGAATGCCTGAATTTGGCCAGGTGTCTCTATCCTTAGAATGTCACCCAGGTGTTTCTGATTAGAATCTGAGTCACTAGGAATCACTATTATAGCTGTGGTGGCCAGGGTCTCTATAATTAGAATGCCTGGGTTGGCCAGGGTCTATTAGAATGCCTGGGGTCAAAGGAGTCTCTCTATCATTAGAATGAATTGGTTGGCCCAGGAGTCTCTCATTAGAATGCCTGGGGTCAGCCAGTCTTTCTTAGAATGCCTGAGTCCAGGTGTCTCTATCATTAGAATGCCTGGTCACCCAGTGTCTCTATCATTAGAATGCTGGGGTCCAGTCTCTCATTAGAATGCCTGGTTGGACCAGGTCTCCTAGAATGCCTCAGTCAGGGGTTTCTATAGAATGCCTAAAATCAGCCAGGAGTTTCTCTGTTAGAATGCCTGGGGTCAGAGTCTCTCTAGAATGTCAAGTCTGGAGGTGTCTCTATCATTAGAATGCCTGTGGTAGGCCTGGAGTCTCTATCATTCAAAAGACTTGAATCACTCAGGAGTCTCTCCCATTAAAATGCCTTGGATCCTCCAGTTGTCTCTGTCTTTAGAATGCTTGAAGTCACCCAGGTGTCTCTATCATCAGAATGTCTGTGGTTGGCCAAGTGTTTCTCACATTAGAATGTTTGGTTTCGGCCAGGTGTCTCTATCCTTAGAATGCCTCAGGTACCCCAAGTGTCTGTATCATTAGAATGCCTGTGGTAGTTCAGGAGTTTCTATCATTGGAATGCCTGGGGGTAGAGTCTCCTTAGAATGCCTGTTGTCAGCTCTCTGTCCTTAGAATGTGATTTAGATGACTCTTTCATTAGAATGCCTGGGGTGCCCAGAGGCACTATCATTAGAATGCCTGGTGAACAGGGGTCTCTCATTAGAATGCTGAGGTCAACCAGGTGTCTCTATTTTAGAATGCCTGAGTGGCCTAGGTGTCTCTATCAAGCCTGTTGCAGGATGTCACTATCATTAAAATGCCTGGGGTAGGCCAGGAGTGTTTATCATTAGAATACCTTGTGTCAGACAGGAGTCCCTCCTATAACATTTCTGGGTTTAACAGTGTGTCTCTATTCATAGAATGCCTGATATCACCCAGGTGTCTCTATCACTAGAATGCCTGGGGTCAAAAATCTCTCTCATTAGAATGCCTGTGTCAGTCAGGATCTCTTAGAATGCTGTCTCTGGTCTCATCATTGGAATGCTTTCATCCCAGATGCTGTAATGCCTGGTCTGTCTCTATCATTAGAATGCCAGGGGACCAGGTGTCTCCCTAGAAGGTGTTGCAGGTGTCTCCCATTAGAATGCCTGGGCCAGTGTCTCTATCATTAGAATGCCTGGGTTGCTGGGTGTCTCCCATTAGAATGCCTGGGTTGGTAGACTATTCCATTAGAATGCCTTGATTCACCATGTCTAGGTGTCTATCCTTAGAATGTACTCAAGGTCTCTATCATTAGAATGCCTGGGTCATCAGTCTCTCATTAGAATGCTGGGTTCCAGGTATCTTTATTCTTAGAATGCCTGAGGTTGCCCAGGTGTCTGTATTATTAGAGTTCCCAGAGTCTGCCAGGAGTCTCTATCATTAGAAGTTCTGAGGTCAACCAGGAGTCTCTCCCGTTAGAATGTTTGGTGTCTGCCAAGTGTCTATCCTTAGAGTGCCTGAGGTCACCCAGTTGTCTCTATCATTAGAATGCCTGGGGTTAGCAAAAAGTCTCTATCATTAGAATGCCTGTGCTAGGCCAGGAGTCTCTATAATTAGAGTCTGGGTCAGCCAGAGTCTATCATTAGAATGCCCAGGTCAGAGTCTCTATCATTAGAATGAATCAGGTTGTCTCACATTAGAATGCCTGAGGGTTGTAGAGTCTCTCCATTAGAATATCTGAGTCATCCAGGTGTCTCTATCCTTAGAATGTCAGGTCTCAGATGTCTATCATTAGAATGCCTGGAGAATGCAGGTCTCTATTATTAGAATGCCTGGTCTGCCAGGTTTCTCCATTAGAATGCCTGGTCAGCAGTCTCCTCATAGAATGCCTGGTCAGCCAGGGTCTCTCCTTTATAATGCCTGGGTTTCCAGGAGAGTCTCTGTTAGAATGCTGGGGTCAATAGGTATCCCTATCCTTGAATGCCTGAGGTTGCAGGTGTATCATTAGAATGCCTCTGGCCAAGTCTCTATCCTAGAATGCCTGGTTGCCAGGGGTCTCTATCCTTAGAATGCCTGGGTGAGGTGTCTCTTTAGAATGCCCAGGTTCGGGTGTCTCTATCATTAGAATGCCTGGGGTTGACAGGAGTTTCTCATTAGAATGCCTGGGGTAGGTCAGGTCTCTATCATTTGAATGCCTGGTTGGCCAGTGTCTCTGTTAGAATGCCTGGGGTCAGGTGTCTCTATCTTAGAATTATGAATTCCCAGTGTCTTTATCATTAGAATGACTGTGGTCAGCCAGGAGTCTCCATCATTAGAATGACATGAATCCTCAGAGGTTTCTCTTGTTTAATACCTGGGGTTGACCAAAATCTTTCCTGTTAGAATTCCTGTGGTGGGCCATGTGTCTCTATCCTTAGAATGACTGAGGTGGCCCAGGAGTCTCTAACATTAGAATGTCTGGAGTAGCCCATTAGTCTTTATTATTAGAATGTTTTTGGTGGACCAGGACTCTCTCTGGTTACAATGCCTGGGGTCGGCCTGGGGTCTGTATTCTTAGAACAGCTGAGTTTGCACAAGTGTCTATATCATTAGAATGCCAGAGGTAATCTACTAGTCTCTCTGATTAGAATGTGTGGACTTGGCCAGGAATCTCTCCGTTAGAATGCCTGGGGTCAGCCAGGTGTCTCTATCATTGGAATGCCTGGGTCAGGAGTCTCTATTAGAATGCCTGACCAGTCTTTCATTAGAATGCCTGGAGTCGCCAGGGGTCTCTCATTAGAAATTGGTAGCCAGTTTATTTTAGAATGCCTGAGGGGTCTCTGTCATTAGAATGCCTGATGTTCAGTGTCTCTATTATTAGAATGCCTGTTGGCTGAAGCCTTTATCATTAGAATGCCTGGGTCGCCCTGTCTATCCTTAGAATGCCTGGGGTCAGCCAGGTGTCTCTATTATTAGAATGCCTGAGGTCAGGTGTCTCTATCATTAGAATGCCTGGGTTGGCCAGGTGTCTCTATCTTAGAATGCCTGTCAGCCAGGTGTCTCTATCATTAGAATGCCTGAGGTCACAGGTGTCTCTATCATTAGAATGCCTGGGGTGCCAGATCTCTATTACTAGAATGCCTGGTCAGCCAGGTGTCTTTATCTTTAGAATGCCTGTTGGCCAGGTGTCTCTATCATTAGAATGCCTGGTCAGCCAGAGTCTCTATTAGAATGCCTGAGGTCAGGTGTCTCTATTTTTAGAATGCCTGGGGTCAGCCAGGTGTCTCTATCCTTAGAATGCCTGAGGTCAGGTGTCTCTATCATTAGAATGCCTGGGTTGGCCAGTGTCTCTATCATTAGAATGCCTGGGTGGCCAGGAGTCTCTCCCATTAGACTGACTGGGGTAGCCCAGTTGTCTCTATCATTACAATCCTGGAGTCGGCAGTAGTGTCTATAAATACAATGCCTGGGGTTGGCCAGGCATCTCTCCTATTAGAATGCCTGGGGTCGGCCAGGAGTCTCTCCAGTTAGAAAGCCTGGGGTCAGCCAGTTGTCTCGATCCTTAAAATGCCAGAGGTCACACAGGTGTCTCTACCATTAGAATGCTTGTGGTCAGCCAGGAGTCTCTATAATTAGAATGCCGGTGGTAGGCCAGATATCTCTATTGTGAGAATGCCTGAAGTTGCCCAGGGGTCTTTGCCATTATAATGCCTTTGGGTGGCCAGGTGTCTCTATTATTAGAATGCCTGGGGTCAGCGAGATGTCTCTCCCATTAAAATGCTTGGGGTAGGCCAGGAATCTTTCTCCTTAAAATGCCTGTGTGTTGCCGGGAGTCTCTATCCTTAGAATGCCTGAAGTCACACAGGTGTCTCTAACATTCGAATGCCTGAAGTAGGCCAGGAGTCTCAACCATTAGAATGTCTGTGGTCAGGTGTCTCTATCATTAGAATGTCTGGGGTTGGCCAGGTGTCTCTATCTTAGAATGCCTGAGGTCACCAGGAGTCTCTATTATTAGAATGCCTGGGTCAGCCAGAGTCTCTATCATTAGAATGCCTGGTCAGCCAGAGTCTCTATCCTTAGAATGCCTGAGGTCAGGTGTCTCTATCTTTAGAATGCCTGGGTTGGCCAGGTGTCTCTATTATTAGAATGCCTGAGGTCAGGTGTCTCTATTATTAGAATGCCTGGGGTCAGCCAGGAGTCTCTCCCATTAGAATGCCTTGTGTAGGCCAGGTGTCTCTATTCTTAGAATGCCTGGGGTCACAGGTGTCTCTATCAGAATGCCTGAGGCCAGGAGTCTCTCACATTAGAATACCTGGGGTCAAACAGGAGTCTCTTTTCTTAGAACGCCTGGCATCGGCCAGGTGTCTCTATCATTATAATGGCTTGGTTCGGCCAGGAGTCTCTTAGAATGCCTGGGTCCCAGGTGTCTCATTAGAATGCCTGGGGTGCCAGGTGTCTCTATCATTAGAATGCCTGGGTTGGCCAGGTGTCTCTATCATTAGAATGCCTGGGTTGGCCAGGAGTCTCTATTAGAATGCCTGAGGTCAGGTGTCTCTATCCTTAGAATGCCTGGTTGGCCAGAAGTCTCCATTAGAATGCTGAGGTCACCAGGTGTCTCTATCCTTAGAATGCTTGTCACAGGTGTCTCTATCATTAGAATGCCTGGGGTGCCAGATCTCTTGTTAGAATGCCTGGGTTGGCCAGGAGTCTCTATCCTTAGAATGCCTGGTTGGCCAGGTGTCTCTATCTTAGAATGCCTGAGTCAGCCAGAGTCTCTATCCTTAGAATGAGGTTGCCCAGGTGTCTATCATTAGAATGCCTGGGGTGCCAGGTGTCTCTATCATTAGAATGCCTGGGTTGGCCAGGTGTCTCTGTTATTGGAATGCCTGGGCTCAGCAAATAGTCTCTTTTGTTAGAATGCCTAGAATCGGCTAGGCATCTCTATCATTAGAATGCCTGAGTTTGTTAAGCTATCTCTATCATTAGAATGCCTGGGGTCAACCAGGTGTCTCTATCATTAGAATGACTAGGGTTGGCCAGGTGTCTTTATCTTTAGAATGCCTGGGTCAGCCAGGAGTCTCTATCCTTAGAATGTCTGATGTCACCCAGGTGTCTCTATTAGAATGCCTGGTGGCCAGGAGTCTCTCATTAGAATGCCTGGGTTGGCCAGGTGTCTCTATTTAGAATGCCTGAGGTCACAGGTGTCTCTATCATTAGAATGCCTGGGGTCTGTCAGGAGTCTTTATCATTAGAATGCCTGGGTCACCAGGTGTCTCTATCCTTAGAATGCCTGGGTTGGCCAGGTGTCTCTATTTTAGAATGCCTGGGTCACCAGGTGTCTCTATTATTAGAATGCCTGGGGTCAGCCAGAGTCTCTCCTGTTAGAATGCCTGGGGTCAGCCAGAGTCTCTCCTGTTAGAATGCCTGGGTTGGCCAGGTGTCTCTATTAGAATGCCTGGGGTCACCAGGTGTCTCTATCCTTAGAATGACTAGGGTTGGGCAGGAGTCTCTCCCCTTAGAAAGCCTGGGTTCAGTCAGGTGACTGTACCCTTAGAATGTCTGATGTCACCCAGGTGTCTTTATCATTAGAATGCCTTTGATCAGCCAGGAGTCTCTATTATTAGAATGCCTGTGGTCAGCCAGAAGTCTCTCTTATGAGAATGCTTGGGGTCTGCCAGGTGTATCCTTAGAATGACTGAGGAAGCACAGGTTTCTCTATCATTCAAATGCCTGTGTTAGGCTAGGAGTCTATCACTACAATGCCTAGAGTGGGGTAGGTGTTTCTATTTTTAGAATGACTGAGGTCACACAAGTGTCTCTATCTATAGAATGCCTCTGTTAGTTTCGGAGTCTCTATCATTGGAATTCCTAGACTTGGCCAGGAGTCTTTCCCGTTAAAATGGCTTGGATTGGCCAGGTTTCTCTATCCTTAGAATGCCTAAGGTCACACAGGTGTCCGTATAATTAAATTGCCTGGGGTCAGCCAGAGTCTCTATCATTAGAATGCCTGGATTGGCCAGGTTTCTATCCTTAGAATGCCTGGGTCACCAGGTGTCTCTATCATTAGAATGCCTGGGGTCAGCCAGGAATTTTTATCATTAGGATGCCTAGGGTTGGCCAGGAGCTCTCCTGTTAGAATGCCTGGGTTCAGTCAGGAGTCTCTCATTAGAATGCCTGGGTTGGCCAGGTGTCTCTATCTTTAGAATGCCTGGGTCACCAGGTGTCTCTATCATTAGAATGCCTGGGTTGGCCAGTACTCTCTATCATTAGAATGCCGGAAGTCCCCTTGGTGTCTCTCACTAGAATGACTGGGGTCAGCCAGGAGTCTCAATCCTCAGAATGCCTGAGGTCACAGTGTCTCTATCATTAGAATGCCTGGGTCACCAGGTGTCTTTATCATTAGAATGCCTGGGGTCAGCCAGGAGTCTCTCCCATTAGAATGCCTTGGGTTGGCCAGGTGTCTCTATCCTTAGAATGCCTGGGTGCCAGAGTCTCTATCATTAGAATGCCTGGTGGCCAGGAGTCTCTCATTAGAATGCCTGATCAGCCAGAGTCTCTATTAGAATGCCTGGGGTCAGCCAAGAGTCTCTATCCTTAGAATGTCTAAGGTCGCAGAGGTGTCTCTATCATTAGAATGCCTGGTGTTGGCCAGGTGTCTCTATCTTTAGAATGCCTGGGTTGGCCAGGTGTCTTTATCATTAGAATGCCTGGGTTGGCCAGGTGTCTCTATCATTAGAATGCCTGGGGTCCAGGTGTCTCTCATTAGAATGCCTGGGTTGGCCAGGTGTCTCTATTAGAATGCCTGAGGTCACAGTGTCTCTATCATTAGAATGCCTGGGGTCAGCCAGAATTTTTATCATTAGAATGCCTGAGTTTGTTAAGCTGTCTCTATCATTAGAATGCCTGAGGTCACAGTGTCTCTATCATTAGAATGCCTGGGGTCACCAGGTGTCTCTATCATTAGAATGCCTGGGGTCACCAGGTGTCTCTATCATTAGAATGCCTGGGTCGACCAGGTGTCTCTATCATTAGAATGCCTGGGGTCAGCCAGTTGTCTCTATCCTTAAAATGCCTGAGGTTGCACAGTTGTCTCTGTCATTATAATGCCTTGGGTAAGCCACAATTCTTTACCATTAAAATGTCTGGGGTTGACCTGGATTCTCTCCCCTTAGAATGCTTTGGGTTGGCCAGGTGTCTCTATCCTTAGAAACTCTGAGGTCCACAGGTGCCTCTATCATTAGAATGCCTGGGGTAGGACAGGAGACTCTAGCATTAGAATGCAATGGGTCAGCTAAGAGTATCTCATGTTAGAATGCCTGGGATCAGCCAGGTAATTCTATCCTAAGAATTTCTTACGTCGCCCAGGTGTCTCTATCAGTAGAATTCCTGGAGTAGGCCAGGAGTCTTCATCTTTAAAATGCCTGAGGTTGCACAGGTGTCTTTATCATTACAATGCATGGGTCACCAGGTGTCTCTATCATTAGAATGCCTTTTGACAGGAGTCTCTCATTAGAATGCCTGGGGATGGCCAGTAGTCTCTATTACTAGAATGCCTGGGATAGGCCAGGTGTCTTTATCTTTAAAAATGCCTATTGTAGCACAGGTGTCTCTATTATTAGAATGCCTGGTGTAGGCGAGGAGTCTCTCATTAGAATGCCTGAGATCACCCAGGTGTCTCTATCTTTAGAATGCCTGGGGTTGGCCAGAGTCTCTCATTAGAATGCCTGGGGTTGGCCAGGTGTCACTATCCTTAGAATGGCTGGGTCACCAGGTGTCTCTGTCATTAGAATGCCTGGGGTTGGCCAGAGTCTCTCTTGTTAGAATGCCTGGGGTTGGCCAGGTGTCTATCTTAGAATGCCTGGGTCCCCAGGTATCTCTGTCATTAGAGTGTCTGGGGTTGTCCAGAAGTCTCTATCATTAGAATGCTTAAAGTTGGAGTCTCTCCCATTAGAATGCCTAGGGTCAGCCAGGTGTCTTTATTTTTAGAATGCCTGAGGTCACAGGTGTCTCTATCATTAGAATGCCAGAGGTCAGGTGTCTCTATCTTAGAATGCCTGAGTTGCCCAGGTGTCTCTATCATTAGAATGCCTGGGCTAGGCCAGGAGTCTCTATCATTACAATGCCTGGGATCAACCAGAAGTCTCTCTGGTTAGAATGCCTGGATTTGGCCAGGAGTCTCTCCTGTTAGAATGTATTGGGTAGGCCAGGAGTCTTTATCTTTAGAATGCCAAAAGTCTCTCCTGTTAGAATGTATTGGGTAGGCCAGGAGTCTTTATCTTTAGAATGCCAAAAGTCTCCCCTGTTAGAATGCCTGGGGTTGGCCAGGAGACTCTCCCATTAGAATGGCTTGGGTCTGCCAGGTTTCTCTATTATTAGAATGCCTGAGGTCACACAGGAGTCACTATCATTAAATAGTCTGGAGTCGACCAGGAGTCTCATTCATTAGAATGCCTTGGGTTGTCTAAATGTCTTCATTCTTAGAATGCCTGAGGTAGCCCAGATGTCTGTATCATTAGAATTCCCGTGGTCGGTCAGGAGTCTGTCTCATTAAAATGGGTGTGGTCTGCGAGTTGTCTATCCTTAGAATGCCTGAGGTCACCCAGATGTCTCTATTGTTAGAACGCCTGGGGTCAGCCAGGAGTCTCTATCATTAGAATGCCTGGAGTCACGTAAAAGTCTCTCCCAGTAGTATGTCATGGGTGGGCCACATGTCTCTCTTGTTAGACTGCCTGGTGTCGGCCAGGTGTCTCTATCCTTAGAATGACTGATGTCGCTCTGGCATCTCTGTTATTAGAATCCCTAGGATGGGATGGTAGTCTCTATTATTAGAATGCCTGGGAGTGGTCAAAAGTCCGTACCATCAGAATGCCTGGCCTCGGTCAACTGTCTCGGTCCATAGAATGTCTGAGGTCCCTCCAGGTATCTCTATTACTAAAATGACTGAGGTTGGCCAGTAGTCTCTGTCATTAGAATGCCTGGGTTTATCCAGGAGTCTCTCCTATTAGAATTCCTGGACTTGGCCAATAGTCTCTCACCTTAGACGGCCTGTGGTCCCCTAGGTGTCTCTAACATTCGAATGCCTGTGGTCAGCCAGAAGCCTCAATCATTAGAATGCCTGTGGTATGCCAGGAGTCTCTATCATTAGCATGCCTGGGCTGGGTCAGGAGTCTCTATTATTAGAATGCATATGGCTGACGAGGAGTCTCTCTGGTTAGAATCCCTGGGGTTGGCCAGGAGTCTCTACCTTTAGAATGCCTGTGGTCAGCCAGGTGTCCCTATTCTTAGAATGCCTGAGGCTACAAAAATGTTTCTATCATTAGAAAGCCTGGCATAGGCCTGGAGTCTCTATCATTAGAAAGGCTGGGTCCATCAAAGACTGTCTCTGGTTAGAATGTGTGGGGTCGCCCAGTTATTTTTTATCCTTAGAATGCCTGGGGTCACCCAGGTGTCTCTAGAATTAAAATGCCTGGAGTCAGCCATAAGTCTCTATACTTAGAATGCCTGGGGTCAGCCAGGAATCTCTCTTGTTAGAATGTCTGGGGTTTGCCAGGTGTCTTTATGGGTAGAATGACTGAGTTCCCCTGATGTCTCTATCATTACAATGCAGGGGTTCAGTCGAGAGTATCTATTATTAGAATGCCTAGGGTCAGCCAAGAGTCTCTATCATTAGAATGTTTTTCATCGGCCTGTAATCTCTCTCATTGGAAAACCTGAATTCAGCCTGATTTCTCTATACTTAGAATGCCTGAGTTCTCCCAGGTGCCTCTATCATTAGAATGTCTGGAGATGGCCAGGATTCTCTATCATTAGAATGCCTGGGTTCAGGCAGAAGTCTTTCCCATAGAATGCCTGGGGTTGGCCCGGTGTCTGTATCCATAGAATGACTGAGGTCTGAAAGTTGTCTATTATTAGAATGCCTGGGATAGGCCAGGAGTCTCTATCATTATCATGTCTGGGGTCAGCCTGGAGTCTCTGTCATTAGAGTGCCTTGTATCTGCCAAGCGTCTCTTTCGTTACAATGCCTGGGGTCAGCCAGGTGTCTCTATTATTAGAATGCCTGTGGTTGGCCAGGTGTCTCTATCATTAGAATGCCTGGAGTCAATCAGGAGTCTCTCATTAGAATGCCTGGTTGGCCAGGTGTCTCTCATTAGAATGCCTAAGGTCGTCCAGGTGTTTCTATTAGAACGACTGGGGTCATCCAGCAGCTTCTCCATTAGAATGCCTGGGGTCAGCCAGGAGTCTCTATCATTAGAATGCCTGGGTTGGCCAGGTGTCTCTATTATTAGAATGCCTGGTAGGCCAGAAGTCTCTCTTGTTAGAATGCCTGGGTTGCCAGGTGTCTCTATCCATTAGAATGCCTGGGGTCAGCCAGGTGTCTCTATTCTTAGAATGCCTGATGTCTAGGAAGTGTTTCTATCATTAGAATGCCTAGGGTCAGCCAAGAGTCTCTATCATTAGAATGCCTGAGGTCAGCCAGAGTCTCTATCATTAGAATGCCTGGGGTCATCCAGAGTCTCTATTGTTAGAATGCCTGGTCAGTCATAAGTCTCCATTATTAGAATGCCTGGGTCACCCAGGTGTCTCTAGAATTAGAATGCCTGGGGTCAGCCAGTCTATCATTAGAATGCCTGGTAGGCCAGAAGTCTCTCTTGTTAGAATGTCTGGGGTTGCCAGGTGTCTTTATGGGTAGAATGACTGAGTTCCCTGATGTCTCTATCATTAGAATGCCTGGTCACAGGTGTCTCTATTATTAGAATGCCTAGGGTCAGCCAAGTGTCTCTATCATTAGAATGGTTTGCGTCGGCCTGTTATCTCTCTCATTGGAAAAGCTGAAATCAGCCTGATTTCTCTATACTTAGAATGCCTGAGTTCTCCCAGGTGCCTCTATCATTAGAATGTCTGGAGATGGCCAGGATTCTCTATCATTAGAATGCCTGGGTTCAGGCAGAAGTCTTTCCCATAGAATGCCTGGGGTTGGCCCGGTGTCTGTATCCATAGAATGACTGAGGTCTGAAAGTTGTCTATTATTAGAATGCCTGGGATAGGCCAGGAGTCTCTATCATTATCATGTCTGGGGTCAGCCTGGAGTCTCTGTCATTAGAGTGCCTTGTATCTGCCAAGCGTCTCTTTCGTTACAATGCCTGGGGTCAGCCAGGTGTCTATATCCTTAAAATGCCTGAGATTGCCCAGGTTTCTCTCTCATTAGAATGCCTGTGGTCAGTCATAAGTCTCCATTATTAGAATGCCTGGGGTCAGCCAGGTGTCTCTAAGGTTGGATTGCCTAGGGTTGCCCAGGTGTCTCTATTCTTAGAATGCCTGATGTCTAGGAAGTGTTTCTATCATTAGAATGCCTGAGGTCGGCCAGCAGTCTCTTTCAGTAGAATGCCTTGGGTGGGCTAGGAGTCTCTATCCTCAGAAAACCAGAGGTCACAAAGGTGTCTCTATTATTAGAATTCCTGGGGTCAGTCAGTATCCTCTACCATTAGAATGCCTGTTGTCAGCCAGATGTCTCTATTTTTAGAATGCCTGATGTTGCCAGGCGTCTCTATCATTAGAATGCCTGGGATTGGCCAGGGGTATCTCCCATTAGAATGACTGGGTGGCCAGATGCCTCTAACCTTAGAATGAGATCATCCAGGTGTCTGCATCATTAGAATGCCTGGGGTCATCCAGGAGTCTCTATTGTTAGAATCCCTGGATTTGGCCAGGGGTCTCTCCCTTTAAAATGCTTGAGTTAGGCCAGAAATTGATTCAGTTTGAATGCCTGAAGTCCCTCTGGTGTCTCTATTCTTCAATGCCTGGAGTCGCAAAGGAGTCTCTATCATTAGAATGCATAAGGTAGGCCAGAAGTCTCTCTTGTTAGAATGCCTGGGGTCGGCAAGGCTTCTCTATTTTTAGAATGACTAAGGTTGCACAGGTGTCTTTATCCTTAGAATGCCTGTGGTCGATCAGGAGTCTATCATTAGAATACCTGGTGTTGGTATGTGTCTGTCCCATTAGAATGCCTGGGATCGGGTGTCTCTATCATTAGAATGCCTGGGATCGGCCAGGTGTTTCTATTAGAACGACTGGGGTCATCCAGCAGCTTCTCCATTAGAATGCCTGGTTGGCCAGGTGTCTCTCCTTAGAATGCCTGGTCGCCAGGTGTCTTTATCATTAGAATGCCTAATGTTTGAGTGTTTCTATCATTAGAATGCCTGTGGTTGGCCAGAGTCTCTATCATTTGAATGCCTGGGGTCGCCAGAGACACTCTGTTGGAATGCCTGGTCTCAGGTGTCTTTATCTTATAAAGGCAGGTCAGTCTCTATCATTAGAATGCCTGTGGTCGATCAGGAGTCTATCATTAGAATGCCTGTGGTCAGCCAGAGTCTCTCTTGTTAGAATGCCTGGTTGGCCAGGTGTCTCTATTTTAGAATGCCTGGGGTCAGCCAGGTGTCTATCCTTAGAATGCCTGTGGTCGATCAGGAGTCTATCATTAGAATGCCTGGTGTTGGTATGTGTCTGTCCCATTAGAATGCCTGGGATCGGCCAGGTGTTTCTCATTAGAATGCCTGGGTCGTCCAGGTGTTTCTATTAGAACGACTGGGGTCATCCAGCAGCTTCTCCATTAGAATGCCTGGGTGGCCAGGTGTCTCTCCTGTTAGAATACCTAGGATCGACCAGGTGTTTTTATCAATCTTAGAATGCCTAATGTCCAGGTGTTTCTATCATTAGAATGCTTGTAGTTGGCCAGCAGTCTCTATCATTAGAATGCCTGGGGTCGGCCAGAGACACTGCTGTTGGAATGCCTGGTCTCATCAGGTGTCTTTATTCTTATAAAGGCTTAGGTCTTTTATGTTTCTCTATCATTAGAATGCCTGGGATTGGCCAGGAGTCATCATTAGAATGCCTGTGGTTGGCCAGGTGTCTCTCCTGTTAGAATACCTAGGATCGACCAGGTGTTTTTATCAATCTTAGAATGCCTAATGTTTCCCAGGTGTTTCTATCATTAGACTGCTTGTAGTTGGCCAGCAGTCCCTATCATTTGAATGCCTGGGGTCGGCCAGGAGACACTGCTGTTGGAATGCCTGGTCTCATCGAGGTGTCTTTATTCTTATAAAGGCTTAGGTCTTTTATGTTTCTCTATCATTAGAATGCCTGGGATTGGCCAGGAGTCACTATCAGTAGAATGTCTGTGGTTGGCCAGAAGTCTCTCCTCTTAGAATGCCTAGGTTTGGCCAACAGTCTCTCATTAGAATGCCTGAGTTCAAGAAAGTGTTCTATCCTTAGAATGCCTGAGTCACAGGTGTCTCTATCATTAGAATGCCTGAGGTCAGCCAGGAGTCTCTATCCTTATACTGACAATTAATTTTATCACATTTATCGCATTAGAAAGCCTGTGGTCTGCCAGGTGTCTCTATCCTTAGAATGCCTGCAGTCGCCCACGTTTCTCTATCATTAGAATGCCTGAGGTCATCCAGGAGTATTTATCATTAGAATGCTAAAATTGGTCGAGTTTCCTGTCAGAATACCTGGGGTCAACCAGGAGTCTCTCTCATTAGAATGCCTTGGGTTGGCAAGGTATCTGTATCCTTAGAATGAACGAGATCACACGGGTGTCTCTATCATTAGAATGCCTGAGATAGGCCAGGAGTCTCTATCATTAGAATGCATAAGGTAGGCCAGAAGTCTCTCTTGTTAGAATGCCTGGGGTCGGCAAGGCTTCTCTATTTTTAGAATGACTAAGGTTGCACAGGTGTCTTTATCCTTAGAATGCCTGTGGTCGATCAGGAGTCTATCATTAGAATACCTGGTGTTGGTATGTGTCTGTCCCATTAGAATGCCTGGGATCGGCCAGGTGTTTCTATGCATAGAATGCCTAAGGTCGTCCAGGTGTTTCTATTATTAGAACGACTGGGGTCATCCAGCAGCTTCTCCAGTTAGAATACCTGTGGTTGGCCAGGTGTCTCTCCTGTTAGAATACCTAGGATCGACCAGGTGTTTTTATCAATCTTAGAATGCCTAATGTTTCCCAGGTGTTTCTATCATTAGACTGCTTGTAGTTGGCCAGAGTCTCTATCATTTGAATGCCTGGGGTCGGCCAGGAGACACTGCTGTTGGAATGCCTGGTCTCATCGAGGTGTCTTTATTCTTATAAAGGCTTAGGTCTTTTATGTTTCTCTATCATTAGAATGCCTGGGATTGGCCAGGAGTCACTATCATTAGAATACCTGTGGTTGGCCAGGTGTCTCTCCTGTTAGAATACCTAGGATCGACCAGGTGTTTTTATCAATCTTAGAATGCCTAATGTTTCCCAGGTGTTTCTATCATTAGACTGCTTGTAGTTGGCCAGCAGTCCCTATCATTTGAATGCCTGGGGTCGGCCAGGAGACACTGCTGTTGGAATGCCTGGTCTCATCGAGGTGTCTTTATTCTTATAAAGGCTTAGGTCTTTTATGTTTCTCTATCATTAGAATGCCTGGGATTGGCCAGGAGTCACTATCAGTAGAATGTCTGTGGTTGGCCAGAAGTCTCTCCTCTTAGAATGCCTAGGTTTGGCCAACAGTCTCTCCTGTTAGATTCCATGAGTTCAAGAAAGTGTTCCTATCCTTAGAATGCCTGAAGTAACACAGGTGTTTCTAATATTAGAATGCCTGAGGTCAGCCAGGAGTCTCTATCCTTATCCTGAAATTTCATTTTATCACATTTATCGCATTAGAAAGCCTGTGGTCTGCCAGGTGTCTCTAACTTTAGAATGCCTGCAGTCGCCCACGTTTCTCTATCATTAGAATGCCTGAGGTCATCCAGGAGTATTTATCATTAGAATGCTAAAATTGGTCGAGTTTCCTGTCAGAATACCTGGGGTCAACCAGGAGTCTCTCTCATTAGAATGCCTTGGGTTGGCAAGGTATCTGTATCCTTAGAATGAACGAGATCACACGGGTGTCTCTATCATTAGAATGCCTGAGATAGGCCAGGAGTCTGTCTCATTAGAATTCCTGTGGTCATCCAGCTGTCTCTATCCTTAGAATGACTGAGGACAAATAATTGTCCCTATTATCTGAATGCCTGGGGTCAGTCAGGGGTCACTATCATGCCTGAGGTCGCCCAGGTGTCTCTATCATTAGAAGTCCAATGTTCAGCCAGGAGTTTCTATCATTAAAATGTCTGTGGTCAGCCACGAATCTCTTCTGTTAGAAAGCCCGGGGTTGGCCATGTGTCTCTATCCTCAGAGTGCCTGCGATCACCCAGGAGTCTGTATCAGTAAAATGTCTGAAGATGGCCAGCAGTCTCTTCCATTAGAATGTCTGAGTCACTCTCACCACCTGGGTTCATCCAGGATTCTCTACACTAGAGCTCGTGGGGTCTGCCAGGTGTCACTATTGTTAGAATGCCTGAGGTCGCCCAGCTGTGTGTATCATTAGAATGTCTGGGGCAGCCAGGAGTCTCTCCCATTAGAATGCATGGGGTCGACCAGGTTTCTCTATTATTAGAATGACTGAGGTGACACAGGTGTCTATCTTTAGAATGCCTCAGATAGGCCAGGAATCTCTATCCTTAGATTGCCTGGGGTCACTCAGGTTTCACTATCATTAGAAATTTTGGGTTCAGCCAGGAGTCCCTATTATTAGAATCCCTTGGGTTGGACAGGGGTCTCTCCCATTAAAATGCCTGGTGTCGAACGTGAGTCTCTCCCATTAGAATGTCTGAAGTCGGCCAGGAATCTTTATCATTAGACTGCATGGGGTCAGCCAGAGGTCTCTCCCATTAAAATGTCTGGGGTTGGCCAGGTGTCTCTATCCTTAGAATGCCAGAGGCTGCACAGGTGTCTCTATCATTAGAATGCCTAGGGTAGACCAGGAGTCTCTTATCATTGGAATGCCTGGGATTGGCCAGAAGTCTCTCTCACTAGAAAGTCGGGGGTTGGCCAGGTGTCTCCATCCTTAGAATGACTGAGGTTGCACAGGTCAACCTATCATTAAAATGCTCAAGTTTAGCCAGGAGTCTCTATCATTAAAATGCCTGAGTTCGGCCAGAGGTCTCTCCCTTTAGAATGCCTGAGGTCAGCCAGGTGTCCCTATTTTTAGAATTCCTGGAGTCTCCAAGTGTCTCTATTATTAGTATGCCTGGGACCAGCCCAGAGTTTCTATCATTAGAATATCCTTGGTCGGCCAGTAGTCTCTCCTGCTAGAATGCCTGGGGTAAGCCAGATGTCTTTATCCATAGAATGCCTGAGGTTCCCCAGGTGTCTCTATCATTATCATGCCTAAGGTCAGCCAGGAGTCTCCATAATTAGAAGGCCTAGGCTCGACCAGGAGTTTTTCTTGTTAGAATACATGGAATCATCCAGGAGTCTCTACTGTTATAATGCCTTGAGTCAAA
Source organism: Cercopithecus mona (assembly GCA_014849445.1). NCBI lineage: Eukaryota > Metazoa > Chordata > Mammalia > Primates > Cercopithecidae > Cercopithecus > Cercopithecus mona. The sequence goes on along the minus strand of JABBCR010000212.1, from coordinate 688,979 downwards.
CGGGTGTCTCTATTTTTTTTTTTTTTTTTTTGACAGAGTCTCACTCTGTCACCCAGGCTGGAGTGCAGTGGTGTGACCTCGGCTCACTGCAAACTCTGCCTCCCAGGTTCACGCCATTATTCTGCCTCAGCGTCCCAAGTAGCTGGGACTACAGGCGTCCTCCACCAAACCTGGCTAATTTTTTTGTATTTTTTAGTAGAGACGGGGATTCACTGTATTAGCCAGGATGGTCTTGATCTCCTGACCTCGTGATCCGCCTGCCTCAGCCGCCCAAAGTGCTGGAATTACAGGCATGATCCAATGCACCTGGCCAGGTGTCTCTATTTTTAGAATGCCTGGGGTCAGCCAGGTGTCTCTATCCTTAGATTGCCTTAGGTCATCCAGGTGTCTCTATCATTAGAATGCCAGAGTTCAGCCAGGAGTCTCTCCCATTAGAATGCCTGGCATCGGCCAGGTGTCTCCATCCTTAGAATGCCTGAGGTTGCCCAAGTGTCTCCATCCTCAGAATGCCTGGGGTCAGCCAGGAGTCTCTTTTGTTAGAATGCCTGAAGTCAGCCAGAAGTCTCTCTCATTAGAATGTGTGGTGTGTATCAGGTGTCTATAACCTTAGATTGCCTTAGGTCATCCAGGTGTCTCTATCATTAGAATGCCTGACTTCAGCCAGGAGTCTCTACCATAAGAATGCCTGGGTTTGTCCAGAAGTCTCTCTCATTAGAAAGCCTGGGTTGGCTAGCCGAGCATAGTGGCTCACACCTGTAATCCTAGCACTTTGGGAGGCCGAGGCGGGTGGATCACGAGGTCAGGAGTTTGAGACCAGCCTGGCCAACATGGTGAAACTCTGTGTCTACTAAAAATACAAAAATTAGCTGGGTGCAATGGCGGATGCCTGTAGTCCTAGCTATTTGGGAGGCTGAATCAGGTGAATCGCCTGAACCTGGGAGGCAGAGTTTGCAGTGAGTGGAGATCACACCAGTGCACTCTAGCCTGAGAAAAAAAAAAAAGAAAGCCTGGGGTTGGCCAGGTGCTTCTGTCCTTAGAATGCCTGAGTCAGGTGTCTCTATCATTAAAAGTCTGCATTTGGCCACGAGTCTCTGTCATTGGAATGTCTTGGGTGGGACAAGAGTCTCTCCCATTAGCATGCCTGGGATTGGCCAGTTGTTTTTATCCTTAGAATGACTGAGGTCGCACAGGTGTCTCTATCATTAGAATTCCTGGGGTCAGCCAGGAGTCTCTCTTGTTAGAACACCTGGGGTCAGCAAGGTGTCTCTATGTTTAAAATACTTGAGGTCCCACAGATGTCTCTATCATTAGAGAGCCTGTGGTAGGCCAGAATTCCCTATTATTTTACTTCCTGGGGTTGGTCAGGAGTCTCTCCTGTTAGAGTGCCTGGGATCAGCCAGATGTCTCTATCATTAGAATGCCTGACTTCAGCCAGGAGTCTCTACCATAAGAATGCCTGGGTTTGTCCAGAAGTCTCTCTCATTAGAAAGCCTGGGTTGGCTAGCCGAGCATAGTGGCTCACACCTGTAATCCTAGCACTTTGGGAGGCCGAGGCGGGTGGATCACGAGGTCAGGAGTTTGAGACCAGCCTGGCCAACATGGTGAAACTCTGTGTCTACTAAAAATACAAAAATTAGCTGGGTGCAATGGCGGATGCCTGTAGTCCTAGCTATTTGGGAGGCTGAATCAGGTGAATCGCCTGAACCTGGGAGGCAGAGTTTGCAGTGAGTGGAGATCACACCAGTGCACTCTAGCCTGGGTGAGACACTGGGGAAAAAAAAAAAAAAAAAAAAAAGAAAGCCTGGGTTGGCCAGGTGCTTCTGTCCTTAGATTGCCTGAGTTTGCACAGTTGTTTCTATCATTAAAAAGTCTGCATTTGGCCACGAGTCTCTGTCATTGGAATGTCTTGGGTGGGACAAGAGTCTCTCCCATTAGCATGCCTGGGATTGGCCAGTTGTCTTTATCCTTAGAATGACTGAGGTCGCACAGGTGTCTCTATCATTAGAATTCCTGGGGTCAGCCAGGAGTCTCTCTTGTTAGAACACCTGGGGTCAGCAAGGTGTCTCTATGTTTAAAATACTTGAGGTCCCACAGATGTCTCTATCATTAGAGAGCCTGTGGTAGGCCAGAATTCCCTATTATTTTACTTCCTGGGGTTGGTCAGGAGTCTCTCCTGTTAGAGTGCCTGGGATCAGCCAGATGCCTCTATCTTTAGAATGCCTGAGGTCACACAGTGTCTCCCTCATCAGAATGCCTGGGGTCAGCCAGGAGTCTCTGCTGGTTGAAATGCCTGGAGTTAGCCAGGAGTCTTTCCCATTTGAAAGCCTGCATTGTCCAGTTGTCTCTTTTCTTAAAATGCCTAAAGTTGCCCAGGTGTCTTTATCTTTACAATTCCTGGGGAATTATCATTAGAGGGCCTGGGGTGGCCCACACGTCTCTCCTGTTAAAATGCATGGAATCCACCAGGTGTCTCTATTCTTAGATTGCATAGGTCCCATAGATGTTTCTATCATTAGAATGTCTGGGTTCAGTGAGGAGTCTCTATCATTAGAATGTCTGAGGTTGGACAGAAGTCTTCACAGTTGGAATTCCTGGGGTCGGTAAGGTGTCTATTTTTAAAATAACTGAGGTTGCACAGGTATTTCTATCATTAGAATGCTTGGGGTCAGTCAGGAGTTCCTCCCATTAGAATGCCTGGGTTCCACCAGGAGGCTGTCTCGCTAGAATGCCTGGAATCGGCCAGGTGACTTTATTTTTTGAATGCCATAGATCGCCCCGGTGTCTATATCATTAGAATGCCTGGTGTTGACCGGGATTCTCTTTTGTTAGGATATCTGGAGTAGCCCAGGTGTCTCTATCCTTAGATTGCCTGAGATCGCAAAATTGTGTCTGTCATTAGAATGTCTGGAGTTGGACAAGAGTCTCTCTCATTAGAATCCCTTGGCTCGGCCAGGAGTCTCTCTTGTTAGAATGCCTGGGGTGGGCCGAAAATGTGTCCCGTTAGAATGCCACGGTTTGCTAGGTGTCTCTATCCTTAGAATGTCTGATGTCCCCCAGGTGTCTTTATTATTAGAATGCCTGAGGTCAGCCAGGAGTATCTCTCATTAGAATGCCTGGGGTTGGCCAGGTGTCTCTATCATTAGAATGCCTGGAGTCTTCCAGTAGTCTCTATCATTACAATACCTGGGTACATCCAGGAGTCCTTCCTGTTAGAATGCTTGGGGTCGAACAGGAGTCTCTCCTGTTAAAATACCTTTTGTTGGCCAAGTGTCTCTATTTTTAGAATGCCTGAGGTCGCACAGGTGTCTCTATCAATAGAATGCCTGGGGTAGGCCAGGAGTCTCTATCATTAGCATGCCTGGGCTCAGTCAGAGTTTCTCTACAGTCAGAATGCCTGGGGTCAGCCAGATGCCTCTATCCATAGAATGGCTGAGGTCACCCAGATGTCTCTACTATTAGAATGCCTGGCGTCAGCCAGGAGTCTCTCCCATTAGAATGCCTTGGATCGGCCAGCTGTCTCTTTCCTTAGAAAGAGGTCCAACATGTGTCTCACTCATTAGAATGTCTATGGTAAGGCAGAAGTCTCTATCTCCTGTTAGAATGCCTGGAGAATGCTTGGGCTCAGCCAGTAGTCTCTCTCGTTAAAATGCCTGGAGTCCGCCAGGTGTCTCTGTCCTTAGAATACCTGAGATACCACAGCTGTCTCTATTATTAGAACACCTGTGGAAGGCCGTGAGTTTCTATCATTTGAATGCCTGGGTTTTTCCAGTAGTCTCTCCACTAGAATTCCTGGGGTCCACCAGGTATCACTATCCTTAGAATGTCTGAGGTTGCCCAGGTGTCTGTATCATTACAACGTCTGGGGCAGCCAGGAGTTTCTCCCATTACAATGTATGGGGTCAACAAAGTATCTCTATTTTTAGAATGACTGAGGCCCCACAGGTTTCTATCATTAGAATACTGGAATTGGTCAGGAGTCTGTAACATTAGAATACCTGGAGTTGGCGTGGAGTCTCTCCCATTAGAATGCCTGGTGTCAGTGAGGAGTCTCTCCCTTTGGAAAGCCTGGGTGGGCCAAATGTCTCTATCCTTAGATTGCCTGAGCTCACTTATGTGTCTCTTTCATTAGAATTCCTGGGTTCAGCCAAGAGTCTCTATCATTAGAATGTCTGGGTTTGGTCAGTGTTCTCTCCCTTTATAATGCCCTGGGTCAGTCGAATGTCTATCTTTAGGATGCCAGAGGTCCCCCAGGTGTCTCTATCATTAGAAAGCCTGGGACCAGACAGGAGTCTCTCTCATTAGAATGCCTGGGGTCGAACATGAGTCTCTCCTGTTAGAATTCCTGAGGTAGGCCAAGAATCTCTATCATTAGAATGCCTGGGGTCTGTCAGGAGTCTTTATCATTAGAATGCCTGCAGTCAGCCAGGATTCTCTCCCATTAGAATGCCTGGGGTTGGCCAGGTGTCTCTATCCTTAGAATGCCTGGGGTAGGCCAGGAGTCTCTCATTAGAATGCCAGGAGTCTCTCTCATTAGAATGCCAGGAGTCTCTCTTTAGAATGCCTGGGGTAGGCCAGGAGTCTCTCCTGTTAGAATGCCTGAGTCAGGTGTCTCTATCATTAGAATGCCTGGGGTTGGCCAGGAGTCTCTCTCATTAGAATGCCTGGGGTTGGCTAGGAGTCTCTCCCTTTGGAAAGCCTGGGTGGGCCAAATGTCTCTATCCTTAGATTGCCTGAGCTCACTTATGTGTCTCTTTCATTAGAATTCCTGGGTTCAGCCAAGAGTCTCTATCATTAGAATGTCTGGGTTTGGTCAGTGTTCTCTCCCTTTATAATGCCCTGGGTCAGTCGAATGTCTATCTTTAGGATGCCAGAGGTCCCCCAGGTGTCTCTATCATTAGAAAGCCTGGGACCAGACAGGAGTCTCTCTCATTAGAATGCCTGGGGTCGAACATGAGTCTCTCCTGTTAGAATTCCTGAGGTAGGCCAAGAATCTCTATCATTAGAATGCCTGTGTCAGCCAGGAGTTTCTCTCTTTAGAATGCCTAAGGTTGGCCAGGTGTCTGTATCTTCAGAATGCCTGAGATTGCAAAGGTGTTTCTATCATTAGAATGCCTAGGGCAGCCCAGTAGTCTCTATTATTGGAATGCCTGGGGTCAGCCAGGAATCTCTGTAATTTGAATGCCTGGGGTCTTCCAGGAGTCTCTCTCTTGAGATTACCTTAGGTCGATCAGGTGTCTCTATTTTTAGAATGACTGATGTCGCACAGGTGAATCTATCTTTAGAGTGCGTGGGGTCAAACAGGAGTCTCCGTCATTAAAAAGGCTGAGTTCTTCCAAAGGGCTCTGCAATTAGAGTGCCTGGGGTCAGCCAGATGTCTCTATCCTTAGAATGCCTGAGGTCGCCAGGGTGTCACTGTCATTAATATTCCTGGGGCCAGCCAGAAGTCTCTATCAGAATTCCTTGGATAGGCCAGGAGTCTCTCACACTAGAAAGCCTGGGGTTGGCCAGGTGTCTTTATCCCTAGAATGTGTAAGGTCTCCCAGGTGTCTCTATCATTAGAATACCAGGGTTCTACCAGGAGTCTGTATTATTAGAAGGCCTGGAGTTGGCTATGAGTCTCTCCAGTTAGAATGCCTGGAGTCATTCAGGAGTCTCTATCCTTAAAATGCCTTAGGTCACACAGGTTTCCCTATTATTAGAATGCCTGGGGTATGCAATAAGCCCAAATCATTATCACGCCTGGGGTCAGCAAGTAGTCTCTCCCATTAGAATGCTGGAGTCAGCCAAGTGTCACTATCTTTAGAATGCCTGATGTTGCCTAGGTGTCTCTATCATTAGAATGTCTGATGTCCCCCAGGTGTCTCTATCATTAGAATGCCTGAGGTCAGCCAGGAGTCTCTCTCATTAGAATGCCTGGGGTTGGCCAGGTGTCTCTATCCTTAGAATGCCTGGAGTATTGCAGTAGTCTCTATCATTAGAATGCCTGGGGTCAGCCAGGAGTCTCTCCTGTTAGAATGCCTGGGGTCGAACATGAGTCTCTCCCGGTAGAATGTCTGGGGTTGGCCAGGTGTTTCTATCCTTAGAATGCCTGTGGTCGCCCAGTTGTCTCTATCATTAGAATGCCTGGGGTAGGCCAGGAGTTTCTATCTTTAAAATGCCTTGGGCCACACAGGTGTCATCCATCATTAGTATGCCTTTGGTACATTAGGAATCTCAATCATTAGAATGCTTAGCATAAGCAAGCAGTCTGTCCAGTAGAATGCCTGGCATCGGCCAGGTGTCTCCATCCTTAGAATGCCTGAGGTTGCCCAAGTGTCTCCATCCTCAGAATGCCTGGGGTCAGCCAGGAGTCTCTTTTGTTAGAATGCCTGAAGTCAGCCAGAAGTCTCTCTCATTAGAATGCCTGGGGTCAGCCAGGTGTCTATTAGAATGCCTTGGGTCAGCCAGGTGTCTCTATCATTAGAATGCCTGGGGTCTTCCAGGAGTCTCTACCATTAGAATGCCTGGGTTTGTCCAGAAGTCTCTCATTAGAATGCCTGGGGTTGGCTGGTGAGCATAGTGGCTCACACCTGTAATCCTAGCACTGGGAGGCCAGGCGGGGTGTCACGAGGTCAGATTTGAGACCAGCCTGGCCAACATTGAAACTCTGTGTCTCTATACATTAGTCTGGGTGCAATGGCAGTAGTCCTAGCTATTTGGGAGGCTGAATCAGAATGCCTGGGGTCAGCCAGGAGTCTCTATTAGAATGCCTGGAGTCATTCAGGAGTCTCTATTAGAATGCCTGGGGTTGGCCAGGAGTCTCTCACACTAGAAAGCCTGGGGTTGGCCAGGTGTCTCTATCCTTAGAATGCCTGAGTTGCACAGTTGTTTCTATCATTAGAATCTGCATTTGGCCAGAGTCTCTATCATTGGAATGCCTGGAGTTGGCCTGGAGTCTCTCCCATTAGAATGCCTGGTGTCAGTGAGGAGTCTCTCCCTTTAGAAAGCCTGGGTGGGCCAAATGTCTCTATCCTTAGAAGTCTGAGGTCACCTAGGTGTCTCTATCATTAGAATTCCTGGGTTCAGCCAAGAGTCTCTATCATTAGAATGTCTGGGTTTGGTCAGTGTTCTCTCCCTTTATAATGCCCTGGGTCAGTCGAATGTCTATCTTTAGGATGCCAGAGGTCCCCCAGGTGTCTCTATCATTAGAAAGCCTGGGACCAGACAGGAGTCTCTCTCATTAGAATGCCTGGGGTCGAACATGAGTCTCTCCTGTTAGAATTCCTGAGGTAGGCCAAGAATCTCTATCATTAGAATGCCTGTGTCAGCCAGGAGTTTCTCTCTTTAGAATGCCTAAGGTTGGCCAGGTGTCTGTATCTTCAGAATGCCTGAGATTGCAAAGGTGTTTCTATCATTAGAATGCCTAGGGTAGCCCAGTAGTCTCTATTATTGGAATGTCTGGGGTCAGCCAGGAATCTCTGTAATTTGAATGCCTGGGGTCTTCCAGGAGTCTCTCTCTTGAGATTACCTTAGGTCGATCAGGTGTCTCTATTTTTAGAATGACTGATGTCGCACAGGTGAATCTATCTTTAGAGTGCGTGGGGTCAAACAGGAGTCTCCGTCATTAAAAAGGCTGAGTTCTTCCAAAGGGCTCTGCAATTAGAGTGCCTGGGGTCAGCCAGATGTCTCTATCCTTAGAATGCCTGAGGTCGCCAGGGTGTCACTGTCATTAATATTCCTGGGGCCAGCCAGAAGTCTCTATCAGAATTCCTTGGATAGGCCAGGAGTCTCTCATTAGAATGCCTGGGGTCAGCCAGGTGTCTATCTTTGGAATCCCTGAGCTCCCACAGGTGTCTCTATCATTAGAATGCCTGGGGTCAGCCAGGAATTTTTATCATTAGGATGCCTAGGGTCGAACATGAGTCTCTCCTGTTAGAATGCCTGGGGTCAGCCAGATGTCTCTATCATTAGAATGCCTGGGGTTGGCCAGGAGTCTTTCATTAGAATGCCTGGTCAGCCAGAGTCTCTATTAGAATGCCTGAGGTCCAGTGTCTCTATCATTAGAATGCTGTCAGTCTCATTAGAATGCTGGTCAGGAGTCTCTTCATTAGAATGCCTGGGTCCAGGTGTCTCTATCCTTAGAATGTCTGAGGTCATCCAGGTGTCTCTATCATTAGAATGCCTGGCGTTGGCCAGGTGTCTCTCTCATTAGAATGCCTGAGGTCACAGGTGTCTCTATCTTAGAATGCCTGGGGTTGGCCAGGAGTCTCTATTATTAGAATGCCTCCCAGCCAGAGTCTCTATTAGAATGCCTTTGGTCAAACAGGAGTCTCTCTGGTTAGGATGCCTGGGGTCAACCAGGTTTTTCTATCCTTAGAATGCCTGAGTCACCCAGGTGTCTCTATCAGAATGCCTGGTCAGCCAGAGTCTCTTGTTAGAATGCCTGGGGTCAGCCAGAGTCTCTCATTAGAATGCCTGGGTCTGGTTAGAATGCCTGATCATCTGTCTATCATTAGAATGCCTGGGGTCAGCCAGGAGTCTCTATTATTAGAATGCCTGGGTCCAGGAGTCTCTCTATTAGAATGCCTGGGGCCAGGTGTCTCTATCCTTAGAATGCCTGAGTCACCCAGGTGTCTCTATTATTAGAATGCCTGGGTCCAGGTGTCTCTATCAGAATGCCTGGGGTTAACCAGATGTCTCTATCATTAGAATGCCTGGAGTTGTCCAGGAGTCTCTCCATTAGAATGCCTGGGGTTGGCCAGGAGTCTCTATCATTAGAATCTGCATTTGGCCAGAGTCTCTCATTAGAATGCCTGGGGTCAGCCAGGAGTCTCCCATTAGAATGCCTGAGGTTGGCCAGGTGTCTCTATCCTTAGAATGTCTGATGTCCCCCAGGTGTCTTTATTATTAGAATGCCTGAGTCAGCCAGAGTCTCTCATTAGAATGCCTGGGGTTGGCCAGGTGTCACTATCCTTAGAATGGCTGGTGTCAGTGAGGAGTCTCTATCATTAGAATGCCTGGGGTCAGCCAGGAGTCTCTCCTGTTAGAATGCCTGGGGTCAGCCAGGAGTCTCTCCTGTTAGAATGCCTGGGGTTGGCCAGGTGTCTCTATTTTAGAATGCCTGAGGTCACAGGTGTCTCTATCATCAGAATGCCTGGGCTCGGCCAGGAGTCTCTATCATTACAATGCCTGGGCTCAGTCAGAGTTTCTCTACAGTCAGAATGCCTGGGGTCAGACAGGAGTCTTTATCCTTAGAATGCCTGAGGTCACCCAGATGTCTCTCTATTAGAATGCCTGGGGTCAGCCAGAGTCTCTCCATTAGAATGCCTGGAGTCGCCAGGTGTCTCTGTCCTTAGAATGCCTGGGGTCGAACATGAGTCTCTCCTGTTAGAATGCCTGGGCTAGGCCAGGAGTCTCTATCATTACAATGCCAGGAGTCTCTCTTTAGAATGCCTGGTTGGCCAGGTGTCTCTATCATTAGAATGCCAGAGGTCAGCTAGGAGTTTCAATCATTAGAATGCCTGAGTCCCAGGTGTCTCTATTATTAGAACACCTGTGGAAGGCCGTGAGTTTCTATCATTAGAATGCCTGGGGTCAGCCAGGAGTCTCTCCTTTAGAATGCCTGGGGTCACCAGGTGTCTCTATCCTTAGAATGCCTCAGGTACCCCAAGTGTCTGTATCATTAGAATGCCTGGGGTCAGCCAGGAGTTTCTCCCATTAGAATGCCTGGGGTCAACCAGGTGTCTCTATTTTTAGAATGCCTGAGGCCCCACAGGTTTCTATCATTAGAATACTGGAATTGGTCAGAGTCTGTAACATTAGAATGCCTGAGGTTGGCCAGGAGTCTCTCCATTAGAATGCCTGGTGTCAGTGAGAGTCTCTCCTTTAGAATGCCTGGGGTCAGCCAGATGTCTCTATCCTTAGAATGCCTGAGCTCACTTATGTGTCTCTTTCATTAGAATGCCTGGGTTCAGCCAGAGTCTCTATCATTAGAATGTCTGGGTTTGTTCAGTGTTCTCTCCTTTATAATGCCCTGGGTCAGTCGAATGTCTATCTTAGAATGCCTGAGGTCCCCAGGTGTCTCTATCATTAGAAAGCCTGGGACCAGACAGGAGTCTCTCTCATTAGAATGCCTGGGGTCAACATGAGTCTCTCCTGTTAGAATGCCTGGGTAGGCCAGGAGTCTCTATCATTTGAATGTCTGTGGTCAGCGAAAAGTCTCTCTCTTTAGAATGCCTAAGGTTGGCCAGGTGTCTCTATCTTAGAATGCCTGAGATTGCAAAGGTGTTTCTATCATTAGAATGCCTGGGGTCAGCCAGGTGTCTCTATTATTAGAATGCCTGGGGTCAGCCAGGAATCTCGGTAATGTGAATGCCTGGGGTCGTCCAGGAGTCTCTCTCTTGAGATTACCTTAGGTCGAGCAGGGGTCTCTATTTTTAGAATGCCTGAGGTCAGCAAGGTGTCTCTCCCTTTAAAATGCCTGAGGTCAACCAGGAGTCTCTCTCATTAGAATGCCTGAGGTCAGCCACGAGTCTCTCTCATTAGAATGCCTTTGGTCAGCCAGATGTCTCTATCCTTAGAATGCCTGAGGTCGCCAGGTGTCTCTTTCATTAGAATGCCTGGGGTCAGCCAGGTGTCTCTATCTTAGAATGCCTGGGTAGGCCAGGAGTCTCTCACACTAGAAAGCCTGGGGTTGGCCAGGTGTCTTTATCCCTAGAATGTGTAAGGTCTCCCAGGTGTCTCTATCATTAGAATACCAGGGTTCTACCAGGAGTCTGTATTATTAGAAGGCCTGGAGTTGGCTATGAGTCTCTCCAGTTAGAATGCCTGGAGTCATTCAGGAGTCTCTATCCTTAAAATGCCTTAGGTCACACAGGTTTCCCTATTATTAGAATGCCTGGGGTATGCAATAAGCCCAAATCATTACCACGCCTGGGGTCAGCAAGTAGTCTCTCCCATTAGAATGCTGGAGTCAGCCAAGTGTCACTATCTTTAGAATGCCTGATGTTGCCTAGGTGTCTCTATCATTAGAATGCCTGGGGTGGCCATGGGTTCCTCCCATTAGAAGTCCTGAGATCTGCCAGGAGTCATTCCTGCTTGAACACCTGGGGTCAGCCAGGTGTCTTTATCTTTAGAATGCTTTAGGTCCCCCAGGTGTCTCTAACATTAGAATGCCTTGGGTCGGCAAGGAGTCTCCCTCATTAGAATGCTTGGGGTTTACCAAGAGTCTCTTCGTTAGAATGTCTGGGGTTGGTAAACTGTCTCTAGCCTTCAAATACCTTAGATCACACAGATGTCTCTATTATTAAAATGCCTAGGGGAGGCCAGGACTCTGTCTCATTAGAAAGCCTGGGGTCGACCAGGTATCTATACTGTTAGAATGCCTGGGTTTTGCCAGGAGTCCTTCACATTAAAATTATTGGTGTTGGCCAGGTGTCTCTCTCCTTTGAATACCTGGGGTCGTCCAGAAGTGTCCCTGTTAGAATGCTTTGAGTTTGCCAGAAGTTTCTCTTGTCAGAATGCTTGGGGTGGACTAGGTGTCTATATACTTAGATCTCCTAAGGTCACCCTTTTGTTTCTATCATTAGAATGCCTGGGTTTGGCCAGAAGTCTCTATCATTAGAATGCTTAAAGTTGGCCAGGAGTCTCTCCCATTAGAATGCCTGGGGTTAACCAGATGTCTCTACTTTTAGAATGACTGAGTTCACACAGGTGTCTCTATCATTAGAATGCCTGGGGTCTGTCAGGTGTCTCCATTCTTAGAATGCCTGAGGTGGCCCAGGTGTCTTCTTCATTAAAAAGTCTATGTTTGGCCAGGAATCTTTATATTTAGAAGGCCTGGGTTCAGCCAAAAGTCTCTCCTGCTAGAATGCCTGGATTTGGCCAGGTGTCTCTATCCTTAGAATACTTAGTTCCCCCAGGTGTCTATCATTAGAATGCTTTGGGACTGCCAGGAGTCTCTTTCATTAGAATGCCTGTGGCCAACCAGGAGTCTTTTTTTGTTAGAATGCCTTAGGATGGCCAGGAGTCTCTCTCTTTAGAATGTCATAGGTAAACCAAAAATCTTTCCCATTAAAATTCTTGGGGTTGGCCAGGAGTCTCTTCTGTTACAATGCCTGGGGTCGACCAGGTGTCTTTAGCATTAGAATGCCTTGGGTCAGCCAGGAGTCTTTATCATCAAAATGCCTGGATTCAGCGAGGAGTCTCTCCCGTTATAGTGCCTGGGGACGGCCAGGTGACACTATCATTAGAATGACTGATGTCTCACAGGTGTCTATCATTAGAATGCCTGATATGGGCCAGCAGTCTATATAATTAGTATGCTTGCAGTTGGCCTGGAGTCTCTCTGGTTAAAATGTCTGAGGTCAGCCATTTTGATTCTAAAAATGCCTGAGGTCGCACAGGTGTCTTTATCATTAGAATGCCTGGGCTAGGCTAGGAGTCTTTATTATTAGAATGTCTGGGGTCAGCCAAGAGCCTCTCCTATTAGAATATCTGGGGTTAGCCGGCAGTTCCAAAAGGGTCAAATAGGAACAGCTCCAGTCTACAGCTCCCAGAGTGAGCAACGCAGAAGACAGGTGATTTCTGCATTTCCAACTGAAGTACCAGGTTCATCTCACTGGGACTTGTCAGACGGTAGGTGTAGGACAGTGGGTGCAGCCCACTGAGCATGAGATGAAGCAGGGCGAGGCATCGCCTCACCCAGGAAGTATAAGAGGTCTGGGAATTCCCTTTCCTAGCCAAGGAAAGTTGTGACAGATGGCACCTGGAAAATTGGATAACTCTTACCCAAATACTGTGCTTTTCCAACAGTCTTGGCAAATGGCACACCAGGAGATTATATCCTGCACCTGGCTTGGAGGGTTCCATGTCCATGGAGCCTCATGCATTGCTAGCAGAGCAGTCTGAGATCGAACTGCAAGGTGGTAGTGAGGCTGGGGGAGGGGCGCCTGCAATTTCTGAGGCTTGAGTAGGTAAACAAAGCTGCCAGGAAACTCAAAATGGGTGGAGCCCACTGCAGCTGAAGTAGGTGAGCCTTTCCCAGTCCAAAGGAACACAGCTCCGTGCCAACAGTGAAACAAAGCTGGACAAAGAATGACTTTGATGAGCTGAGAGAAGAAGGCTTCAGAAGATCAAACTTCTCCGAGGTAAAGGAGGAAGTTCGAACCCATCGCAAAGAAGCTAAAAGCATTGAAAAAAGATTAGATGAATAGCTAACTAGAATAACCTGTGTAGAGAAGTCCTTAAATGACCTGATGGAGCTAAAAATCATGGCACGAGAAATACGTGATGAATGCACAACCTTCAGTAGCCGATTTGATCAACTGGAAGAAAGGGTATCAGTGATTGAAAATCAAATGAATAAAATGAAGCGAGAAGAGAAGTTTAGAGAAAAAAAAGAGTAAAAAGAAATGAGCAAAGTCTCCAAGAAATATGGGACTGTGTGAAAACACCAAATCTATGTTTCATGGGTGTACCTGAAAGTGATGGGGAGAATGGAACCAAGTTGGAAAACACTCTGCAGGATATTATCCAGGAGAACTTCCCCAACCTAGCAAGGCAGGCCAACATTCAAATTCAGGAAATACAGAGAATGCCACAAAGATACTCCTCGAGAAGAGCAACTCTAAGACACATAATTGTCAGATTCACCAAAGTTGAAATGAAGGAAAAAGAGTTAAGGGCAGCCACAGAGAAAGGTAGGGTTACCCACAAACGGAAGCCCATCAGACTAACAGTGGATCTCTCGGCAGAAACTCTCCAAGCCAGAAGAAAGTGGGTGCCAATATTCAAAGTTCTTAAAGAAAATAATTTTCAACCCAGAATTTCATATCCAGCCAAACTAAGTTTCATAAGTGAAGGGGAAATAAAATCCTTTACAGACAAGCAAATGCTGAGAGATTTTATCACCACCAGGCCTGCCTTACAAGAGACCCTGAAGGAAGCACTAAACATGGAAAGGAACAACCGGTACCAGCCATTGCAAAAACATGCCAAAATGTAAAGACCATCAAGGCTAGGAAGAAACTGCATCAACTAACGAGCAAAATAACCAGTTAATATCATCATGGCAGGATCAAGTTCACACATAACAATCTTAACCTTAAATGTAAATGGACTAAATGCTCCAATTAAAAGACACAGACTGGCAAACTGGATAAAGAGTCAAGACCCATCAGTCTGCTGTATTCAGGAGACCCATCTCACACGCAGAGACATACATAGGCTCAAAATAAAGGGATGGAGGAATCTAGAACTAGATGTCCAATGGAATTACTGATATACCCAAAAGTTTAAATTATCTGCTATAAAGACATGCACAAGTATATTTATTGCAGCACTATTCACAATGAAAGACTTGAATCCTTACATCCATCTACAGATTGGATTGAAAATGTCTATCCAGAATACTATGCAGCCATAAAAGGATGAGTTTGTGTCCTTTGTAGGGACATGGATGCAGCTGGAAACCATCATTCTTAGCAAACTATCACAAGAACAGAAAACCAAACAATCATGTTCTCACTCATAGGTGGGAACTGAACAATGAGATCACTTGGACTAAGAACATCACACAGGGGCCTATCATGGGGAAGGGAGGGATTGCATTGGAGTTATACCTGATGTAAATGACGAGTTGAGGGGTGCAGCACAGCAACATGGCACAAGTATACATATGTAACAAACCTGCACGTTATGCACATGTACCCTACAACTTAAAGTATAATAATAATAAATAAATTAAAAAAATAAAATAAAATAAAATAAAATTGACACCCTAACATCACAATTAAAAGAACTAGAGAAGTAAGAGCAAACACATTCAAAAGCTAGCAGAAGGCAAGAAATAACTAAGATCAGAGCAGAACTGAAGGAGATAAAGACACAAAAAACCCTCCAAAAAATCAATGAATGTAGGAGCTGGTTTTCTGAAAAGATCAACAAAATTGATAGACTGCTAGCAAGACTAATAAAGAAGAAAAAGAGAAGAATCAAATAGACGCCATAAAAAATGTTAAAGGGGATATCACCACCGACCCCACAGAAATACAAACTATCATCAGAGAATACTATAAACACCTCGATGCAAGTAAACTGGAAAACCTATAAGAAATGGATAATTTCCTGGACACTTACACTCTCCAAAGACTAAACCAGGAAGAAGTTGAATCTCTGAATAGACCAACAGCAGGCTCTGAAATTGAGGCAATAATAGCCTACCAACCAAAAAAAGTCCAGGACCAGACGGATTCACAGCTGAATTCTATCAGAGGTAGAAGGAGGAGCTGATACCATTCCTTCTGAAACTATTCCGATCAAGAGAGAAAGAGGGAATCCTCCCTGACTCATTTTGCGAGGCCAACATCATCCTTTTACCAAAGCCTGACAGAGATACAACAAAAAAATCAACTTTTAGAGCAATATACCTGATGAACATCGATGCAAAAATCCTCAGTAAAATACTGGCAAACCGAACCCAGCAGCACATCAAAAAGCTTATCCACCATGATCAAGTGGGCTTCATCCCTGGGATGCAAGGCTGATTCAACATACGCAAATCAATAAACGTAATCCAGCATATAAACAAAACCAAAGCCAAAAACCACATGATTATTTCAATAGGTGCAGAAAAGGCCTTTGACAAAATTCAACAGCCCGTCATGCTAAAAATTCTCAATGCATTAGGTATTGATGGGTTGTTTCTCAAAATAATAAGAGCTATTTATGACAAACCCACAGCCTATATTATACTGAATGGGCAAAAATTGGAAGCAATACCTTTGAAAACTGGCACAAGACAGGGATGCCCTCTCTCACCACTCCTAGTCAGCATAGTGTTGGAAGTTCTGGCTAGGGCAATCAGGCAGGAGAGAGAAATAAACCGTATTCAATTAGGAAAAGAGGAAGTCAAATTGTCCCTGTTTGCAGTTGACATGATTGTATGTTTAGAAAACCCCATCATCTCAGCCCAAAATCTCCTTAAGCTAATAAGCAGCTTCATCAAAGTCTTAGGATACAAAGCCAATATGCAAAAATTACAAACATTCCTCTACACCAATAGCAGACAAACAGAGAGCCAAATCATGAGTGAACTCCAATTCACAATTGCTTCAAAGAGAATAAAATACCTAAGAATCCAACTTACAAGATATGTGAAGGATCTCCTCAAGAAGAACTATAAACCATTGCTCAACTAAATAAAAGGGGACACAAACAAATGGAAGAGCATTCCATGCTCATGGATAGGAAGAATCAATATCGTGAAAATGACCATACTGCCCAAGGTAATTTATAGATTCAATGTCATCCCCACCAAGCTACCAATGAATTTCTTCACAGAATTGGAATCAACTACTTTAAAGTTCATATGGAACCAAAAAAGAGCCCGCATTGCCAAGACAATGCTAAGCCAAGAGAACAAAGCTCGAGACATCATGTTACCTGACTTCAAACTATACTACAAGGCTACAGCAACCAAAACAGTATGGTACTGGTACCAAAACAGGGATATAGACAAATGGAACAGAACAGAGCCCTCAGAAATAATACCACACATCTACAACCATCTGATCTTTGACAAACCTGACAAAAGCAAGAAATGGGGAAAGGATTCCCTATTTAATAAATGGTGCTGGGAAAATTGGCTAGCCATAAGTAGAAAGCTGAAACTGGTTCCCTTCCTTACACCTTATAGAAAAATTAATTCAAGATGGATTAAAGACTTAAATGTTAGACCTAAAACTGCAAAAACCCTAGAAGAAAAGCTAGGTAATACCACTCAGGACATAGGCATGGGCAAGGACTTCATGTCTAAAGCATCAAAAGCAATGGCAACAAAAGCCAAAATTGACAAATGGGATCCAGTTAAATTAAGGAGCTTCTGAACAACAAAAGAAGCTACCATCAGAGTGAACAGACAACCTACAGAATGGGTGAAAACTTTTGCAATTTACTCATCTGACAAAGGGCTAGTATCCAGAATCTATAAAGAACTCAGATGAATTTACCAAAAAAAAAAAAAAACCAAAAACCAAAAACAAAAACAAAAACAAACAACCCCATTGAAAAGTGGGCAAAGGATATGAACAGACACTGCTCAAAAGAAGACACTTATGCAGTCAACAGACACATGAAAAATGCTCATCATCACTGACCATCAGAGAAATGCAAATCATACCACAATGAGATACCATCTCACACCAGTTATAATAGCAATCATTAAATAGTCAGGAAACACCAGGTGCTGGAGAGAATGTGGAGATATAGGAACACTTTTACACTGTAAGTGGGACTGTAATATAGTTCAACCATTGTGGAGGACAGTATGGCGATTCCTTAAGGATCTAGAACTAGAAATACCATTTGACCCAGTCATTCCATTACTGCGTATAAATCAAGCTACTATAAAGGATTATAAAGCATGCTACTATAAAGACACACGCACATGTGTGTTTATTGCGACACTATTCACAGTAGCAAAGACTTGGAACCAACCCAAATGTCCATCAATGATAGACTGGGTTAAGGAAATGTGGCACACATACACCATGGAATACTCTGCATCTGTAAAAAAGGATGAGTTCATGTCCTCTGTAGGGACACGGATGATGCTGGAAACCATCATTGTTAACAAACTATTGCAAGTACAAAAAACCAAACACCGCATGTTCTCACTCATAGGTGGGATTTGAACAATGAAATCACTTGGACACAGGAAGGGGAACATCACACACCTGGACCTATCATGGGGTGGGGGTAGGGAGAGGGAGAGCATTAGGAGATATACCTATTGTAAATGATGAATTAATGGGTGCAGTACACCAACATGGCACATGTATACGTATGTAGCAAAATGGCACGGTGTGCACATGTACCCTAGAACTTAAAATACAATAATAAAAAAAGAAAACCTGTGGTTAGCCAGCAGTCGCTATAGTTAGAATGGTCAGGACCCCAGGTGTCTCCATTATTAGAATGCCTGATGTTGGCCAGGAGTCTCTCTCATTAGAATGCCTTGGGTCAACCAGGAGTCTCCCACGTTAGAATGCCTGGGGTCAGTCAGGTGTTTAGATCCTTAAAACACCTTTGGTCACACATAGATCTCTATCATTAGAAAGCCTTCTTTTGGCCAGGATTCTCTTTCGTTAGAATGCCTGGGGTTGGACAGGTGTTTCTAGATTTAGAATGCCTGAGGTCGCCCAGTGTCTCTATCATTAGAATGCCTGGGATTGACCAGGAGTCTCTCCTGTTGGAATGCCTGAGATTGACTAGGAGTCTCTCCCATTAGAATACTTTATTTGGTCCAGGTGTCTCCATCCTTAGAATGACTGAGGAGGCCAAAATGTCTCTATCATTCTAATACCATTAGAATGCCTTTGGTCATCAAGGAGTCTTTATTATTAGAATTCCTAGGTTCATCTTGGAGTCTTTCTCATTAGAATGTCTGAGTTGAGTCAGGAATCTCTCCCATTAGAGAACCTATGGCAGGGCCGGTGTCTCTATCCTTAGAATGCCTGATGTTGCACAGGTGTCTCTCTCATTAGAATGCCTGGGGTAGGCCAGTAGTGTCTATAATTGGAATGACTGCTGTTGGTTAGAAGTCTTTCCCGTCAGAATGCCTGTTTATGGCCAGGTGTCTCTATCCTTAGACTGACTGTGTTCTCACACGTGAATCTATCATTAGAATGCCTGGGGTCGTCCAGGAGTCTCTATCCTTAGATTTCCTGAGGTCCCACCGGTGTCCCTAACATTAGAATGCTTGAGGTCAGCCAGGAGTCTCTCATTAGAATGCCTGAAGTTGACCAGAAATATTTCCTGTTACAGTGTCTTGTATTGGCCAGGTGTCTCTATCCTTAGAATGCCTAAAATCTCAGAGGTGTCTCTGTCATTAGAATGCATGGGGTAGGCCTGGAATCTCTATGTTTAGAAAACTTATTGTCAGCCAGGAGTCTCTCCTGTTAGAATGTCTCAGGTCGGCCAGGTTTCTCTATCCTTAGAATGACTGAAGTCACACAGGTGTCTGTCATTACAATGCCCAGAGTAGGCCAGGAGTCTTTATCATTAGAATGCCTAGGGTCAGTCTAATGTTTCTTTTGTTAGAATTCCTGCGGTCAGCCAGTTGGCTTTATCCTAAAAATGCCTGAGGTTGCACAGGTGTATCTATTATTAGAATGCCTGGGCTAGTCCAAAGTGTCTGTCATTAGAACACCTGGGGTCGACCAGGAGTCTCTCCCATTAGAATGACTGGGGTCAGCCAGTTGTGACTATTTTTACAATGCCTGAGTTCACCCAGGTATCTATCATTAGAATGCCTTGTATAGGCCAGGAGTCTCTATCCTTAGAATGCCTAAGGTCAAAAAGATTTCTTTATCATTAGAATAAATGAGACATTATGCCTGGGTCGTCCAGTTGTCTCTATCTTTAGAATGCCTGAGGTCACATCAGTGTATCTGCCACTGGAATGCCTGGGGCAGGTCTGTAGTCTGTATCACTACAAAGCCTTTTGTTGGCCAGTAGTCCCTCCAATTAGAATGCCTTTGATCAGTCAGGTGTCTCTATCCTTAGAATGCCTGCAGTCTCCCAGGTGTCTCCATTATTAGAATGCCTGAAGTTAGTCAGGAGTCTCTCCCATTAGAATGCCTGGGGTCAACAAGATGTCTCTATTATTAGAATGCCAGGGTTTGGCCAGGAGTCTTGCCAGTTAGAATGCCTGGAGTAGGTCGGGTGTCTATCCTCAGAATGCTTGAGGTCACCCAGGTTTCTCTATCATTAGAATGCCTGGAGTGAGCAAGGAGCCTTTATCAGTGGAATGCCTTGGTTCAGCAAATAGTCTCTCCCATTAGAATGCCTTGGGTTTCCCAGCTGCCTCTATTATTTAATTCTTGAGGTCCCCCAGTTTTCTCTGTCATCAGAATGCATGGAGTTGGCAAGGCGTCTCTATTATTATTATTATTTATTTTTTATTATACTTTAAGTTATAGGGTACATGTGCACAACGTGCAGGTTTGTTACATATGTATACATGTGCCATGTTGGTGTGCTGCACCCATTAAGTCGTCATTTACATTAGGTATATCTCCTAATGCTATCCCTCCCCCCTCCTCCCACCCCATGACAGGCCCCGGTGTGTGATATTCCCAAGACATCTCTATTATTAGATAACCTGGATCAGCCAGGAGTCTTTCCTGTGAGAATACCTATTGTTGGTCAAGAGTCTTTTTCATTGGAATGGTTGGGGTCAGCCAGGTGTATCAATTTTTAGAATATATTAAGTCACAGAGGTTTCTCTATCATTAGAATACCTGGGGTAAGCCTGGAGCCCCCTAGAATGCCTGGGGACGACGACGAGTCTCTCCAGTTTAATGCTTGTGGCCAACCAGGTGTCACTACCCTTAGAATGCCTTAGGTAGGCATGGAGTCTTTCCTATTAGAACGGCTGGAATCGGCCAATAATCTGTATCCTTAGAATGCCTGAAGTCGCACAGGTGTCTCTATCATTAGAATTCCTGGCATTGGCTAGGAGTCTCTATCACTGGAATGCCTGGGGTCGGCCAGGAGCCTCTCCCATTAGTATGCCTGCGGTTGGCTAGGTGACTATCTTTAGAATGATTTCGCACAGGTGAATCTATCATTGGAATGCCTGGGTTCGGCCGGCAGTGTCTATCATTAGAATGCCTGGGGTCAGCCTGAAGTCTCTCCCATTAGAATGTGGTGGGTCGGCCAGGTGTCTCTGTCCTTACAATGCCTAGGTCACCCAGGTGTCTTCATCATTAGAATGCCTGAGGTCAGAAAAGAGCCTCTATCAGAAGGCCTGGGGTGGGCCACAAATCTCTCCTGTTGGAATGCCTTGGGGTGGCCAGGTGTCTGTATCCTTAAAATGCCTTAGATCACGAAGCTCTCTTTATCATTAGAATGCCTTGGGTAGGCCAGAAGTCTCTATCCTTAGAATGCCTGGTGTCATCCAAGAGTCTCTCCAGTTAGAATGCCTGTGGTCAGCCAGGTGTGTCTATTGTTAAAATAAATGCCTGATGTCCCCCAGGTGTCTCTATCATTAGAATGCCTGGGTTTGGCAAGGAGTCTCTTTCATTATAATGCTTAGAGAGTCTAAGGTCAGCAAAGAGTCTCTTCCGATAAAATGCCCGGAGTCGACCAGGTGTCTATATCCTTAGAATGACCGAGGTCGCACAAGTGTATGTATCGTTAGGATGGTTGGGGTCAGCCAGGAGTCTCTATTATTAAAATATCTCAGATTGGCCAGGAGTCTCTCCCATTAGAATGCCTGGGGTCAGCCAGTTGTCTCTATTTTTAGAATGCCTGAGGTCGTTCAGGTGTCTATCATTATAATGCCTGAGGTCAACCAGGAGTCTCTCCCTTTAAAATGCCTGGGGTCAGTCAGGTGTCTCTACCCTTAGAGTGTCTGAGGTCGCACAGGTGTCTCTATCATTACAGTGCCTGGGGTGGTTCAGGAGTAACTATCATTAGAATATATGGGGTCAGCCAGGGGTCTCTTTTGTTAGAATGCCTGAGTTGGCCAGGTGTCACTATCCTTAGAATGTCTGAAATCGCCCAGGAGTCTCTATAATTAGAATGCTTGTGCTAGGTAGGACAAGAGTCACTATCATTAGAATGCCTGGGTTCGACCAGGAGCCTCTTTCATTATAATGCTTGGCGTCAGTCAATTGTCTCTATCCTTAGAATGAATGAGGTCACACAGTTGTCTATCATTAGAATTACTGGGTTAGGCCAGAAGTTTCTATTATTAAGATAGCTGTGGTTGGCCTGGAGTCTGTTCTATTAGAATGCCTGGGGTCAGCCAGTGGTCTCTATCTTTAAAATGGCTGAGGTCGCACAGGTGTCTCTATTATTCGAATGCTAAGCCAGCTTAGCCAGAATTCTCTATCATTAAAATGCCTGGAGTTGGCCAGGAGTCTCTTCTGTTAAATTGCCTGAGTCGTCCAGGTGTCTCTATCAATAGAAAGCCTGGGGTCGGCCAGGAGTCTCTTCCATTGGAATCCCTGGGATAGGCCAGGAGTCTTTATTCTTAGAAACCCTGAGGTTTCCCAGGTGTCTCTATCATTAGAATGCCTGGGGTCTGCCAGGAATCTCTATCATTAGAATGCCCAGGGTCAACCAGTTGTCTCTATCATTAGAATGCCTTGAGTGGGCCAGTAGTCTTTTCCATTAGAATGCCTTTGGTCAGCCAGGTGTCTCTATCATTAGAATGCCTGTCGTTGCTTAGGTTTCTCTATCATTAGAATGCCTGAGCTCAGCCAGGATTCTCTTTTATTAGAATGCCTGTCGTCGGCCAAAAATCTCTACCGTTGGGATGCCTGGGGTCAGCCAGACATTCTTTGAATGCATGAGGTTGCACGGGTATCTTTGGATGCATGAGGTTGCACGGGTATCTTTATCCCCAGAATGACTGGAGTCATCCAGTTGTCTCCATCATTAGAATGCCTAAGGTCCCCCAAGAGTCTTTCCCCTTAGAATGCCAATGGTCCACCAAAAGTCTCTCCCATTGGAATACCTGGGGTTGACCAGTCATCTCCATCCTTAGAATGCCTGAGGCTGCACAGGTGTCTCTATCATTGGAATGCCTAGGGTAGGTCTGGAGGGTCTGTGTTTAAAAAGCTTGGTGTTATGCAGGAGTCTCTCCGATTAAAATGTCTTGGGTTGGCCAGGTACTTCTATTCTTAGAATGCCTCAATTCACCCAGGTGTCTTTATTATTAGAATGCCTGGTTTCCTCCAAGGGTCTCTCCCATTAGAATGCCAAGGGTCGGCAAGCAGTTTTTCCCATTAGAAAGCCTGTTAGCCAGGTGTTCCTATCCTCAGAATGCCTGAGTTTTCTCAGGTGTCTCTATCATTAGAATCCCTGGTGAAGGCCATTAGTCTCTTCCATTAGAATGCCTAGATTCGACCCGATGTCTCTATCCTTAAAAATGACTGAAGTGACACAGGTGTCTATTATTAGAATGCCTGGGATAGGCCAGGTATCTCTATCCTTAGAATGCCTGGGGTCACCCAGGAGTCTCTCATGCTGAAATCCTTGTGGTCACCCAGTAGTTTCTCCCATTAGAATCCCTGGAGTTGGCCAGGTATCTCTGTGTTTGTAATGCCTGAGGTCGCACAGGTGTCTCTATCATTGGAATGCCTGGGGTTTCCCTGGAGTCTCTATCATTGGAATGCCTGGGGTTTCCCTGGAGTCTCTATCATTAAAAAGCCTGGGGATTGCCAGGTGTTTCTCCCATAAGAATGCTTTAAGTTGGCCAGGTGACTTTATCCTTAGAATGCCAGAGGTCGCCCATGTGCCTCTGTCATTAGAATGCCTTGAGTCAACCAGGAGTCTCTCTCGTTAAAGTGTATGGATCAGTGAGGTGTCTCCATTTTTAGATTGCCTGAGGTGGCCCAGGTGTCTCTGTCATTAGAATGCCTGTGGTCAGCCAGAGGTCTCTCCCATTAGCATGCCTGGGGTCAACTAAGTGTTTCTATCCTTCAAATGCCTGTGGTCACATAGATGTCACTATCAACAGAATGCCTGGGGTAGATCAGGAGTTTCTATCATTATAATGCCTCAGGTAGGCCAGCAATCTCTCCCTTTAGAATGCCTGATGTTGGCCAAATGTCTCTATAGAATGACTGAGGTCACACAGGTGTCTATTATTAGAACGGCTGGGATATGCCTGGAGTATCTATCATTAGAATGCGTATCGTCAGCCCAGAGTCTCAAGTTAGAATGCCTGGGGTTGGCCAGGTGTCTTTATCCTAAAAACGTCTGAGGTTGCACAGGTGTATCTATCATTAGAATGCCTGCGCTAGTCCAGGAGTCTTTATCACTAGAATGCCTGGGGTCAGCCAGGAATCTCTATCCTTAGATTGCCTGAGGTCTCCCAGGTGTCTCTATTACTAGAACGCCTTGGGTCAGCCAGGAGTATCTTTGGTTAGAATTCCTGGGTTCAGCCAGGTGTCTCTATTCTTAAAGTGACTGATGTTGCACTGGTTTATCTATCATTAGAATCCCTGTGGTCAGGTAGAAGTCTCTCATTAGAATTTCTGTCGTTGGCCAGGGGTCTCTTCCCTTAGAATGTCTGAATTCACCCAAGTGTCTCTATCATTTGAATGCCTGGGGTTGACCAAGAGTCTCTATCATAAGAATGCCTGGGGTTGGCCAGGAGTTTCTTTTGTTAGAATGCCTGGATGCGGCCAGATGTTTCTATTATTAGAATGCCTGGAGTCGCCCCAAAGTCTCTCCCATTAGAATGCCTCTGGTCGGCCAATAGTCTCTCCTTTAGATTGCCTGGGGTAAGCCAGTCATGTCTATCCTTAGAATGCCTGAAATCACCCAGGTGTCTCTACCATTAGAAAGCCTGTGGTGAACAGGAGTCTTACTCATTAGAATGCCTGGAAACAGCCAGGAGTCTCACCTATTAGAATGCCTGGGTCAGCCAGATGTCTCTATGCTTAGAATGCCTGAGGTCGCCCAGGTCTTGCTGTCATTAGAATACCTGGGGTAGGCCAGGAGTCTGTATCATTAGAATGCTTGGGTTTGGCCAGAAGTCTCCCAGGTTAGACTGCCTGGAGTCAGCCAGGTGTCTCTATTTTTAGGATGCCTGACGTCTCCCAAGTGTCTCTATCATTTGAACGCCTGGGGTCGATGAAGAGTTTCTTTCCTTAGAATGCATGGGTTCCCCAGGAGTCTCTCTTTTTAGAATGCCTGGGGTCGGCCAGGAATCTCTTCCATTAGAAGGCCTGTGGTCGACCAGGTGTCTCTATCATTAGAATGCCTGGGGTTGGCCATGAGTCTCTTTGTTAGAATGCCTGAGGTCATCGAGGTGTCTCAATCCTTAGAAGGAGGTAGCACAGGTGTTTCTATTATTAGAATGCCTTGAGTCGTCCAGGTGTCTCTATCTTTAGAATGCCTGAGGTCCACTAGGTGTCTCTATCATTAGAATTCCAAGGGTCGCCCAGGAATCCCTCCCATTAGAATGCCTAGATTCGACCCGATGTCTCTATCCTTAAAAATGACTGAAGTGACACAGGTGTCTATTATTAGAATGCCTGGGATAGGCCAGGTATCTCTATCCTTAGAATGCCTGGGGTCACCCAGGAGTCTCTCATGCTGAAATCCTTGTGGTCACCCAGTAGTTTCTCCCATTAGAATCCCTGGAGTTGGCCAGGTATCTCTGTGTTTGTAATGCCTGAGGTCGCACAGGTGTCTCTATCATTGGAATGCCTGGGGTTTCCCTGGAGTCTCTATCATTAAAAAGCCTGGGGATTGCCAGGTGTTTCTCCCATAAGAATGCTTTAAGTTGGCCAGGTGACTTTATCCTTAGAATGCCAGAGGTCGCCCATGTGCCTCTGTCATTAGAATGCCTTGAGTCAACCAGGAGTCTCTCTCGTTAAAGTGTATGGATCAGTGAGGTGTCTCCATTTTTAGATTGCCTGAGGTGGCCCAGGTGTCTCTGTCATTAGAATGCCTGTGGTCAGCCAGAGGTCTCTCCCATTAGCATGCCTGGGGTCAACTAAGTGTTTCTATCCTTCAAATGCCTGTGGTCACATAGATGTCACTATCAACAGAATGCCTGGGGTAGATCAGGAGTTTCTATCATTATAATGCCTCAGGTAGGCCAGCAATCTCTCCCTTTAGAATGCCTGATGTTGGCCAAATGTCTCTATAGAATGACTGAGGTCGCTCATGTGTCTCTAACCTTAGAATGCTTGGGGAGGCTATTAGTCTGTATCATTAGAATGCCTGTGGTTTTCCAAGATTCTCTCCTATTAGAATGCATTTAGTCGGCCAGGTGTCTGTATACTTAGAATGCCTAAGTTTGCGCAGGTGTCAGAGTGACTGAGGTCGGCCAGGTTTCTCTCTCATTAGAATGCCTGAGATTGTCCAGGTGTCTCTATCATTAAAATGCCTAGGGTTGGCCAGCAATCTCTCCCATTAGAATGCATGGGGTCGGCCAGGTGTCTCTATCCTTAGAACACCTTGGGTAGGCCAGGAATGCCTGAGGTCGTATAGGTATCTCTATCATTAGAATGCCTGGGATAGGCCAGGGGTCTCCAACATTAGAATTCCTGGAGTTGGCCAGGAATTTCTACCATTAGAATGTCTTGGGTCAGCCAGGTGTCTCTATCCTTAGAATGTGTTAGGTCACCCAGGTGTCTCTATCATTAGAATGAATGGGGTTGGCCAGGAGTCTCTCGTTGGAATGTGTGGGTTTGGCCAGGTGTTTCTATCCTTATAATGCCTGAGGTCACCCGGGTGCCTCTATCATTAGAACGCTTGGAGTATGCCAAAAGTCTTTATAATCAGAATGCCTGAGGTCGGTCAGAAGTCTCTCCGGTTAGAATGCCTTTAATCAACCAGGTGTCTATATCCTTCAAGTGCTTGAAGTCACCCAGGTGTCTCCACCATTAGAGTGCCTGTGGTCGACCAGGTGTCTCTATTATTAGAATGCCCAGGGTCGTCCAGGAGTCCCTCCCATCAGAATGCCTGGGATCAGTCAGGTGTCTCTATTCTTAGAATGCTTGAGGTCGCCCAGGTGTCTCTATCATTAGAATGCTTGAGGTCGGCAAGGAGTTCCTCCTGTTGGAATGCCTGAGGAATGCCTGGTTACTCCATCCTTAGAATGCCTGAAGCCTCCCAGGTGTCTACATCATTAGAATGCCAAGGTTCAGCCAGGAGTCTTTATCATTAGAATGTCTGGGCTTGGCCAGGAGTCTCTCGAGTTAGAATGTCTGAGGTCAGTTAGGTTTATTTCCCCTTAGAATTCCTGATGTCAGCCAGGTGTCTCTTCCATTAGAATGCCAGAGGTTGGCCAGGAGTCTCTCCCCTTAGAATGCCTGAAGTCCTCTCGGGCTGTCTCCAGTTAGAATGAATAAAGTTGGCCAGTTGTCTCTCCCCTCAGAGTGCCTGAGGTTGGCAACGTGTCTCTCCCCTGAGAATGCCTGAAGTTGGCCAGATGTCTCTCTGCCTATAATGCTTTAGTTGGGCCAGGGGAGTCTCCCTATAGAATGCATGAGTGCAGCCAGGGGTCTGTCCCTTTAGAATCCCTGAGGTTGGTCAGGCGTCTCTTTTCTTAGAATGCTTGAAGTCGTCCAGGTGTCTCTCCCAACAGAATGCCTAACGTCTGCCCGTGGCCTATGCCCTTAGAATGCCTGAGGTCCGCCAGGTGTCTCTCCTGTCAGAATGAATAAGTACAGCCAGGTGTCTCTCTCATTAGGATGCCCGAAGTCGGTCACATGTCTCTACCCTTAGAATGCCTGAGGTTGGACAGGAGACTATCCCTTACAATGCCTGAGGTCACCCAGGAGACTTTCCCCTTAGAATTCCTGAGGTAGGCCAGGAATCTCTCCATTTAGAATGCCTGAGGTTGGCCAGGTGTCTCTTCCATTAGAATGCCTGAGGTCAGCCAGGTGTCTCTATCATTAGAATGCCTGAGGTCAGCCAGGTGTCACTCCCTTAGAATACCTGAAGTCAGCCAGGTGTCTCTTCCATTAGAATGCCTGAGGTCAGCCAGGTGTCTCTCATTAGAATGCCTGAGGTTGGCCAGGAGTCTCTCATTAGAATGCCTGAGGTCGACCAGGTGTCTCTTCTGTTAGAATGAATGAAGTCAGACAGGCATCTCTCAGGGGAGAATGCCTGAGTTTGGCCATGTAAATCTCCCCTTAGAATGCCTGAGTTTGGTCAGGAGACAATCCCTGTAAAATGTCTGAAGATGCCCAGGAGTCTCTCCCCTTAGAATGACGAGGTCGGACAGGAGTCTCTCCCTTTAGAATACCTGAGGTCGGCCAGGAGTCTCTCCCATTGGAATGCCTGAGGTCGCCCAGGTGACTCTTTCATTAGAATGCCTGAGGTCGGTCAAGTGTCTCTCCTTAGAATGCCTGAGGTCAGCCAGGAGTCTCTCCTTAGAATGCCTGAGGTTGGCCAGGAGTCTCTCGCCTTAGAATTTCTTAAGTCTGCCAGGTGTCTCTTATCTTAGAATGCCTGAGGTCAACCAGGTGTTTCTTCTCTTAGACTGCCTGGGGTTGGCTAGGACACTCTCCTCTTAGAATGCCTGAGGTTGGCCAGGAGTCTCTCCACTTAGAATGCCTGAGTTCAACCATGTGTCTCTTCTGTTAGAATGAATGCCTGAGGTCGGTCAGGTGTCTCTAGCATTAGAATACCTGAAGTCAGCCAGGTGTCTCTATTATTAGAATGCCTGATGTTGTCCAGGTGTCTCTTTCATTAGAATGTATGAGGTCGGCAAGGAGTCTCTCCCTTTAGAATACCTGAGGTCGACCAGGTGTCTCTCCCATCAGAATGCCTGCATTCAGCCAGGAATCTGCCCTGTAGAAAGCCTGAGGTTGGCCAGGTGTCTATCACGTTATAATTCCTGAGGTCAGCCAGGTGTCTCTCATTAGAATGCCTGAGGTTGGCCAGGAGTCTCATTAGAATGCCTGATGTCAGCCAGGTGTCTCTCATTAGAATGCCTGAGGTCAGCCAGGAGTCTCTCATTAGAATGCCTGGTTGGCCAGGAGTCTCTCCTTAGAATGCCTGAGTTCAACCAGGTGTCTCTTCTGTTAGAATGAATGCCTGAGGTCAGGTGTCTCTATCTTAGAATGCCTGAGGTCACCAGGTGTCTCTATCTTAGAATGCCTGAGGTTGGCCAGGTGTCTATCATTAGAATGCCTGAGGTTGGCCAGGTGTCTCTCATTAGAATGCCTGAGGTCAGCCAGGAGTCTCTTAGAATGCCTGAGGTCAGCCAGTTGTCTCCCATTAGAATGCCTGAGGTCAGCCAGGAGTCTCTTAGAATGCCTGGGGTTGGCTAGACACTCTCCTCTTAGAATGCCTGAGGTTGGCCAGGAGTCTCATTAGAATGCCTGAGGTGGTCAGAAGTCTCTCCTTAGAATGCCTGAGGTGGTCAGGTGTCTCTCCTTAGAATGCCTGAGGTCGCCAGGTGTCTCTCCTTAGAATGCCTGGGGTTGGCTAGACACTCTCCTCTTAGAATGCCTGAGGTCAGCCAGGTGTCTCTTGTTAGAATGCCTGAGGTTGTCCAGGTGTCTCTATCATTAGAATGCCTCAAGTCAGCCAGGAGTTTCTCTCTTTAGAATGCCTGAGGTCAGCCAGGTGTCTCTCTCATTGGAATGTCTGGGCTTGGCCAGGAGTCTCTATCCTTAGAATGCCTGAGGTCAGCCAGGAGTCTCTCCTTAGAATGCCTGAGGTCAGCCAGGTGTCTCTCCTTAGAATGCCTGAGGTCAGCCAGGTGTCTCTTCATTAGAATGCCTGAGGTTGGCCAGGAGTCTCATTAGAATGCCTGAGGTTGGCCAGAGTCTCTCCATTAGAATGCCAGAGATCAGCCAGATGTCTCTCCTTAGAATGCCTGAAGTCAGCTAGGGTCTTTCCATTTAGAATGCCTGAGGTCACCAGGAGACTTTCCTTAGAATTCCTGATGTCAGCCAGGTGTCTCTTGTTAGAATGCCTGAGGTTGGCCAGGAGTCTCTATCCTTAGAATGCCTGAGGTCAGCCAGGAGTCTCTCATTAGAATGCCTGAGGTTGGCCAGGAGTCTCATTAGAATGCCTGAGGTTGGCCAGGAGTCTCTATCCTTAGAATGCCTGAGGTTGGCCAGGAGTCTCATTAGAATGCCTGAGGTAGGTCAGATGTCTCTCCCATTAGAATGCCAGAGATCAGCCAGATGTCTCTCCTTTCAGAATGCCTGAAGTCAGCTAGGGGTCTTTCCATTTAGAATGCCTGAGGTCAGCCAGGTGTCTCTCTTGTTAGAATGCCTGAGGTTAGCCAGGTTTCTCTCCCCTCAGAATGCCTGAGGTCAGCTTGATGTCCCTCCTGTTAGAATGAATGAAGTCAGACAGGCATCTCTCAGGGGAGAATGCCTGAGTTTGGCCATGTAAATCTCCCCTTAGAATGCCTGAGTTTGGTCAGGAGACAATCCCTGTAAAATGTCTGAAGATGCCCAGGAGTCTCTCCCCTTAGAATGACGAGGTCGGACAGGAGTCTCTCCTTTGTGGAATACCTGTGGCCGGCCCGTAGTCTCTCCCCTTGAAATGCCTGAGGTCGCCCAGGTGACTCTTTCATTAGAATGCCTGAGGTCGGTCAAGTGTCTCTCCCCTCAGAATGCCTGAAGTCAGTCAGAAGTCTCTACCCTAAGAATTCCTGAGGTTGGCCAGGAGTCTCTCGCCTTAGAATTTCTTAAGTCTGCCAGGTGTCTCTTATCTTAGAATGCCTGAGGTCAACCAGGTGTTTCTTCTCTTAGACTGCCTGGGGTTGGCTAGGACACTCTCCTCTTAGAATGCCTGAGGTTGGCCAGGAGTCTCTCCACTTAGAATGCCTGAGTTCAACCAGGTGTCTCTTCTGTTAGAATGAATGCCTGAGGTCGGCCATATGGCTCTCCCTTCAGAATGCCTGAGAACAGCCAGGAGTCTCTCCAGTTAGAATGCCTGAGGTTGTCCAGGTGTCTCTTTCATTAGAATGTATGAGGTCGGCAAGGAGTCTCTCCCTTTAGAATACCTGAGGTCGACCAGGTGTCTCTCCCATCAGAATGCCTGCATTCAGCCAGGAATCTGCCCTGTAGAAAGCCTGAGGTTGGCCAGGTGTCTATCACGTTATAATTCCTGAGGTCAGCCAGGTGTCTCTCCTGATAGAATTCATGAGGTCAGCCAGGTGTCTCTCCCCTTAGAATGCCTGATATCATAAAGTGTCTCTCCACTCAGAATGCCTGTGGTCTACCGGGAGTCTCTCCCCTTCAAATGCCTAAGGTCGGCCAGGAGACTCCCCTTAGAATGTCTGCAGTTGGCCTGGTGTCTCTCCTGTAGAATGAATGATGATTTCGAGGTGTCTCTCTCTTTTGAATGCCTGAGGTCGACCAGTTGTCTCTCTTCTTATAATGCCTGTGGTTGGCCAGATGTATCATCCCTTAGAATGGCTGAGATTGGCCAGGTGTCTCTCCCATTAGAATGAATGAGGTCAGCCAGGTGTCTCTCCCGTTAGAATGCCTGAGGTCAGCCAGTTGTCTCTCCCATTAGAATACCTGAGGTCAGCAAGGAGTCTCTCCCCCACAGAATGCCTAAGGTTGGACAAGATTCTCTTCCCTTGCAATTCCTGAGGTCATTCAGGTGTCTCTCCCTTTAGAATGCCTGAAGTCAGAAAGGGTCACTCCCCTTAGAATACCTGAGGTCTGCAAGTGCACTCTCCTCTTAGAAAGCCTGAGGTCGGCCAGGTGACTCTCCCCTTACAATGCCTGAGGTTGGCCTACTGTCTCTCCCCTTAGAATGCCTGAAGCTGGCCAGGTGTATCTCTTGTTAGAATGTCTGATGTTGGCCAGGAGTCTCACCACTTAGAATGCCTGAGGTCAGCAAGGTGTCTCTCCCTTTAAAATGCCAGAGGTCAACCAGGAGTCTCTCTCCATAGAGAGTGTGAAGCAGGCCAGGAGACTCTTCCCTTAGAATGCCTGAGGTCAGCTAGGAATCTCTCCCTTTAGAATGCCTGAGGTCAGTCAGGTGTGTCTCCCCTTAGAATGCCAGAGGTTGGCCAGGT
This sequence comes from Cercopithecus mona, assembly GCA_014849445.1. Classification (NCBI taxonomy): domain Eukaryota; kingdom Metazoa; phylum Chordata; class Mammalia; order Primates; family Cercopithecidae; genus Cercopithecus; species Cercopithecus mona. Next base: position 657,466 of record JABBCR010000212.1, on the reverse strand, counting down.
GTCTCTTCCCTAAGAATGTCTGAGGTTGTCCAGGAGTCTCTCCCCATACTGAGGTTGGCCAGGAGACTCTCCCCTTAGAATGCCTGACGTTAGCCAGGTGTCTCTCTTGTTATAATTTATGAGGTCAGCCAGGTGTCTATTTCCTGAGAATGCCTGAGGTCCAACCAGTAGTCTGTTTCCTTAGAGTGCCTGAAGTTGGCCAGGTGGCTCTCTTGTTAGAATGCCTGAGGTTGGCCAGGAGTCTATTCCCTCAGAATGCCTGAGGTCAACCAAAAGTCTCTTCTCTTAGAATGCCTGATGTCCCGGGGTGTCTCATCCCTAAGAATGCCTGTGGTCCATCAGAAGTCTTTTCCCTTAGAATGCCTGAGGTCTGCCAAGAGACTCTCGTTAGAATGTCTGCGGTCAGGCTGCTGTCTCTCCCATTAGAATGAATGAAGTCTTCCAGGTGTCTCTCTCATTCGAATGCCTGAAGTCGGCCAGGTGTCACTCCTCTTAGAATGCCTGAGGTCGGCGACATGTCTCACACCTTAGAATGCCTGAGATCAGCCAGGAGACTCTCCTGTTAGAATTTCTATGTTTGGCCAGGTGTCTCTGCCTTTAGAATGAATGAGGTTGCCAAGGTATTTCTCTCATTATAATGCCTGAGGTCTGCCCTTTGTCTCTCTTCTTAGAATGTCTGAGGTCGTCCAGTAGACTATCCCCTTAAAATGTCTTACATTGGCCAGGAGTCTCTCCCATTGGAATGCCTGAGGTCGGTCAGGTGTCTCTAGCATTAGAATACCTGAAGTCAGCCAGGTGTCACTCCCCTTAGAATACCTGAAGTCAGTGAGGTGTCCCTTCCAATAGTATGCAAGACATGGGCCAGTATGCTCTTTCCTTAGAATTCCAGAGGTCATCCAGGAGACTCTCCCTTTAGAATGCCTGAGGTCGGCCAGGAGTCTCTGTCCTTAGAATGCCTGAGGTCAGCCAGGTGTCTCTCCTGTTGAAGTGCCAGAAGTCTGCCAGGATTCTCTCTTTTTAGAATGCCTGAAGTTGGCCAGGAGACTCTCCCTTCAGGAAACCTGAGGTCAGGCAGGAGTCTGTCCCCTTAGAATGTCTGAGTTTGGACAGATGTCTCTCCCTTTTGAATGCCAGAGGATGGCCAGGTTTCTCTCCCCTAAGAGTGTCTGAAGTCAGCCATGAATCCCCCGTCATAGAATGTCTGAGGTCGGCCAGAAGATTCTTCCCTTAGAATTCCTGAGATTGGCCAGGTGTCTCTTCCGTTAGAATGTCTGAGGTTGGTCAGGTGTCTCTCTTCTTAGAATGCCTGAGGTCAGCTAGGTGCCTCTCTTCTTAGAATGCCTGTGGTTGGCCAAGAGACCTCTCTCCTTAGAATGTCTGAGGTCTACCAGTAATCTCTCTCCTTAGAATGTCTGAGGTCGGCAAAGTGTCTGTCTCATTATAATGCCTGAGGTTGGCCAAGTTTCACTCACTTAGAATGCTAGAATGCCTGAGGTCAATGAGGAGTCTCTTCCCTTAGAATGCCCAAGGTCAGAATGGAGACTCTTGCTTACAATGCTGGAGTTCGGCCAGGGGTCTTTCTTGTTAGATTGCTTAGGGTGGCCATGAGTCTCTTGCCTTAGAATTCCTGAGGTTGGCTAGGTGTCTGTCCCATTAGAATGCTTGAGGTTGGCCAGGTGTCTTTCTCATTAGAATGCTTTAGATTGACCAGGAGGCTCCCATTAGAATATCGGAAGTTGGCAAGGTGTCTCTCCCATTAGAATGAATACGGTTGGCCAGCTGTCTCTCCTGTTAGAATGCCTGAAGTCGGCCGGGGTCTCTTCCGTTAGAATGTCTGAGGTTGGTCAGGTGTCTCTCTTCTTAGAATGCCTGAGGTCAGCTAGGTGCCTCTCTTCTTAGAATGCCTGTGGTTGGCCAAGAGACCTCTCTCCTTAGAATGTCTGAGGTCTACCAGTAATCTCTCTCCTTAGAATGTCTGAGGTCGGCAAAGTGTCTGTCTCATTATAATGCCTGAGGTTGGCCAAGTTTCACTCACTTAGAATGCTAGAATGCCTGAGGTCAATGAGGAGTCTCTTCCCTTAGAATGCCCAAGGTCAGAATGGAGACTCTTGCTTACAATGCTGGAGTTCGGCCAGGGGTCTTTCTTGTTAGATTGCTTAGGGTGGCCATGAGTCTCTTGCCTTAGAATTCCTGAGGTTGGCTAGGTGTCTGTCCCATTAGAATGCTTGAGGTTGGCCAGGTGTCTTTCTCATTAGAATGCTTTAGATTGACCAGGAGGCTCCCATTAGAATATCGGAAGTTGGCAAGGTGTCTCTCCCATTAGAATGAATACGGTTGGCCAGCTGTCTCTCCTGTTAGAATGCCTGAAGTCGGCCGGGGGTCTCTTCTCTTAGAATGCCTGAGATCGGCCAGGAGACTCTCCCCTTAGATTGCCTGAGATCAGCCAGTATATTCTCCCCATAAAATGCATAAAGTTGGCTAAGTGTCTCTCCTGTTAGAATGTCTGAGGTTGGCCAGGAGTCTCTCCACTTAGAATGCCTGAGGTCAGTCAAGATACTCACTCCTTAGAATGCCTGATCTTGGCCTTGTGTCTCTCCCATTAGAATGAATGAGGTCCGCTAGATGTCTCTCGTTAGAATGCCTGAGGTCACCAGGAGTCTCTCCACTTAGCTGCCTGCTGTTAGACAGGAGACTCTCCCCTTAGAATGCCCGAGGTCAGCCTGGTGTCTCTCCTGTTAGAATGAATGAAGTTGGCTAGTGTCTCTCTTCTTTGAATGCCAGAGATTGGCCAGATGATGCTCCCCTTAGAATGCCTGAGGTCGGCCACATGTCTTTCCCTTAGAATGCCTGCAGTCTTCCAGGAGACTCTCTTTTAGAATGCCTGAGGGTGGCCATGAATTTCTCCCCTTAGAATGCCTTAGGGCAGCCAGAAAACTCTCCGCTTAGAATGCCTGATGTTGGCCAGGTATGCATTCCTTCAGAATGCCTGAGGTCGGCCAGGTGTCTTGCCCGTTAGAATGAATGAGGTCTGCCCAGTTTCAGTCCCCGTGGAATGCCTGACGTCAGCCAGGTGTGTCTCCCAATAGAATGCCTGAGGTCGTCCACATGTCTCTCTCCTCGGAATGTCTGAGGCTGGCCAGGAGTCTCTCCTCAAAGAATTCGGGTCAGCCAGGTGTCTCTCTCATTAGAATGAACAAGGTTGGCCCAGTTTATCTGCTTTTAGAATGCCTGAGTTGGCCAGGAGTCTCTTCAAATAAAATGCCTGTGGTCAGCCAGGAGAGTCTCCCTTTAGAGTGCTAATGTTGACCAGGTGTCTCTCCCCTTAGACTGTCTGATATCGGCCAGTTGTCTCTCCCCTTAGAATGCCTGAGGTTGGCCAGGTGTCTCTTCCCTTATAATGTCTGAGGTTGGCCAGGTGTCTCTCCCGTTAGAATGTCTGAGGTCGGCCAGGTGTCTCTCCCGTTAGAATGTCTGAGGTTGGCCAGGTTTCTCTCACCTCAGAATTTTTGAGGTGGGACAGAACTCTCTTCCCTTAGAATGCCTGAGGTCAGCCAACTGTCACTCTGCTTAAAATGTCTAAAGTTGGCCAGGTGTCTCTCATGTTAGAATGAATGTGGTCAACCAGGAGTTTCTCCCCTTAGAATGCTTGAGGTTGGCTAGGTGTCTCTCCTGTTAGAATGCCTGAAGTCTGCCAGGAGTCTCTCCCCTTAGAATGCCTTAGGTTGGATAGGTGTCTCTCCCGTTAGAATGAATGAGGTCAGCCACGTGTCTCTCTCCGTAGAATGCCTGAGTTTGTCACGTGTCTCTACCCTTAAAATGGCTGAGGTATTTCAGGAATCAATCCTATTAGAATGCCTCGAGTCAGCTAGGTGTGTCTCCTCTTAAAATGCATGAGTTTGGCCAAGTGTCTCTTCCCTTAGAATGCCTGAGTTCAGCAAGGATATCCTCACATTAAAACGCCTGAGTTCACCTGGGAGATTCTCCTAGACTTCCTGAAGTCAGCCCTGTGTGTCTTTTCTTAGGATGCCTGAGGTCGGCCAGGAGACCCTCCTTCTAGTATGTCAGAAGGTGGGCAGGAGTCTCTTCTATTAGAATAAATGAGTTCGTCTAGGTGTCCTTTAGTTAGAATGTCTGAATTCAGCCAGATGTCTCCCCTCTTAAAATGCTTGAAGTTGTCCAGGTGTCTTTCCCCTTAAAAAAAAAAAAAAAAAATGCCTGAGGTCAGCCAGGTGTCTCTCCTGTTACAATGAATGAGGTTGACCAGGTGTCTCTCTTGTTAGAATGCCTGAGGTCATTTAGTTGTCTTTCTCATTAGAATGAATGATGTCAGCCAGCTGTCTCTCCCCTAGAATGCTTTAGGTTGGCCAGGAATCCCTCCCCTTAGAATGCCTGAGGTCAGTCAGGTGACTCTTTGCCTAGAATGCCTGAGATTGGCCAGGAGTCCGTTCCTGTAAAATGCCTGAGTTCAACCAGGAGACTCCTCCTAAAATGTCTGAGGCAGACCAGGAGACTCTCCAGTTAGAATGCCTGAGGTTGGCCAAGTGTCTCTCCTCTTAGAATTCCTGAGGTCAGCCAAATGTTTCTCCCCTTACATGCCTGTGGTAGACCAAGTGTTTCTCCCCTTACAATGCCTGAGCTTGGACAGATGTCTCTCTCATTAGAATGCCCAAGGTAAGCCAACTTTCTCTCCCCTTAGAATGCCAGAGATTGGCCAGGTGTCATTCTCATTACCATGTCTGAGGTCGATAAGAAGTCTCCCACTTACAATGTATAAGGCCAGCTAGAAATCGACCAAGTACCTCTACCCATACAATGCTTGAGGTGGACCAGCAGTCTCTTCCATTACAATGCCTGAGGTTGACCAGAAGTCTATGCCTTAAACAATGCTTGAGGTCAACCAGAACTCTCTAGAAACAGGCTATCCATGAAAATGCTTTGCAATATGTGGATTCATTACACAAAATGGAACCTGTGAGTTGATTCAACAAGTTGGAATCACTCTTTTTGTACAATCTATGAAGGGACATTTCTGAGCCCATTGAGACCCATAAGGAAAATTATCCCACAATAAAAACTGGACACAAGCTATCTGTGAAAACACTTTGTGATATGTGGATTCAACTAACAGAATGGAACCTGTGTTTTGATTCACCAGGTTGGACACACTCTTTTTTAGAATTTAGGAAGAAACATTTCTTAAGCCATAGAGGCATATAGTAAAAAATAGGATATACTGTGATAAAAATTAGAAACAAGCTATCTGTGAAAATGTTTTATGATACGTAGATTCATCTCAGAGAATGGAGCCTACATTTTGATTCTCCAGGTTGGAAACATTCTTTTTGTAGAATTTACGAAGGGATGTTTCTGAGCCCATTGAGGCCCATAAAGAAAAGTTGAATATCCTGTGATAAAAACTAAAAACAAGCTATCTGTTAAAATGCTTTGTGATGTATGGAATAATCTCACAGAATGGAATCTGTATTTGGATTCATCAGGTTAAAAACACACTTTTTGTAGAAACTACAAAGGAGCATTTCTGTGCCCATTGAGGCATATAGTGAAAAATCAAATATCCTGTGATAAAAATTAAAAAGAAGCTATGTGAGAAAATGCTTTGTGATGTGTGGATCCATCTCACAGAATGGAAACTGTTTAGATTCTACAGGTGGGAAACTCTCTTTTTGTAGAATTCACGAAGGGATATTTCTGAGCCCATTGAAGCCAGTAAGAAAAAATTGAATTTTCGGCAATGAAAACTAGAAACAAGCTATCTGTGAAAATGCTTTGTGATGTGTGGATTCGTCTCAAGGAATGCAACCTATATTTTGATTCTCCAGCTTGGAAACATTCTGTAGAATCTATGAAGGAATATTTCAGAGTCCATCGAAACCCAAAAGGAAAAGTTGAATATAATGTGTTAAAAACTAGAAACAAAGTATCTGTGATAATGCTTTGCGGTGTGTGGATTCATCTCACAGAATTAACCTATGCTTTGAAACTCCAGGATGGAAACACTCTTTTTGTAAAATCAATGAAGGAACAATTCTTAGCTGATTGAGGTGTATAAGAGAAAATTCAATATTCAATGATTAAAAACTAGAAACAAGCTACCTGTTGAAAGGCTTTGTGATGTGTGGATTCATCTCACAGAATGGAACCTGTATCTTAATTCAGCAGGCTGGAAAGACTCTTTTTGAGGAATCTACGAAGGGATACTTCTGAGCCCATTGAAGATTATAAGGAAAACTGAATATTCAGTGACAAAAACTAGAAAGAAGTTATCTGTGAAAATGCTTTATGATGTGCAGACTCATATTACAGAATGGAAAACGTGATTTGATTCAGTAGGTTGGCAATACTGTTTTTGTGGAAACTATGAAGGGACATTTCTGAGCTCATTGATGTATATAAGAAAAATTTGAATATCCAGTAATAAAAATTAGAAACAGGCTATCTGTGAAAATGTTTTATGATACGTAGATTCATCTCAGAGAATGGAGCCTACATTTTGATTCTCCAGGTTGGAAACATTCTTTTTGTAGAATTTACAAAGGGATGTTTCTGAGCCCATTGAGGCCCGTAATGAAAAGTTGAATATCCTGAGATGAAAACTATAAACAAGCTATCTGTTAAAATGCTTTGTGATGTATGGAATAATCTCACAGAATGGAATCTGTATTTGGATTCATCAGGTTAAAAACACACTTTTGTAGAAACTACAAAGGAGCATTTCTGTGCCCATTGAGGCATATAGTGAAAAATCAAATATCCTGTGATAAAAATTACAAACAAGCTATGTGAAAATGCTTTGTTATATGTGGATTCATCTCACAGAATGGAAACTGTTTAGATTCTACAGGTGGGAAACTCTCTTTTTGTAGAATTCACGAAGGGATATTTCTGAGCCCATTGAAGCCAGTAAGAAAAAATTGAATTTTCGGCAATGAAAACTAGAAACAAGCTATCTGTGAAAATGCTTTGTGATGTGTGGATTTGTCTCAAGGAATGCAACCTATATTTTGATTCTCCAGCTTGGAAACATTCTGTAGAATCTATGAAGGAATATTTCAGAGTCCATCGAAACCCAAAAGGAAAAGTTGAATATAATGTGTTAAAAACTAGAAACAAAGTATCTGTGATAATGCTTTGCGGTGTGTGGATTCATCTCACAGAATTAACCTATGCTTTGAAACTCCAGGATGGAAACACTCTTTTGTAGAATCTATGAAGGACATTTCTGAGCCCATTGAAGCCAGTAAGAAAAAATTGAATTTTCGCAATAAAAACTAGAAACAAGCTATCTGTTAAAATGCTTTGTGATGTATGGAATAATCTCACAGAATGGAATCTGTATTTGGATTCATCAGGTTAAAAACACACTTTTTGTAGAAACTACAAAGGAGCATTTCTGTGCCCATTGAGGCATATAGTGAAAAATCAAATATCCTGTGATAAAAACTAGAAAGAAGCTATCTGTGAAAATGCTTTGTGATGTGTGGATTCATCTCACAGAATGGAAACTGTTTAGATTCTACAGGTGGGAAACTCTCTTTTTGTAGAATTCACGAAGGGATATTTCTGAGCCCATTGAAGCCAGTAAGAAAAAATTGAATTTTCGGCAATGAAAACTAGAAACAAGCTATCTGTGAAAATGCTTTGTGATGTGTGGATTCGTCTCAAGGAATGCAACCTATATTTTGATTCTCCAGCTTGGAAACATTCTGTAGAATCTATGAAGGAATATTTCAGAGTCCATCGAAACCCAAAAGGAAAAGTTGAATATAATGTGTTAAAAACTAGAAACAAAGTATCTGTGATAATGCTTTGCGGTGTGTGGATTCATCTCACAGAATTAACCTATGCTTTGAAACTCCAGGATGGAAACACTCTTTTTGTAAAATCAATGAAGGAACAATTCTTAGCTGATTGAGGTGTATAAGAGAAAATTCAATATTCAATGATTAAAAACTAGAAACAAGCTACCTGTTGAAAGGCTTTGTGATGTGTGGATTCATCTCACAGAATGGAACCTGTATCTTAATTCAGCAGGCTGGAAAGACTCTTTTTGAGGAATCTACGAAGGGATACTTCTGAGCCCATTGAAGATTATAAGGAAAACTGAATATTCAGTGACAAAAACTAGAAAGAAGTTATCTGTGAAAATGCTTTATGATGTGCAGACTCATATTACAGAATGGAAAACGTGATTTGATTCAGTAGGTTGGCAATACTGTTTTTGTGGAAACTATGAAGGGACATTTCTGAGCTCATTGATGTATATAAGAAAAATTTGAATATCCAGTAATAAAAATTAGAAACAGGCTATCTGTGGAGATGCTTTGTGATGTGTGGATTCAACGCAAAGAATGGAAAATTTGTTTGATTTAGGGGGTTGGAAACACTCTGTTTGAAGAATCTACAAAGGAATAATTCTGAGACCATTGAGGCCTATTAAACAAAAAAACAGAATGACCAGCGATAAAAATATAAAGAAGCTTTCTGTGAAAATGCTTTGTGATGTGTCTGTTGATACAACAGAATAATTCAGGCCCTCAAGGAAAATCCGAATATCCAGCAATAAAAGTTGGCAAGAGGCTATCTGTGAAACTGCTTTGTGATATGTGGATTCATCTCACAGAATGGAACCTGTGTTTTGATTCAGCAGGTTGGAAACACTCTTTTGTAGAATCTATGAAGGACATTTCTGAGCCCATTGAGGCCTCTAAGGAAAAAACAGAATATCCAGTGATAAAAATTAGAAACAAGCTATCTGTGAAAATGCTTTGTGATGTGGATTCATCTCACAGAATGGAACCTGTGTTTTGATTCAGCAGGTTGGAAACACTCTTTTGGAGAATCTACAAAGGAGCATTTCTGTGCCCATTGAGGCATATAGTGAAAATCAAATATCCTGTGATAAAAATTAGAAACAAGCTATCTGTGAAAATGCTTTGTGATGTGGATTCATCTCACAGAATGAAACCTGTGTTTTGATTCACCAGGTTGGAAACACTCTTTTGTAGAATCTATGAAGGACATTTCTGAGCCCATTGAGGCCTAAGTGAAAAACAGAATATCCTAAGATAAAAAGTAGACAGAAGCTATCTGTGGAACTACTTCGTGATGTGTGGATTTATCTCACAGAATGGAACCTGTGTTTTGATTCACCAGGTTGGAAACATTCTTTTGTAGAATCTATGAAGGAATATTTCAGAGTCCATCGAAACCCAAAAGGAAAAGTTGAATATCCTGTGATAAAAACTAGAAAGAAGCTATGTGTGAGACCGCTCTGTGATGTGTAGATTCATCTCACAGAATGGAACCTGTGTTTTGATTCGCCAGGATGGAAACACTCTCTCTGTTGAATTTATGAAGGGACATTTCTGAGCCTATTGACGCCCATAAGGAGAACACAATATCCAGTGGCAGAAACTGGAATCAAGCTATCTATGAAAATTCTTTGTGATATGTCGATTTATCTCACGGAATGGAACCTGTAGTTTGATTTACCAGGTTGGAAACACTCTTTTGTAGAATCTATGAAGGACATTTCTGAGCCCATTGAAGATTATAAGGAAAACTGAATATTCAGTGACAAAAACTAGAAAGAAGTTATCTGTGAAAATGCTTTATGATGTGCAGACTCATATTACAGAATGGAAAACGTGATTTGATTCAGTAGGTTGGCAATACTGTTTTTGTGGAAACTATGAAGGACATTTCTGAGCTCATTGATGTATATAAGAAAATTTGAATATCCAGTAATAAAAATTAGAAACAGGCTATCTGTGGAGATGCTTTGTGATGTGTGGATTCAACGCAAAGAATGGAAAATTTGTTTGATTTAGGGGTTGGAAACACTCTGTTTGAAGAATCTACAAAGGACATTTCTGAGCCATTGAGGCCTATTAAACAAAAAACAGAATGACCAGCGATAAAAACTAGAAAGAAGCTATCTGTGAAAATGCTTTGTGATGTGTCTGTTGATACAACAGAATAATTCAGGCCCTCAAGGAAAATCCGAATATCCAGCAATAAAACTAGAAACAAGCTATCTGTGAAAATGCTTTGTGATATGTGGATTCATCTCACAGAATGGAACCTGTGTTTTGATTCAGCAGGTTGGAAACACTCTTTTGTAGAATCTATGAAGGACATTTCTGAGCCCATTGAAGCCAGTAAGAAAAAATTGAATTTTCGCAATGAAAACTAGAAACAAGCTATCTGTGAAAATGCTTTGTGATGTGTGGATTCATCTCACAGAATGCAACCTATATTTTGATTCTCCAGCTTGGAAACATTCTGTAGAATCTATGAAGGAATATTTCAGAGTCCATCGAAACCCAAAAGGAAAAGCTGAATATCCTGTGATAAAAACTAGAAAATAAGCTATCTGTGAAAATGCTTCATGATGTGTGGATTCATCTAACAGAATTAACCTATGCTTTGAAACTCCAGGATGGAAACACTCTTTTGTAAAATCAATGAAGGAACAATTCTTAGCTGATTGAGGTGTATAAGAGAAAATTCAATATTCAATGATAAAAACTGGAAACAAACTATCTGTAAAAATGCTTTGCAATGTGTGCATTCATCTCAAAGTGTTAAACCTCTGTTTTGATTCAGCAGGTTGGAAACACTCTTTTGTAGAATCTATGAAGGACATTTCTGAGCCCATTGAAGATTATAAGGAAAACTGAATATTCAGTGACAAAAACTAGAAAGAAGTTATCTGTGAAAATGCTTTATGATGTGCAGACTCATATTACAGAATGGAAAACGTGATTTGATTCAGTAGGTTGGCAATACTGTTTTTGTGGAAACTATGAAGGGACATTTCTGAGCTCATTGATGTATATAAGAAAAATTTGAATATCCAGTAATAAAAATTAGAAACAGGCTATCTGTGGAGATGCTTTGTGATGTGTGGATTCAACGCAAAGAATGGAAAATTTGTTTGATTTAGGGGGTTGGAAACACTCTGTTTGAAGAATCTACAAAGGAATAATTCTGAGACCATTGAGGCCTATTAAACAAAAAAACAGAATGACCAGCGATAAAAACTAGAAACAAGCTTTCTGTGAAAATGCTTTGTGATGTGTCTGTTGATACAACAGAATAATTCAGGCCCTCAAGGAAAATCCGAATATCCAGCAATAAAAGTTGGCAAGAGGCTATCTGTGAAACTGCTTTGTAATGTGAGTTACATTGAATTTGGATTCATCTCAGAGAATGTAACGTGTGTGTTGATTTAGCAGTTTGAAACACTCTTTATGTAGAATCTACGAAGGCACATTTCTGAGCCCATTGAGGCCTCTGAGAAAAAAACGAATATCCAGAGATAAAAATTAGAAGCAAGCTATGTATGAAAATTCTTTGTGATGTGCAGATTCATTGCGCTAAAATGGAACTTGTGTTTTGATTCAGCAGGTTGGAAACACTCTTTTTGGAGAATCTACAAAAGGACATTTCTGAGCCCTTTGATGCCTCTAAAGAAATACTGAATATCCAGTGATAAAAATTAGAAACAAGCGCACTGTGAAAATACTTTGTGATATGTGGATTCTTCTCACAGAATGAAACCTGTGTTTTGATTCAGCGGGTTGAAAACTCTCTTTTTATAGAATCTATGAGGGGACATTTCTGAACCCATTAAGGCCTTTAAGAAGAAAGGGAATATCCAACAATAAAAACTAGAAATTAGCTATCTGTGAAATTGCTTTGCTATGTGTGTGGATTCATCTCACAGAATGGAATCTGTCTTTGTTCAGATTTGGTTCAGGTTGGAAACACTCTTTTGTAGAATCTATGAGGGACATTTCTGAGCATTTAGACCTCTAAGGTAAAACTGAATATCCAGCGATAAAAACTAGAAACAAGCTATCTGTGAAAATGCTTTGATGTGTGGATTCATCTCACAGAATGGAACCTGTGTTTTGATTCAGCAGGTTGGAAACACTCTTTTGTAGAATCTATGAGGGACATTTCTGAGCATTTAGACCTCTAAGGTAAAACTGAATATCCAGTGATAAAAACTAGAAACAAGCTATCTGTGAAAATGCTTTGATGTGTGGATTCATCTCACAGAATGGAACCTGTGTTTTGATTCAGCGGGTTGAAAACTCTCTTTTATAGAATCTATGAAGGGACATTTCTGAGCCCATTGAGGCCCATAAAGAAAAGTTGAATATCCAGTAATAAAAATTAGAAACAGGCTATCTGTGGAGATGCTTTGTGATGTGTGGATTCAACGCAAAGAATGGAAAATTTGTTTGATTTAGGGGGTTGGAAACACTCTGTTTGAAGAATCTACAAAGGAATAATTCTGAGACCATTGAGGCCTATTAAACAAAAAAACAGAATGACCAGCGATAAAAATATAAAGAAGCTTTCTGTGAAAATGCTTTGTGATGTGTCTGTTGATACAACAGAATAATTCAGGCCCTCAAGGAAAATCCGAATATCCAGCAATAAAAGTTGGCAAGAGGCTATCTGTGAAACTGCTTTGTAATGTGAGTTACATTGAATTTGGATTCATCTCAGAGAATGTAACGTGTGTGTTGATTTAGCAGTTTGAAACACTCTTTATGTAGAATCTACGAAGGCACATTTCTGAGCCCATTGAGGCCTCTGAGAAAAAAACGAATATCCAGAGATAAAAATTAGAAGCAAGCTATGTATGAAAATTCTTTGTGATGTGCAGATTCATTGCGCTAAAATGGAACTTGTGTTTTGATTCAGCAGGTTGGAAACACTCTGTTTGTAGAATCTACAAAGGACATTTCTGAGCCTTTGATGCCTCTAAAGAAATACTGAATATCCAGTGATAAAAATTAGAAACAGGCTATCTGTGGAGATGCTTTGTGATGTGTGGATTCAACGCAAAGAATGGAAAATTTGTTTGATTTAGGGGGTTGGAAACACTCTGTTTGAAGAATCTACAAAGGAATAATTCTGAGACCATTGAGGCCTATTAAACAAAAAAACAGAATGACCAGCGATAAAAATATAAAGAAGCTTTCTGTGAAAATGCTTTGTGATGTGTCTGTTGATACAACAGAATAATTCAGGCCCTCAAGGAAAATCCGAATATCCAGCAATAAAAGTTGGCAAGAGGCTATCTGTGAAACTGCTTTGTAATGTGAGTTACATTGAATTTGGATTCATCTCAGAGAATGTAACGTGTGTGTTGATTCAGCAGGTTGGAAACACTCTTTATGTAGAATCTACGAAGGCACATTTCTGAGCCCATTGAGGCCTCTGAGAAAAAAACGAATATCCAGAGATAAAAATTAGAAGCAAGCTATGTATGAAAATTCTTTGTGATGTGCAGATTCATTGCGCTAAAATGGAACTTGTGTTTTGATTCAGCAGGTTGGAAACACTCTTTTTGGAGAATCTACAAAAGGACATTTCTGAGCCCTTTGATGCCTCTAAAGAAATACTGAATATCCAGTGATAAAAATTAGAAACAAGCGCACTGTGAAAATACTTTGTGATATGTGGATTCTTCTCACAGAATGAAACCTGTGTTTTGATTCAGCGGGTTGAAAACTCTCTTTTTATAGAATCTATGAGGGGACATTTCTGAACCCATTAAGGCCTTTAAGAAGAAAGGGAATATCCAACAATAAAAACTAGAAATTAGCTATCTGTGAAATTGCTTTGCTATGTGTGGATTCATCTCACAGAATGGAATCTGTCTTTGGTTCAGATTTGGTTCAGGTTGGAAACACTCTTTTTGTAGAATCTATGAGGGGACATTTCTGAGCGCATTTAGACCTCTAAGGTAAAACTGAATATCCAGCGATAAAAACTAGAAAAAAACTATCACTGAAAATGTATTGTGTCTTCTTTTGAGAAATGTCTGTTCATATCCTTTGCCCACTTTTTGATGGGGTTGTTTGTTTTTTTCTTGTAAATTTCTTTGAGTTCTTTGTAGGTTCTGGATATTAGCCCTTTGTCAGATGAGTAGATTGCAAAAATTTTCTCCCATTCTGTAGGTTGCCTGTTCACTCTGATGGTAGTTTCTTTTGCTGTGCAGAAGCTCTTTAGTTTAATGAGATCCCATTTGTCAATTTTGGCTTTTGCTGCCATTGCTTTTGGTGTTTTAGACATGAAGTCTTTGCCCATGCCTATGTCCTGAATGGTACTACCTAGGATTTCCTCTAGGGTTTTTATGGTATTAGGTCTAACATTTAAGTCTCTAATCCATCTTGAATTAATTTTCGTATAAAGAGTAAGGAAAGGATCCAGTTTCAGCTTTCTGCTTATGGCTAGCCAATTTTCCCAGCACCATTTATTAAATAGGGAATCCTTTCCCCATTTCTTGTTTCTCTTAGGTTTGTCAAAGATCAGATGACTGTAGATGTATGGGTGCAGCACAGCAACATGGCACAAGTATACATATGTAACAAACCTGCACGTTATGCACATGTACCCTAGAACTTAAAGTATAATAATAATAATAAAAAAAAGAAAACTACAAAAAAAATTGTGATGTGTGGATTCATCTCAAGGAAAGGTGCCTGTGTTTTGATACAGCAGGTTTTAAAAACTCTTTTTGTGGAACCAATGAAGGGACATTTCTCATCCCATTGAGGTCTCTAATTGAAATCGAATACACAATGATAAAAACTAGGAAGAAGCTATCTGTGATAATGTCTTGGGATTGTGGATTCTTCTGACAGAAGGGAAAATTTGTTTTGATTCAGCAGGTTGAAAACACTCTTTTTGTAGAAGCAATGAAGGGACATTTCTGATCCCATGGAAGCCTCGAAGGAAAAACCAAATGTTCAGAGATAAAAACTAGAACAAAGCAATCTGTCAAAATGCCTTGTGATGTGCGGATTCAACTCACAATATGGAAGGTGTGTTTTGATACACCAGGTTGGAAACAACCTTTTGGTGGAATCCACAAAGGGACAATTCTGAGCCCATTGTGGCCTATAAGATAAAAGGGAATATTCAGAAAAAAAACTAAAACCCAGCTATTTGTGGCAATGCTTTGTGATATGTGGATTAATCTTACAGAATGGAATCTGAGTTTTGATTCAGCAGATTGGAAAAACTCTTTTCGTAGAATCTATGAAGAGACATTTTTGAATGCACTAAGGCCTATAAAGAAAAACAGAATATCCAGCGATAAAAATTAGAAATATGTTTTTTGTGAAAATGCTTTGTGATGTGTCTATTCATATCACAGAATAGAAAATGTGTTTTGATTAACCAGGTGAAAACACTCTTTTTGTAGAACATATGAAGGGACATTTCTGAGTTCATTCAGGCCCTTAAGTAAGATCCGAATATCCAGCAATAAAAACTAACAACAGCCCATCTGTGCAAATACTTTGTGATGTGTGGATTCATTTCACAGCATGGAACCTGTGTGATTATTAAGAACACTCATTTTGTAGAAATACGAAGATGCATTTCTGAGCCCATTGAGGCCTCTAAGGAAAAACTGAATATCCAACGGTAAAAACTAGAAACAAACTATGTATGAAAATGCTTTGTGATGTGTGTATTCATCTCACAGAATGGAACCTGTGTTTTGATTCAGTGGGTTGAAACCACTCTTTTTGTAGGATCTATGAAAGAACATTTCTGAGCCCTTAAGGCCTCTAAGGAAATACCAAATATTCAGTGATAAAAATTAGTAAAAAGTTTACTGTGAAAATGCATTGTGATGTAGTATTCATCTCATAGAATGGAACCTGTGTTTTGATTTGGCAGAATGGAAACAGGTTTTTTGTGAAATCTACGAAGGAACATTTCTGAGCCCATTGAGGCCTATGAGAAAGTATGAAATATCCAGCAATAAAAACTAGAAACAAGCTATCGGTGAGAATGCTTTGTGATGTGTGGATTCATTTCACAGGCTCAAAACAGTGTTTTTATTCAGCAGTTTGGATTCAATTTGTTTTTGAAATGTATGAAGGGGCATTTCTGAAACCATTGAGGCCTATAAGGAAAACAGAATATCCAGGGAAAAAGTCTAGAAACAAGTTATCTGTGAAAATGCTTTGTGATGTGAGGATTTACCTTGCAGAGTGGAACCCGTGTTTTGATTCAGCAGGTTGGAAACATTCTTTTTGTGGAATCTCTGAGGGGACATTTTTAAACATACTACAGCCCATAAATAAAAACTGAATATCCAACAACAACAACAACAACAACAACAAAAAAAAAAAGAAGTAGAAACAAGCTCTCTGTGAAAATGCCTTGTGATGTGTGGAATTATCTCACAAAATGGATCCTGCATTTTGATTCAGCAGGTTGGAAACACTATTTTTGTAGAATATACAGAGAAACCTTTCTGAGCCCATTGAAGTCGATAAGAAAAAATGCAATATTCAACAATAAAAACTTGAAACAAGGTATTTGTGAAAGTGGATAGTGATGTGTGAATTTATCTGAAAGAATGAAACCTGTGTTTTGATTGAACAGTTTGGAAACATTGTTTTTGTAGAATATATAAATGGACATTTTTGTGTGCACTTAGGCCTGTAAAAAATCCAAATAACCAGAGATAAAATTTAAAAACAAGCTTTATATGAAAATGCTTTGTGATTGTCTATTCATATCACAGAATAGAAAATTTATTTTGATTCAGCAGGTTGAAAACACTCTTTTTGTAGACCCTATGAAAGGACATTTCTGAGCTCATTCAGGCCCTTAAATAAGATTCAAGTATCAGGCAATAAGAACTAGCAACAGGCTATCTGTGCAATTGCTTTGTGATATGTGGATTAATCTCACAACATGGAATGTGTGTGTTTATTAAGAAGGTTGGGAACACTCTTTTTGTAGAAATATAAAGGTGCATTTATGACCCAATTGAAGTCTGTAAGGAAAACCTGAATATCCAGTGATAAAAACTAGAAACAAGCTATCTATAAAAATGCTTTGTGATGTGTGGATTCATCACACAGAATGAAATCTATGTTTTGATTCAGCAGGTTGGAAACACTCTTTTTGTTGAGTCTATGAGGGGACATTTCTGAGCCCATTGAGGCTGATAAAAAAAAAATATGTAGCGATAAAAAATAAAAACAAGCTATCTGTGAAAATACATTATGATGTGTGTATTTATCTTACAGGATAGAAATATTATTTTGATGAAGCAGTTTGGGAACTATTTTTTTGTTGAATCTACGAAGAGATATTTCTGAAACCATTGAGGCCTACAAGGGAAAACAGAATATTCGGGTGGGGGGGGAAACTAGAAACAAACTATCTGTGAAAATGCCTTGTGATATGTGGATTCACCTCACAAAGTGAAACCTGTGTTTTGATTCAGCAGGTTGGAAACACACTTTTTGTAGAATCTCCGAAGGGATATTTTTAAGTGCACTAAGGCCTATATGAAAAAAAAATCCAGAAAAAAACTAGAAACAAGCTACCTGTGAAAATGCATTTTGATCTGTGGAATCATCTCACAGAATGGAATCCGTATGTTGATTTAGCGTGTTTGAAACAGTCTTTTTGTAGAATCTATGAAGGGAAATTTCTGAGCTCACTGAAGCCTCTAAGGGAAGCTGAATATACAGCAATAAAAGCTGGAAAAAAAGCTGTCTGTATAAATGTCTTGTGATATGTGGATTCATCTCTCAGAATGGAACCTGTGTTTTGATTCAACAGGTTGGAAACACTCTTTGTTTAATCATGAAGGGACATTTCTGAGCCCATTGAGGCCTCTAAGGAAAAACAGAATGTTCGGGGATAAACACTAGAAACATGCTATCTATGAAAATGCCTTGTGATGTGTAGATTCATCTCACAGATTGGAAGCTGTGTTGTGATTCACCAGGTTGGAAACACTCTTTTAGTACACTCTACAATGAGACAATTCTCAGCCAATTGAGGTTTATAAGAGAAAAGGGAATATCCAGTGATAAAAACTAGAAACAACCTATCTGTGAAAATGCTTTGTGATGTGTGGATTCAATTAATTGAATGAAACCTTTATTTTGATTTAGTCTGTTTCAAACACTCTTTTTAAAGAATCTATGAAGGAATATTTCTGAGCCTGTTGAGACCTCTAAGGAAAAACAGAATATCCAGGGATAAAAACTAGAAAGAAGCTATCTGTAAAAATGTGTTGTGATGTGTGGATTCATCTCACAGAATGGAATCTTTGTTTTCATTCAGCAGGTTGGAAACACAATTTTTGTAAAACATACAAAGGTACATTTCTGAGCTCCTGAGTTCCTTAAAGAAAATCAGAATATCCAGCAATAAAAGTTAGCAACAGGCTATCTGTGAAAATGCTTTGTGATGTGTGGATTCATCTCACAGAATGGAATCTTTGTTTTCATTCAGCAGGTTGGAAACACAATTTTTGTAAAATATACAAAAGTACATTTCTGAGCTTCTGAGTTCCTTAAAGAAAATTAGAATATCCAGCGATAAAAGTTAGCAACAGGCTATCTGTGAAAATGCTTTGTGATGTGTGGATTCATCTCACAGAATGGAACCTGCATTATGATTGAGCAGGTTGGAAACATTCTTTTCTTTTTTTTTTTTTTTTAAATTTATTTATTATTATTATACTTTAAGTTGTAGGGTACATGTGCATAACGTGCAGGTTTGTTACATATGTATACTTGTGCCATGTTGCTGTGCTGCACCCATCAACTCGTCATTTACATCAGGTATAACTCCCAATGCAATCCCTCCCCCCTCCCCCCTCCCCCTGATAGGCCCCGTGTGTGATGTTCCCCTTCCGAGTCCAAGTGATCTCATTGTTCAGTTCCCACCTATGAGTGAGAACATGCGGTGTTTGGTTTTCTGTTCTTGTGATAGTTTGCTAAGAATGATGGTTTCCAGCTGCATCCATGTCCCTACAAAGGACACAAACTCATCCTTTTTGATGGCTGCATAGTATTCCATGGTGTATATGTGCCACATTTTCTTAATCCAATCTGTCACTGATGGACATTTGGGTTAATTCCAAGTCTTTGCTATTGTGAATAGTGCTGCAATAAACATACGTGTGCATGTGTCTTTATAACAGCAAAATTTATAATCCTTTGGGTATAGACCCAGTAATGGGATGGCTGGGTCATATGGTACATCTAGTTCTAGATCCTTGAGGAATCGCCATACTCTTTTCCATAATGGTTGAACTAGTTTACAATCCCACCAACAGTGTAAAAGTGTTCCTATTTCTCCACATCCTCTCCAGCACCTGTTGTTTCCTGACTTTTTAATGATCGCCATTCTAACTGGTGTGAGATGGTATCTCATTGTGGTTTTGATTTGCATTTCTCTGATGGCCAGTGATGATGAGCATTTTTTCATGTGTCTGTTGGCTGTATGAATGTCTTCTTTTGAGAAATGTCTGTTCATATCCTTTGCCCACTTTTTGATGGGGTTGTTTGTTTTTTTCTTGTAAATTTGTTTGAGTTCTTTGTAGGTTCTGGATATTAGCCCTTTGTCAGATGAGTAGATTGCAAAAATTTTTCGAAAGAGAGAAGAATCAAATCGACGCAATTAAAAACGATAAAGGGGATATCACCACCGACCCCACAGAAATACAAACTACCATCAGAGAATACTATAAACACCTCTACGCAAATAAACTGGAAAATCTAGAAGAAATGGATAATTTCCTGGACACTTACACTCTTCCAAGACTAAACCAGGAAGAAGTTGAATCCCTGAATAGACCAATAGCAGGCTCTGAAATTGAGGCAATAATTAATAGCCTACCAACCAAAAAAAGTCCAGGACCAGATGGATTCACAGATGAATTCTACCAGAGGTACAAGGAGGAGTTGGTACCATTCCTTCTGAAACTATTCCAATCAATAGAAAAAGAGGGAATCCTCCCTAACTCATTTTATGAGGCCAACATCATCCTGATACCAAAGCCTGGCAGAGACACAACAAAAAAAGAGAATTTTAGACCAATATCCCTGATGAACATCGATGCAAAAATCCTCATAAAATACTGGCAAACCGGATTCAGCAACACATCAAAAAGCTTATCCACCATGATCAAGTGGGCTTCATCCCTGGGATGCAAGGCTGGTTCAACATTCGCAAATCAATAAACATAATCCAGCATATAAACAGAACCAAAGACATTCTTTTTATAGAATCTACAAAAGGGCATTTCTCAAACCATTGTAGCCTCTAGGGAAAAACCGAATATCCAACAGTAAAAACTAGAAACAATCTATCAGTAAAAATGCTTTGTGATGAGTGAATTCATCTCATAGGATGGAAACTGTGTTTTGATTCAACAGGTTGGAAACTCTCTCTTTGTAGAGTTTACAAAGGAACATTTCTGAGCCTAATAAAGCGTATAATGAAAACCAAATATCCATCCAAAAAAAAAACTGGAAACAAGATACCTGTGGAAATGCTTTGTGATGTATGGATTTAGTGAACAGGGTGGAAACTGTGTTTTGATTCAACAGGTTGGAAACTCTCTCTTTGTAGAACTTATGAAGTTACATTTCTGAGCCTATTAAGGCTTATAAAAAAAAGTACCCAGCAATAAAATCTAAAAACAAGGAATCTTGGAAATGATTCTCGATGTGTGGATTCATCTCACAAAGTGGAACTGTGTTCTGATTCAGCAGGTTGGAAATACTCTTTTTGTAGAATCTACAAAGGAACATTTCTGAGCCCCTTGTGGTCTATAAGGAAAAATGCAATATTCAGCGATAAAAACTAGAAAGAAACTATTGTGAAAATGCTTAGTGTTGTGTGAATTAATCTGAAATAAGAGAACCTGTGCTTTGATTCACCATGTTGGAAAGACTGGTTTTATAGAATCTGCGTAGGGAAATTTCTGAACCCATTGAGGCCTCTAAGGAAATGCCAAATATACAGATATAAAAAATTAAATACAAGCTTACTGTGCAAATGCTTTCTGATGTGTGGATTCATCAAATAGAATGGAGCCTGTATTTTTATTCAGCAGGTTGGAAACATGCTATTTGTAGGATTTACAAAGGAACAATTCTGTGCCCATTGAGGTCTCTAAGGAAAAACCAAATATACAGTGGTAAAAACTAGAAAAAAGGCTATCTGTGAAATAGCCTTTTGATGTGTGGATTCATCTCACAGAATGTAACCTGAGACTTGATTCAACAGGTTGGACACACTCTTTTCGTAGAATCTACGAAGGGACATTTCTGATATTGTTGGGCCCTCTAAGGAACAACCGTATATCCAGTGATAAAAACTAGCAACAGGCCATCTGTGAAAATGCTTTGTGATGTGTGTATTTATCTCCCAGAATAGAACCTTTATTTTGATTCAGCAGGGTGGGAACACTCTTTTTATAGAATCTACAAAGGGACATTTCTGAGCCTAATAAAGCGTATAATGAAAAACCAAATATCCAGTGATAAAAACTAGAAACAACTATCTGTGAAAATGCTTTGTGATGTGTAGATTCACCTTACAGGTTGGAAATTGTGTTTTGATTCAGTTGTTTAGAAAGATTTTTTTTTTTTTTTTGAGACAGAGTCTCACTCTGATGCCAGGCTGGATTCCAGTGACACGATCTCAGCTCACTGCAACCTCCACCTCCTGGGTTCAAGTGATTCTCCTGCCTCAACCTCCTGGGTAGCTGGGACTACAGGCGTGCACCACCATGCCCAGCTAATTTTTGTATTTTTAGTAGAGATGGGTTTTCACCATGTTGGCCAGTATGGTCTCAATCTCTTGACCTCGTGTTCTGCTCATCTTGGCTTCCCAAAGTGCTGGGATTACAGGTCTGAGCCACCGCACCTGGCCTAGAAAAAAAAGTCTTTTTTTAATCGAATGTACAAAGGAACATTTCTGAAAACTTTGAGGCCTATTAAAATATATAAATAAATAAAGAGTATCCAGGGATATAAAATAGAAAAAAGCTATCTGCGAAAATGCTTTGTTATTTGCGCATTCATTTTACAAAATGGAACATGTCTTTTGATTCAACAGCTTGGAAACACTTTTTTTGTAGAATATAAGAAGGGACATTTTTGAGCTCATTGAGACCTATAAGTAAAAACTGAATATCCAGAGATAAAAATTAGAAACAAGTTTTTTGTGAAAATGCTTTGTGATGTGTGGATTCATCTCACAGAACGGAAACTATGTTTTCATTCAGCAGGTAGGAAACACTCTTTTTGTAGAATCTTCAAAGGAATATTTCTGAGCCCCTTTAGCCTTCTAAGGAAAAACCGAATATCCACAGGAGAAAACAAAAAATAAGAACAACAGAAAAACTAAAAACAATCTATTGGTGAAAATGCTTTGTGATGTGTGGATTCGTCTCACAGAATGGAACCTATGTTTTCATACAGCAGGTTGGAAATCATTGGTAGAATCTACGTAGGGACATTTCTGAGCCCATTGATTCCTATAAGGAAAAACCAAACACCCAGCAATAAAAACTAGAAACAAGCTATCTGTAAAAATGCTTTGTGACTTGTGGATCATTTCACAGAATGGAAAATATGTTTTGATTCAGCAGGTTGGAAACACTCTTTTTGTACAAACTCTGAAGGGACATTTTTGAGTTCATCAAGCTTCTTAAGGAAACTCCGAATATATAGTGTTAAAAACTAGCAACAGGCTATCTGTGAAAATACTTTCTCATGCATGGGTTCATCTAACAGTATGAAAACTGTGTTTGAATTTAGTACATTCTTAAGCACTCTTTTTGTAGAATCTACAGTGGGACATTTCTGAGCTTATTGAGGCCTATGAGGTAAAAACAAATATTAAGCTATAAAAACTAGAAATAATGTATCTGAGAAAATGCCTAATGATATGTGGATTCATCTGAAAGAATGGAACCATTGTTTTGATTCAACAGGTTGAAACACTCTTTTGTAGAAAATATGAAGAGACATTTCTTAGCTCATTGAAGCCTAAGGGAAATTTGAATATACAGTGACAAAAACTAGAAGCAAGCTAACTGTGAAAATAATTTGTGATCTGTGGATTCAACTCACAGAATGGAACATGTGTTTAGATTCACAAGGTTGAAAACACTTTTTGTAGAATCTATGAAGGAACATTTCTGAGCCCATAGAGGTCTAGAATGAAAAGGTGAACATTCAACAATAAAAACTAGAAACAAGCTATCTGTGAAAATGCTTTGATGTGTGGATTCATCTCACAGAATGGAACCTGTTTTGATTCAGCAGGTTGGAAACACTCTTTTGTAGAATCTACAAAGGGACATTTCTGAGCCCATTGAGGCCTCTAAGGAAAAACAGAATATCCAGTGATAAAAACTAGAAACAAGCTATCTGTGAAAATGCTTTGTGATATGTGGGTTCATCTCCCAGAATGGAACCTGTGTTTTGATTCGCCAGTTTGGAAACAGTCTTTTTGTAGAGTTTACAAAGGAACATTTCTGAGCCCATTTAGACCTGTATGAAAAACTGAATATCCAGTGATAAATCTAGGAACAAGCTATCTGTGAAAAAGCTTTGTGATGTGTGGATTCATCTCACAAGTTAAACCTTTGTTTTGATTCAGCAGGTTGGAAACACTCTTTTGTAGAATCTATGAAGGGACATTTTGAGCCCATTGAGGCCTCTAAGGAAAAACAAAATATCCAGCAATAAAAACTAGAAACAAGCTATCTGAAAAATGTTTTGTGATGTGTGGATTCGTCTCACAAGTTAAACCTTTGTTTTGATTCAGCAGGTTGGAAACACTCTTTTAATAGAGTTTACAAGGGGACATTTCAGAGCTCATTGAAGCCTCTTGTTAAAAACTGAATATCCTATTATAAGAAACTAGAAACATGCTATCTGTGAAAATTCTTTGTAATGTGTGGATTGATTTCACAGAATGGAACCTGTGTTTTGATTCATCTGGTTGGAAACAATCTTTTTGTAGAATAGGCTTATAAGAAAAAACTGAATATCCAGTTAAAAAAAAACCTAGAAAGAAGGTATCTTTTGATTCACCAGGTTGGAAACACTCTTTTGTAGAATCTACAAAGGGACATTTCTGAGCCCATTGAGGCCTCTAAGGAAAAACAGAATATCCAGAGATAAAAACTAGAAAAAAAGCTATCTGTGAAAATGCTTTGTGATGTTTGCATTCTCCTCACAGAATGGAACATACGTTTTGATTCAGCAGTTTGGAAGCACTCTTTTTGTAAAATCTAAAAAGGGACAATTCTGAGCCTAATAATGCCTACAAGAAAAAACAGAATATCCAGTGACCAAAACTAAAAAGAAAGCTATCTTTGAAAATACTTCATGATGTGTGTATTCATCTCAAAGAATGAAAGCTGTGTTTCAATTCAGCAGGTTGGAAACACTCTTTTGTAGAATCTATGAAGGAATATTTCTGAGCCCATTGAGGCCTCTAAGGAAAAACAGAATATCCAGTGATAAAAACTAGAAAGAAGCTATCTGTGAAAATGCTTTGTGATGTGTGGATTCATCTCACAGAATGGAACCTGTTTTGATTCAGCAGGTTGGAAACACTCTTTTGTAGAATCTATGAAGGAATATTTCTGAGCCCATTGAGGCCTCTAAGGAAAAACAGAATATCCAGTGATAAAAACTAGAAAGAAGCTATCTATGAAAATGCTTTTTGATGTGTAGATTCTTCTCTCAGAATGGAACCTGTGTTTTGATTCAGCAGGTTGGAAACACTTTTTGTAGAATCTACAAAGGACATTTCTGAGCCCATTGAGGCCTCTAAGGAAAAACAGAATATCCAGTGATAAAAACTAGAAAAAGCTATCTGTGAAAATGCTTTGTGATGTGGATTCATCTCACAGAATGGAATCTTTGTTTTCATTCAGCAGGTTGGAAACAATCTTTTTGGAGAATCTACAAAGGACATTTCTGAGCCCATTGAGGCCTCTAAGGAAAAACAGAATATCCAGTGATAAAAACTAGACAGAAGCTGTCTGTGAAACTGCTTTGTGATGTGTGGATTCATCTCACAGAATTAAACCTCTCTTTGGATTCAGCAGGTTGAAAACTCTTTTTTGTAGAATCTATGAAAGGGACATTTCTGAGCCCATTGAAGCCTACAGTGAAAAACCCAATATCCAGTGATAAAAACTAGAAACAAGCTGTGAAAATGCTTTGTGATGTGTGGATTCATCTCACAGAATGGAATCTTTGTTTTCATTCAGCAGGTTGGAAACAATCTTTTTGTGGAATCTGTGAAGGGACGTTTGGGAGCCCATTGAGGCCTATGAAAAACTGAATATCCAGTGATAAAAACTAGAAAAAGCTATCTGTGAAAATGCTTTGTGATGTGTGGATTCATCTCACACAATGGAACCTGTGTTTTGATTCAGCAGGTTGGAAACACTCTTTTGTAGAATCTATGAAGGAATATTTCTGAGCCCATTGAGGCCTCTAAGGAAAAACAGAATATCCAGTGATAAAAACTAGAAACAAGCTATGTGTGAAAATGCTTTGTGATGTGTCGATTCATCTCCCAGAATGGAACCTGTGTTTTGATTCAGCAGGTTGGAAACACTCTTTTGTAGAATCTATGAAGGAATATTTCTGAGCCCATTGAGGCCTCTAAGGAAAAACAGAATATCCAGAGATAAAAACTAGAAAGAAAGCTATCTGTGAAAATGCTTTGTGATGTTTGCATTCTCCTCACAGAATGGAACCTGTGTTTTGATTCACCAGGTTGGAAGCACTTTTTGTAGAATCTAAAAAGGGACAATTCTGAGCCCATTGAGGCCTCTAAGGAAAAACAGAATATGTAGTGATGAAAACTAGAAAAAAGCTATCTGTGAAACTGCTTTGTGAGGTGTGGATTTATCTCACAGAGTTAAACTTCCCTTTGGATTCAACATGTTGGAAACACTCTTTTTGTAGAATCCGTGAAGAAACGTTTCTGAGTACATTGAAGACTATATTGAAAAACTGAAAATCCTGTGATAAAAACTAGAAAAAAACTATCTGTGAAAATGCTTTGTGATGTGTGGATTCATCTCAGAGTTACATTTTTCTATTGATTCAGCAGGTTGGAAACACTCTTTTTGTAGAATCTATGAAGGGACATTTCTGAGCCCATTGAGGCCTATAAGGAAAAACCAAATATCCAGTGATAAAAACTAGAAAGAAGCTATCTGTGAAAATGCTTTGTTATGTGTGAATACTTCTCACAAAACGGAACCAGTGTTTGGATTCACCAGGTTGGAAACACTCTTTTTGTAGAATCTATGAAGGGACATTTCTGAGCCCATTGAGGCCTATAAGGAAAAACCAAATATCCAGATAAAAACTAGAAACAAGCTATCTGTGAAAATGCTTTGATGTGTGGATTCATCTCACAGAATGGAACCTGTTTTGATTCAGCAGGTTGGAAACACTTTTTGTAGAATCTACAAAGGACATTTCTGAGCCCATTGAGGCCTATAAGGAAAAACCAAATATCCTGATAAAAACTAGAAAAAGCTATCTGTGAAAATGCTTTGTGATGTGGATTCATCTCACAGAATGGAACCTGTTTTGATTCAGCAGGTTGGAATACTCTTTTTGTAGAATCTACAAAGGGACACTTGGGAGCACATTGAGGCCTATAAGGAAAAACTGAGTATTCCCAGATAAAAACTAGAAAGTAGCTTTCTCTGAAACTGCTTTGTGATGTGTGGATTCATCTCACAGAATAAACCTTTATTTTGATTCAGCAGGTTGGAAACACTTTTTGTAGAATCTACGAAGGACATTTCTGAGCCCATTGAGGCCTATAAGGAAAAACCAAATATCCAGATAAAAACTGGAAGGAAGATATCTGTGAAAATGCTTTGTGATGTGTGAATTCATCTCACAAAGTGGAACTGTGTTCTGATTCATCAGGTTGGAAACACCTTTCTTTTAGAATCTACAAAGGGACATTTCTGATATTGTTGGACCCTCTAAGGAACAACCGTATATCCAGTGATAAAAACTAGAAACAAGCTATCTGTGAAAATGCTTTGTGATGTGGATTCATCTCACAGAATGTAACCTGAGACTTGATTCAACAGGTTGGAAACACTTTTTTGTAGAATCTACAAAGGGACATTTTTGAGCCTAATAAAGCGTATAATGAAAACCAAATATCCAGTGATAAAAACTAGAAACAAGCTATCTGTGAAATAGCCTTTTGATGTGTGGATTCATCAAATAGAATGGAGCCTGTATTTTTATTCAGCAGGTTGGAAACACTTTTTTGTAGAATCTACGAAGGACATTTCTGAGCCTAATAAAGCGTATAATGAAAACCAAATATCCAGTGATAAAAACTAGAAAAAGCTATCTGGGAAAATGCTTTATGATGTGAGGATACAACTCACAAAATGGAACCTGTTTTTTAATTCAACAGTTTAGAAACACTCTTATTGTAGAATCTATGAAAAGATGTTTCTGAATCCAATGAGGATATAAGAAAATACAGAATATCCAGGGATTAAAACTAAAACAAGCTATCTTTGGAAATGCTTTGTGATGTTTGGATTCATCTCACAGAGTGGAACGTGTTTTTTTCAGCACTTTATAAACACTCTTTTTTGTAGAATCTATGAAGGGACATCTTAGAGCACAATAAGGCTTATAAGACAAAATGGAATATTTAGCACTTAAAACTAGAAATTGACTATCTGTGAAAATGCTTTGTGATGTGTGGATTCATCTCATGAAATGGAACCTGTGTTTTGATACACCTGTATAGGAACACTCTTATTGTAGGTTTTATGAAGATATGTTTCTTAGCCCACTGAAGCTATAAGAAAAAAACAGAATATCCAGCAATAAAATCTAGAAACAAGCTATCTGTGAAAATGCATGCAATGTGTGGATTCAGTTCACAGGATGGAAACTGTGTTTTGATTCAGCATGTTGGAAACACACTTTTCAAAAAAACTATGAAGGTAAATTTTTGAGCTCATTGAGGTTTAAAAGAGAAAAACAAATATCCAGCAACAGAATCTAGAAACAAGCTGTGAAAACGCTTTGTGATATGTGGAATAATCTCACAGAATGAAACCTGTGTTTTGATTCAGCAGGTTGGAAACACTTTTTTTTGTAGAATCTACAAAGAGATATTTCTGATCTGTCAAGACCTATAAGGAAAAATGCAATATTCAGCGATAAAAACTAGAAGTAAGCAATCTGTGAAAATGCTTTGTGATGTGTGGATTTATCTCACAGAATGGAACATGAGTTGTGATTCAGAGTGTTGAAAACAATCTTATTGTTGAATCTATAAAGGAACATTTCTGAGCACTTTGAGTCCTATAAGGAAAAATCAAACACCCAGCAATAAAAACTAGAAACAAGCTATCTGTAAAATGCTTTGTGACTTGTGGATCATTTCACAGAATGGAAAATATGTTTTGATTCAGCAGGTTGGAAACACTCTTTTGTACAAACTCTGAAGGGACATTTTGAGTTCATCAAGCTTCTTAAGGAAACTCGAATATATAGTGTTAAAACTAGAAAAAGGCTATCTGTGAAAATACTTTGTAATGTGCGGATTCATTTCACAGAACGGAAACTATGTTTTCATTCAGCAGGTTGGAAACACTCTTTTGTAGAATCTACGAAGGACATTTCTGAGCCAAGCAAAGCCTATAATGATAAACCAAATATAAAACAATAAAAAAATAGAAACATGCTATCTGTGCAATAGAATAGATTTTTGTAGAATCTATGAAGGAACATTTCTGAGCCCTTTAGCCTTCTAAGGAAAAACCAAATATCCAGTGATAAAATTAGAAACAAGTTTTTGTGAAAATGCTTTGTGATGTGTGGATTCATCTCACAGAACGGAAACTATGTTTTCATTCAGCAGGTAGGAAACACTCTTTTTGTAGAATCTTCAAAGGAATATTTCTGAGCCCCTTTAGCCTTCTAAGGAAAAACCGAATATCCACAGGAGAAAACAATAAAAAATAACAACAGAAAAACTAAAAACAATCTATAGCTGAAAATTCTTAGAGATGTGTGGATTAGTCTCACAGAATGGAACCTTTTTGATTCAGCAGGTTGGAAACACTTTTTGTAGAATCTGTAGGGACATTTCTGAGCCCATTGATTCCTATAAGGAAAAACCAAACACCCAGCAATAAAAACTAGAAACAAGCTATCTGTAAAAATGCTTTGTGACTTGTGGATCATTTCTCAGATGGGAAAATATTTTTTGATTGAGCATGTTGGAAACACTCTTTTTGTACAAACTCTGAAGGGACATTTTTGAGTTCATCAAGCTTCTTAAGGAAACTCCGAATATATAGTGTTAAAAACTAGCAACAGGCTATCTGTGAAAATACTTTCTCATGCATGGGTTCATCTAACAGTATGAAAACTGTGTTTGAATTTAGTACATTCTTAAGCACTCTTTTTGTAGAATCTACAGTGGGACATTTCTGAGCTTATTGAGGCCTATGAGGTAAAAACAAATATTAAGCTATAAAAACTAGAAATAATGTATCTGAGAAAATGCCTAATGATATGTGGATTCATCTGAAAGAATGGAACCATTGTTTTGATTCAACAGGTTGAAAACACTCATTTTGTAGAAAATATGAAGAGACATTTCTTAGCTCATTGAAGCCCTAAGGGGAAATTTGAATATACAGTGACAAAAACTAGCAACAAGCTATCTGTAAACATACTTTGTGATGTGTGGATTCAAGTCACAGAGTGGAACCTGTGTTTTGATTCACCAGGTTGGAAACACTCTTCATAGAATCTATGAAGGAACATTTCTGAGCCCATTGATTCCTATAAGGAAAAACCAAACACCCAGCAATAAAAACTAGAAACAAGCTATCTGTAAAAATGCTTTGTGACTTGTGGATCATTTCACAGAATGGAAAATATGTTTTGATTCAGCAGGTTGGAAACACTCTTTTTGTACAAACTCTGAAGGGACATTTTTGAGTTCATCAAGCTTCTTAAGGAAACTCCGAATATATAGTGTTAAAAACTAGCAACAGGCTATCTGTGAAAATACTTTCTCATGCATGGGTTCATCTAACAGTATGAAAACTGTGTTTGAATTTAGTACATTCTTAAGCACTCTTTTTGTAGAATCTACAGTGGGACATTTCTGAGCTTATTGAGGCCTATGAGGTAAAAACAAATATTAAGCTATAAAAACTAGAAATAATGTATCTGAGAAAATGCCTAATGATATGTGGATTCATCTGAAAGAATGGAACCATTGTTTTGATTCAACAGGTTGAAAACACTCATTTTGTAGAAAATATGAAGAGACATTTCTTAGCTCATTGAAGCCTTAAGGGGAAATTTGAATATACAGTGACAAAAACTAGCAACAAGCTATCTGTAAACATACTTTGTGATGTGTGGATTCAAGTCACAGAGTGGAACCTGTGTTTTGATTCACCAGGTTGGAAACACTCTTCATAGAATCTATGAAGGAACATTTCTGAGCCCATAGAGGTCTAGAATGAAAAGGTGAACATTCAACAATAAAACTAGAAACAAGCTGTCTGTGAAAACTTCATGATCTGTGGAATCATCTCATAGAATCAACCTCCATTTTGATTTAGCAAGTTGGAAAAACCCTTTTTGTAAACTTTACAAAGGGACACATCTGAGCCCATTGAGGCTTATAAGGAAAAATCAAATACCCAACTTTATAAACCAGAAACGAGTTCTCTGTGAAAATGTTTCGTGATGTGTGGATTCATCTCACAAGATGGAAACTGTGTTTTGATTCAGCAAGTTGGAAAGAGTCTTCTTGTAGAATTAACAAAGGGTTATTTCTGAGCCCATTGAGGCCTGTATGAAAAACTGAATATCCAGCAACAAAAACTAGAAACAAGCACTCTGGGGAAAGGATTTGTGATGTGTGGATTTTTCTCACTGAATAGAACCTGAGTTTTGATTCAGCAGCTTGGAAACACTCTTTTAGTGGAATCAAAGAAGGGATGCTTTTTAGTCCATTGAGGCCTATAAGGCAAAACAGAATATCCAGCAATAAAAATTAGAAACAAGTTATCTGTAAAAATCCTTTGTGATGTGTGGATTTATCTCACAGAATGAAAAATGTTTTTTAATTCAGCAGGTTGGAGATACTTTTCTTGTAGAATCTACAAAGGGACATTTCTGAGCCCATTGAGACTTACAAGGAAAAACCGAATATCCAACAACAAAAACTAGAAACATGCTATCTGTGCAATAGAATAGATTTTTGTAGAATCTATGAAGGAACGTTTCAGAGCCCATTGAGGCCTATAAGGCAAAACAGAATATCCAGCAATAAAAATTAGAAACAAGTTTTTGTGAAAATGCTTTGTGATGTGTGGATTCATCTCACAAGATGGAAACTGTGTTTTGATTCTGCATGTTGGAAACACTCTTTGTGTAGAATCTGCAAAGGAATATTTCTGAGCCCCTTTAGCCTTCTAAGGAAAAACCGAATATCCACAGGAGAAAACAAAAATAAGAACAACAGAAAAACTAAAAACAATCTATTGTGAAAATGCTTTGTGATGTGTGGATTCATCTCACAGAATGGAACCTGTTTTGATTCAGCAGGTTGGAAACACTTTTTGTAGAATCTGAAGGGACATTTCTGAGCCCATTGATTCCTATAAGGAAAAACCAAATATCCAGTGATAAAACTAGAAACAAGCTATCTGTGAAAATGCTTTGTGATGTTTGCATTCTCCTCACAGAATGGAACATACGTTTTGATTCAGCAGTTTGGAAGCACTCTTTTGTACAAACTCTGAAGGGACATTTTGAGTTCATCAAGCTTCTTAAGGAAACTCGAATATATAGTGTTAAAACTAGCAACAGGCTATCTGTGAAAATACTTTCTCATGCATGGGTTCATCTAACAGTATGAAAACTGTGTTTGAATTTAGTACATTCTTAAGCACTCTTTTTGTAGTATCTACAAAGGGACATTTCTGAGCTTATTGAGGCCTATGAGGTAAAAACAAATATTAAGCTATAAAAACTAGAAATAATGTATCTGAGAAAATGCCTAATGATATGTGGATTCATCTCACAGAATGGAGCCTGTGTTTTGATTCACCAGCTTGGAAACACTCTTTTTGTAGTATCTACGAAGGGACATTTCTGAGCCAGTTGAATCCTGTATTGAGAAACAGAATATTCCTCAATAAAAACTCGAAACAGGCTATCTGTGAAAATGCTTTGTGATGTGTGCATTCATCTCACAGAGTTAAACCTGTTTTGATTCACCAGGTTGGAAACACTCTTTTGTAGAATCTATGAAGGACATTTCTGAGCCCATAGAGGTCTAGAATGAAAAGGTGAACATTCAACAATAAAACTAGATACAAGCTACCTGTGAAAATACTTTGTGATGTGTGGATTCATCTCACAGAATGGAACCATTGTTTTGATTCAGCAAGTTGGAAAAACCCTTTTTGTAAACTTTACAAAGGGACACATCTGAGCCCATTGAGGCTTATAAGGAAAAATCAAATACCCAACTTTATAAACCAGAAACGAGTTCTCTGTGAAAATGTTTCGTGATGTGTGGATTCATCTCACAAGATGGAAACTGTGTTTTGATTCAGCAAGTTGGAAAGAGTCTTCTTGTAGAATTAACAAAGGGTTATTTCTGAGCCCATTGAGGCCTGTATGAAAAACTGAATATCCAGCAACAAAAACTAGAAACAAGCACTCTGGGGAAAGGATTTGTGATGTGTGGATTTTTCTCACTGAATAGAACCTGAGTTTTGATTCAGCAGCTTGGAAACACTCTTTTAGTGGAATCAAAGAAGGGATGCTTTTTAGTCCATTGAGGCCTATAAGGCAAAACAGAATATCCAGCAATAAAAATTAGAAACAAGTTATCTGTAAAAATCCTTTGTGATGTGTGGATTTATCTCACAGAATGAAAAATGTTTTTTAATTCAGCAGGTTGGAGATACTTTTCTTGTAGAATCTACAAAGGGACATTTCTGAGCCCATTGAGACTTACAAGGAAAAACCGAATATCCAACAACAAAAACTAGAAACATGCTATCTGTGAAAATTCTTTGTAATGTGTGGATTGATTTCACAGAATGGAACCTGTGTTTTGATTCATCTGGTTGGAAACAATCTTTTTGTAGAATAGGCTTATAAGAAAAAACTGAATATCCAGTTAAAAAAAAACCTAGAAAGAAGGTATCTTTTGATTCACGTGGTTGGAAACAACCTCATTGTATAATATACAAAGGGATATTTCAGAGGCCATTGAAACGTATAAAGAAAAATTGACTATCCAGAGATAAAAACTAGAAAGAAAGCTATCTGTGAAAATGCTTTGTGATGTTTGCATTCTCCTCACAGAATGGAACATACGTTTTGATTCAGCAGTTTGGAAGCACTCTTTTTGTAAAATCTAAAAAGGGACAATTCTGAGCCTAATAATGCCTACAAGAAAAAACAGAATATCCAGTGACCAAAACTAAAAAGAAAGCTATCTTTGAAAATACTTCATGATGTGTGTATTCATCTCAAAGAATGAAAGCTGTGTTTCAATTCAGCAAACTGGAAATTTCTTTTTGTAGAATCTATGAAGGGATGTTTCTGAGACCATTGAAGGGTATAAAGAATAACTGAATATCCAACTTTATAAACTAGAAGAAATTCTCTATGTGAAAATTCTTGTGATGTGTTGACTCATCACACAAGATGGAAACTGTTTTTATTAGCAGTTGGAAAGAATCTTCTTGTAAAATCCACAAAGAAATATTTCTGAGCTCATTGAGGCCTATAAGGAAAAACCAAATATCCAGTGATAAAAACTGGAAACAAGCTATCTGTAAAAATGCTTTGTGATGTGTGGATTTATCTCACAGAGTGGAACCTGTATTTGATTCACCAGGTTGGAAACACTTTTATTGTAGTATTTACAAAGGGACCTTTCTGAGCAAATTGAGCTGTATGAGGATGGTGGGGTGAGGAATAATATGTAGTGATGAAAACTAGAAACAAGCTATCTGGGAAAATGCTTTATGATGTGAGGATACAACTCACAAAATGGAACCTGTTTTTTAATTCAACAGTTTAGAAACACTCTTATTGTAGAATCTATGAAAAGATGTTTCTGAATCCAATGAGGATATAAGAAAATACAGAATATCCAGGGATTAAAACTAAAACAAGCTATCTTTGGAAATGCTTTGTGATGTTTGGATTCATCTCACAGAGTGGAACGTGTTTTTTTCAGCACTTTATAAACACTCTTTTTTGTAGAATCTATGAAGGGACATCTTAGAGCACAATAAGGCTTATAAGACAAAATGGAATATTTAGCACTTAAAACTAGAAATTGACTATCTGTGAAAATGCTTTGTGATGTGTGGATTCATCTCATGAAATGGAACCTGTGTTTTGATACACCTGTATAGGAACACTCTTATTGTAGGTTTTATGAAGATATGTTTCTTAGCCCACTGAAGCTATAAGAAAAAACTGAATATCCCAGATAAAAACTAGAAGCAAGCTATCTGTGAAAATGCTTGTGATGTGTGAATTCATTTCACAGAGTGAAACCTGTGTTTTGATTCAGCATGTTGGAAACACACTTTTCAAAAAAACTATGAAGGTAAATTTTTGAGCTCATTGAGGTTTAAAAGAGAAAAACAAATATCCAGCAACAGAATCTAGAAACAAGCCGTGAAAACGCTTTGTGATATGTGGAATAATCTCACAGAATGAAACCTGTGTTTTGATTCAGCAGGTTGGAAACACTTTTTGTAGAATCTACAAAGGACATTTCTGAGCCCATTGAAGCTATAAGAAAAAACTGAATATCCCAGATAAAAACTAGAAGTAAGCAATCTGTGAAAATGCTTTGTGATGTGTGGATTTATCTCACAGAATGGAACATGAGTTGTGATTCAGAGTGTTGAAAACAATCTTATTGTTGAATCTATAAAGGAACATTTCTGAGCACTTTGAGTCCTATAAGGAAAAATCAAATATAAAGTGATAAAAACTAAAAGCAAGCGATCTGTGAAAATGGTTTGTGACATATGGATTTATGTCACAGAATGGAACATGTGTTTTAATTCGACATGTTGGACACACTCTTATTGTAGAATTTACAAAGAGCCATTGCTAAGCCCATTGAGGTCTATAAGGAGAAACCGAATATCCAGCAATAAAAACTACAAAATAGCTATTTGTGAAAATACTTTGTGATGTGTGGATTCATCTCACAGAACAGAACATGCTTTTTCATTCACAAGTTTGGAAACACTCTTTTTGCAGAATCCACGAAGGGACACTTCTGAGCCAAGCAAAGCCTATAATGATAAACCAAATATAAAACAATAAAAAAATAGAAACATGCTATCTGTGCAATAGAATAGATTTTTGTAGAATGTAGGAAGGGACATTTCTGAGCTCCTTGAAGCCTTTGAGGAAAAATCAAGTATCCAGTGATAAAAATTAGAAACAAGTTATTTGTGAAAACGCTTTGTGATGTGTGGATACATCTCACAGAATGAAGCCTGTGTTTTGATTCACGGTGCTGGAAACACTGTTTCATAGAGTCTATGATGGGACATTTCTGAGCCCTTTGAATTCTGTTAGGAAAAATCAAATATTCAATGATAAAAACTGGAAGCAACCTATCTGTGAGAATGAATGTGATGCCTGGATTCATCTCACAAATGAAACTTTTGTTTTAATTCACCTGGTTTGAAACTCTCTTTTTGTAGAATCTACGATGGGACTTTTCTCAGTCCACTGAGGTCTACAGGAAAAAATCCAATATTTAGCACTAAAAGCTAAAAACAACCTATCTGTTTAAATGCTTTGATTTTTGTGGATTTATCTCACAGAATGGAACTTGGGCTTTGATTCACAGTGCTGGAAACGCTCTTTTTGTAAAATCTATGAACTGACATAGCCTATTGTGGCGTATGAGGAAAAATAGAATATCCAGTGACAAAAAACAAAAACAAATTATCTGTGGACATGCTTTGTGATGTGTGGATTCACCTCACAGAATAGAACCTGTAGTTTGATAGACCAGGTAGGAAACACTCTTATTGAAGAATCTACAAAGGGACATTTCAGAACCCATTGAGGCATATAAAGGAAAATCGAATATTCAGTGATATAAACCAGACAGAAGATATCTGTGAAAATGCTTTGTGATGTGTGACTTCATCTCATAGAATGGAATCTCTGTTTTGATTCAGCAGGTTGGAAACATTTTTTAGTACCTTCGAAGAGACATTTCTGAGCCCATTGATGCCTATAAGGAAAAAAATATATGCAGCAAAAAAAAAAAAGCTAAAAATAATCCATCTGTGAAAATGCTTCGTGATTTGTGGATTTATCTCACAGAATGGAACCTTTATGTAAGATCAAAGGAGAGGCATTTCTGAGGCTATTGAAGTCTATAAGGAAAATTTGAATATCCAGCTGTAAAACTAGAAAAAAATCTATTTGTGAAAATGCATTGTGATACCTGGATTGATCTCACAGAGTGGAACCTGTGTTTTGATTGACCGGGTTAGAAAGACTGTTTTTGTAGAATCTATGACTGTATGTTTCTGAGCCCAATTGGGCATATAAAAAAAACCCTGCATATCCAGTGATAAAACTAGAAACAGCTACCTATGGAAATACTTTGTGATGTGTGGATTCATTTCACAGAGTAGATTCTCTCTTTTGATTCACCAGTTTGGATACACTCTTCTTGTAGAATTTATGAAGAAACATTTCTGAGCCAATTGAAGCCTGTAAGGAGAAACAAAATATCCAGCAATGACAACTAGAAACAAGCTATCTTTGAAAATGTTTTGTGATTTGTGGATTCAACTCATAATGAAACCTGTGTTTTTATCAACCAGAGATTTTAAACACTATTTTTGTAGAATCTACAAAGAGATATTTCTGATCTGTCAAGACCTATAAGGAAAAATCAAAATCCAGCGACAAAAAATAGAAACAAGGTATCTGTAATAATGCTTTACAATGTGTGGATTTATCTCACAGAATGAAATCTGGGTTTTGATTCAGCAGGTTCAAAACACTCTTTTTGTTTAATCTACGAAGGGACATTTCTGAGTCCATTGTAGCCTGTAAGGAAAAATTGAATATACAGCAATAACAACTATCAACAAGCTATCTGCCAAAATGTTTTGTTACGTGTGGATTCATTTCATAGAATGGAACTTGTGTTTTGATTCATCATGTTGGAAAATGTTTTTTGGAAAAAGTTGGAAAAAGGATCTATGAAGGAACATTTCTAAGCCTATTGAGGTCCATAAGATAAAACTGAATATCTAGCAATATAAACTAGAAACAAGCTATCTGTGAAAATGCTTTGTGATGTGTGCATTCAACTCACAGAGTTGAACTTGTATTTGCCTTAACCAGATTGGAAACACTTTTTTTGTAGGATCTACTATGGGACATTTCTTACCTGTTGAGGACTATGAGGAAAAATTGAATACTCAGAGATAAAAACTATAATCAAGGTATCTGTGATAATGGTTTGTGATGTGTGGATTCAACTCACAGAATGGAACCTGTAATTCGGTTTAGCAGTTTGGAAACACTCTTGTTGTAGGATGTAGAAATGGGGCATTTCTGAGCCCATTGAAGCCTATAAGGAGAAACTTAATATCCAACGATAAAAACTAGAAACAAGCTATCTGTCAAAATGGTTTGGGATGTGTGGATTTATCTTAAAGACTGGAACTTGTATTTTGATTCAGCAGGCTGAATAAACTCTTTTATTGCAGGATCTATGAAGAGACATTTCTGAACCCATTGAGTACTATAAGGAGAAACCAAATATCTGGGGATAAAAGTGAGAAACAAGCTATCTGTGAATATGCTTTGTGATGTGTGTATTTATTTCATGCAACCTAACTTGTTTTTTACTAAAACAGCATAGTACTGACATAAACAACAGACACAGGGACCAAGGGAAAAGAACGCAGAACTCAAAAACAAATCCCCACACCTACAGTAAACTGTAAACTCATTGAATATATAGTTGCTAATAACATACATTGGAAGGGGCGTGCCCAAGATGACCAAATAGGAGCAGCTCCAACCTCCAGCTCCCAGGGTGAGTGACACAACTGAGGTACCAGGTTCATGTCACTGGGGCGTGTCAGACAGTTGGCTCTGGTCTGTGGGTGCAGCCCGACCAGTGAGAGCTGAAGCAGTGTGAGGCATCACCTCACCTGGGAAGTGCAAGGGGGAAGGGAATTCCTTTCCCTAGCCAAAGGAAATTGAGGTGCCCAACACCTGGAAAATCGGGTAACTCACACCCTAATACTGTGCTTTATCAAGGGTCTTGGCAAATGGAACACCAGGAGATTATATCCCACACATGGTCCAGAGGGTCCCAGACCCACTGAGCATCTCTCATTGCTAGCACAGCAGTCTGAGATCTAACTGCAAGGTAGCAGCGAGGCTGGGAGAGGGGTACCCACCACTGCTGAGGCTTAAGTAGGCAAACAAAGCTACCAGGAAACTCGAATTGGGTGGAGTACAACTCAGTTCGAGGAGGTTGGCCTGCCTCTGTAGATTTCACCTCTGGGGACAGGGCATAGCTAAACAAAAAGCAGCAGAAACCTCAGCAGAGGTAAATGTCCCTGTCTGACAGGGTTGAAGAGAGCAGTGGATCTCCCAACATGGAGGTTGAGATCTGAGAATGGACAGACTGCCTGCTCAAGTGGGTCCCTGACCACTGAGTAGCCTAACTGGGAGACATCCACCACTAGGTGCAGATCGACACCTCACACCTCACACCTCACACAGCAGGGTTCAGCCCTGAGACAAAGCTTCCAAAGCAAGAATCAGACAGCAACACTCGCTGTTCAGCAATATTCTATCTTCTGCTGCCCCCACTGCTGATACCCAGGCAAACAGCGTCTGGAGTGGACCTCAAGCAAACTCCAACAGACCTACAGCTGAGGGTTCTGACTGTTAGAAGGAAAACTAACAAACAGAAAGGACACCCACACTAAATCCCAATAGTACGTCACCAGCATCAAAGACCAAAGACAGATAAAACCACAAAGATGGGGAAAAAACATTGCAGAAAAGCTGAAAATTCAAAAAGTGTGAGCACATCTCCCCCTCCAAAGGAATGCAGCTCATCGCCAGCAATGGAACAAAGCTGGATGGAGGACGACTTTGACGCATTGAGAGAAGAAGGCTTCAGTCGATCAAACTTTTCAGAGCTAAAGGAAGAACTACGTAACCAGTGCAAAGAAACTAAAAACCTTGAAAAAAGAAAGGATGAATGGAAAACTAGAATAATCAATGGAGAGAAGGCATTAAAAGAACTGATACAGATGAAAACCATAACAAGAGAACTATGTGACAAATGCACAACCTTCAGTAACCGACTCAATCAACTGGAAGAAACAGTATCAGTGACTGAAGATCAAATAAATGAAATGAAGTGAGAAGAGAAGTCTAGAGAAAAAAGAGAAAAAGAAATGAACAAAGCCTCCAAGAAATATGGGTTTATGTGAAAAGACCAAATCTACAGCTCATTGATGTGCCTGAAAGTGACAGGGAAAATGGAACCAAGTTGGAAAACACTCTTCAGGATATCATTCAGGAGAACTTCTCCAATCTAGTAAGGCAGGCAAACATTCAAATTCAGAAAATACAGAGAACACCACAAAGATACTCCTTGAGAAGAGCAACTCCAAGACACATAATTGTCAGATTCAACAAAGATGAAATGAAGGAAAAAATGTTAAAGGCAGCCAGAAAGTAAAGTCGGGTTACACACAAAGGGAAGCCCATCAGACTAACAGCGGAACTCTTGGCAGAAACTCTCCAAGCCAGAAGAAAGTGGGGCCAATATTCAACGTTATTAAAGAACAGAATTTTCAACCCAGAATTTCATATCCAGCCAAACTAAGTTTCATAAGTGAAGGAGAAATAAAATCCTTTACAGACAAGCAAATGCTTAGAGATTTTGTCACTACCAGGCCTGCCCTACAAGAGATCCTGAAGGAAGCACTAAACATGGAAAGGAACAACCATTACCAGCCGTTGCAAAAACATGTCAAAATGTAAAGTCCATCGATGCTAGGAAGAAACTGTATCAACTAGTGAGCAAAATAACCAGTTAATATCATAATGACAGGATCAAGTTCACAT
The DNA here is from genome assembly GCA_014849445.1 of Cercopithecus mona. Classification (NCBI taxonomy): domain Eukaryota; kingdom Metazoa; phylum Chordata; class Mammalia; order Primates; family Cercopithecidae; genus Cercopithecus; species Cercopithecus mona. The sequence continues at coordinate 617,369 of JABBCR010000212.1, read as the reverse complement.
AACAATATTAACCTTAAATGTAAATGGACTAAATGATAGAATTGAAATATACAGACTGGCAAATTGGATGAAGAGTCAAGACCCATCAGTTTGCTGTATTCAGGAGACCCATCTCACATGCAGAGACACACATAGGCACAAAATAAAGGGATGGAAGAAGATCTACCAAGCAAATGGAAAATAAAAAAACGCATGGGTTGCAATCCTAGTCTCTGAACAAACAGACTTTAAACCATCAAAGATCAAAAGAGACAGAGAAGGCCATTACATAGTGGTAAAGGGATCATTTCATGAGGAAGAGCTAATAGGATATATACTATCCTAAATATATATGCACCCAATACAGGAGCACCCAGATTCATAAAGCAAGTCCTTAGAGACTTACAAAGAGACTTAGACTCCCATACAATAATAATGGGAGACTTTAACACCCCACTGTGAACATTAGACAGATCAACGAGACAGAAAGTTAACAAGGATATCCAGGAATTGAACTCAACACTGCACCAAGCAGACCTAATAGACATCTACAGAACTCTCTACTCCAAAACTCCATCAGTACGTCACCGTCATCAAAGACCAAAGGCAGACAAAACCACAAAGATGGGGAAAAAGCAGTGCAGAAAAGCTGGAAATTCAAAAAATCAGAGCGCACCTCCGCCTCCAAAGGAATGCAGCTCATCACCAGCAATGGAACAAAGCTGGACGGAGAATGACTTTGATGAGTTGAGAGAAGAAGGTTTCAGTCGATCAAACTTCTCAGAGCTAAAGGAGGAACTATGTAACCAGGGCAAAGAAATTAAAACCTGGAAAAAAGAGTGGATGAATGGATAACTAGAATAATCAATGCAGAGAAGATGTTAAAAGAACTGATAGAGATGAAAACCATAACACAAGAACTATGTGACAAATGCACAAGCTTCAGTAACCGACTCAATCAACTGGAAGAAAGAGTATCAGCTATTGAAGATCAAATGAATGAAATGAAGTGAGAAGAGAAGTTTAGAGAAGAAAGAGTAAAAAGAAATGAACAAAGCCTCCAAGAAATATGGGATTATGTGAAAAGACCAAATCTACGTCGGATTGGTGTGCCTGAAAGTGACAGGAAAAATGAAGCCAAGTTGGAAAACAGTCTGCAGGATATCATCTAGGAGAACTTCCCCAACCTAGTAAGGCAGGCCAACATTCACATTCAGGAAATACAGAGAACGTGACTAAGATACTCCTCAAGAAGAGCAACTCCAAGACACATAATTGTCAGATTCACCAAAGTTGAAATGAAGGAAAAAATGTTAAGGGCAGCCAGAGAGAAAGGTCGGGTTACCCACAAAGGGAAGCCCATCAGACTAACAGCAGATCTCTCGGCAGAAACTCTCCAAGCCAGAAGAGAGTGGGGGCCAATATTCAACATTCTTAAAGGAAAGAATTTTCAACCCAGCATTTCATATCCAGCCAAACTAAGTTTCATCAGTGAAGGAGAAATAAAATCCTTTACAGACAAGCAAATGCTTAGAGATTTTGTTATCACCAGGCCTGCTCTACAAGAGATCCTGAAGGAAACACTAAACATGGAAAGGAACAACAGGTACCAGCCATTGCAAAAACATGCTAAAATGTAAAGACCACCAATGCTAGGAAGAAACTGCATCAACTAATGAGCAAAATAACCAGTTAATATAATGACAGGATCAAGTTCACACATAACAATATTAACCTTAAATGTAAATGAACTAAATGGTCCAATTAAAAGAAACAGACTGCCAAATTGCATAAAGAGTCAAGACCCATCAGTTTGCTGTATTCAGGAGACCCATCTCACATGCAGAGACACACATAGGCTCAAAATAAAGGGACGGAGGAAGATCTACCAAGCAAATGGAAAATAAAAAAAAAAGGCAGGGGTTGCAATCCTAGTCTCTGATAAAACAGACTTTCAACCAACAAAGATCAAAACAGACAAAGAAGGCCAATAAAAAATGATAAAGGGGATATCACCACCGACCCCACAGAAATACAAACTACCATCAGAGAATACTATAAACACCTCTATGCAAATAAACTGGAAAATCTAGAAGAAATGGATAATTTCCTGGACATTTACACTCTTCCAAGACTAAACCAGGAAGAAGTTGAATCCCTGAATAGACCAATAGCAGGCTCTGAAATTGAGGCAATAATTAATAGCCTACCAACCAAAAAAAGTCCAGGACCAGATGGATTCACAGCCGAATTCTACCAGAGGTACAAGGAGGAGTTGGTACCATTCCTTCTGAAACTATTCCAATCAATAGAAAAAGAGGGAATCCTCCCTAACTCATTTTATGAGGCCAACATCATCCTGATACCCAATCAAATACCGAGAAATTCAAGATCTATCAAACCAAGCTGATAAAAAGAATAATTGACAATTCAACAGATGATTGGAACGTATCTCAAAAATAATAAGAGCTATTTATGACAAACTCACAGCCAATATCATACTGAATGGGCAAAAACTGGAAGCATTCCCTTTGAAAACTGGCACAAGACAGGGATCTCACCACTCCTATACAACATAGTGTTAGAAGTTCTGGCTAGGGCAATCAGGCAAGAGAAAGAAATCAAAGGTATTCAGTTAGGAAAAGAAGAAGTCAAATTGTCCCTGTTTGCAGATGACATGACTGTATATTTAGAAAACCCCATCACCTCAGCCCAAAATCTCCTTAAGCTGATCAGCAACTTCAGCAAAGTCTCAGGATACAAAATTAATGTGCAAAAATCACAAGCATTCTTATACACCAGTAACAGACAAACAGCCAAATCATGAATGAACTCCCATTCACAATAGCTTCAAAGAGAATAAAATACCTAGGAATCCAACTTACAAGGGATGTAAAGGACCTCTTCAAGGAGAACTACAAACCACTGCTCAGTGAAATAAAAGAGGACACAAACAAATAGAAGAACATACTATGCTCATGGATAGGAAGAATCAATATTGTGAAGATGGCCATACCACCCAAGGTAATTTATAGATTTAATGCCGTCCCCATTAAGCTACCAATGTCTTTCTTCACAGAATTGGAAAATACTGCTTTAAAATTCATATGGAACCAAAAAAGAGACCGCATTGCCAAGACAATCCTAAACCAAAAGAACAAAGCTGGAGGCATCACGTTACCTGACTTAAAACCATACTACAAGGCTACAGTAACCAAAACATCATGGTACTGGTACCAAAACAGAGATATAGACCAATGGAACAGAACACAGCCCTCAGAAATAATACCACACCTCTACAGACATCTGAGCGTCGACAAACCTGACAAAAACTAGAAATGGGGAAAGGATTCCCTATTTAATAAATGGTGCTGGGAAAATTGGCTAGCCATAAGTAGAAAGCTGAAACTGGATCCCTTCCTTACTCCTTATACGAAAATTAATTCAAGATGGATTAGAGACTTAAATGTTAGACCTAAAACCATAAAAACCCTAGAAGAAAACCTAGGTAATACCATTCAGGACATAGGCATTGGCAAAGACTTCACGTCTAAAACACCAAAAGGAACGGCAACAGAGGCCAAAATTGATGAATGGGATCTAGTTAAACTAAAGAGTTTCTGCACGGCAAAAGAAACTACCATCAGAGTGAACAGGCAACTTACAGAATGGGAGAAAATTTTTGCAATCTACTTATCTGACAAAGGGCTAATATCCAGAACCCACAAAGAACTCAATCAAATTTGAAAAGATCAACAAAATTGATAGACCGCTAGCAAGACTAATAAAGAAGAAAAGAGAAGAATCAAATAGATGCAATAAAAAATGATAAAGGATATCACCACTGACCCCACAGAAATACAAACTACCATCAGAGAATACTATAAACACCTCTATGCAAATAAACTAGAAAACCTAGAAGAAATGGATAATTTCCTGGACACTTACACTCTCCCAAGACTAAACCAGGAAGAAGTTGAATCCCTGAACAGACCAATTTCAGGCTCTGAAATTGAGGCAATAATTAATAGCCTACCAACCAAAAAAAGTCCAGGACCAGATGGATTCACAGCTGAATTCTACCAGAGGTACAAGGAGGAGTTGGTACCATTCCTTCTGAAACTATTCCAATGAATAGAAAAAGAGGGAATCCTCCCTAACTCATTTTATGAGGCCAACATCATCCTGATAGCAAAGCCTGACAGAGATACAACAAAAAAGGAGAATTTTAGACCAATATCCCTGATGAACATCGATGCAAAAATCCTCAATAAAATACTGGCAAACCAGATCCAGCAGCACATCAAAAAGCTTATCCACCATGATCAAGTGGGCTTCATCCCTGGGATGCAAGGCTGGTTCAACATTCGCAAATCAATAAACATAATCCAGCATATAAACAGAACCAAAGACAAAAACCACATGATTATCTCAATAGATGCAGAAAAGGGCCCTTCATGCTAAAAACTCTCAATAAATTCGGTATTGATGGAACGTATCTCAAAATAATAAGAGCTATTTATGACAAACCCACAGCCAATATCATACTGAATGGGCAAAAACTGGAAGCATTCCCTTTGAAAACTGGCACAAGACAGGGATGCCCTCTCTCACTACTCCTATTCAACATAGTGTTGGAAGTTCTGGCTAGGGCAATCAGGCAAGAGAAAGAAATCAAGGGTATTCAGTTAGGAAAAGAAGAAGTCAAATTGTCCCTGTTTGCAGATGACATGATTGTATATTTAGAAAACCCCACTGTCTCAGCCCAAAATCTCCTTAAGCTGATAAGCAACTTCAGCAAAGTCTCAGGATACAAAATCAATGTGCAAAAATCACAAGCATTCTTATACACCAGTAACAGACAAACAGAGAGCCAAATCATGAATGAACTCCCATTCACAATAGCTTCAAAGAGAATAAAATACCTAGGAATCCAACTTACAAGGGATATAAAGGACTTCTTCAAGGAGAACTACAAACCACTGCTCAACGAAATAAAAGAGGACACAAACAAATGGAAGAACATATCATGTTCATGGATAGGAAGAATCAATATTGTGAAAATGGCCATACTGCCCAAGGTAACTTATAGATTCAATGTCATCTTCATTAAGCTACCAATGACTTCCTTCACAGAACTGGAAAAAACTGCTTTAAAGTTCATATGGAACCAAAAAACAGCCCGCATTGCCAAGACAATCCTAAGCCAAAGGAACAAAGCTGGAGGCATCACGCTACCTGACTTCAAACTATACTGCAAGGCTACAGTAACCAAAACAGCATGGTACTGGTACCAAAACAGAGATATAGACCAATGGAACAGAACAGAGCCCTCAGAAAGAATATCACACATCTATAGCCATCTGATCTTTGACAAACCTGACAAAAACAAGAAATGGGGAAAGGATTCTCTATTTAATAAATGCTGCTGGGAAAATTGGCTAGCCATAAGTAGAAAGCTGAAACTGAATCCTTTCCTTACTCCTTATATGAAAATTAATTCAAGATGGATTAGAGACTTAAATGTTAGACCTATAACATAAAAACCCTAGAAGAAAACCTAGGTAATACTATTCAGGACATAGGCATGGGCAAGGACTTCATGTCTAAAACACCAAAAGCAACAGCAACAAAAGCCAAAATTGACAAATGGGATCTAATTAAACTAAAGAGCTTCTGCACAGCAAAAGAAACTACCATCAGAGTGAACAGGCAACCTACAGAATGGGAGAAAATTTTTGCAATCTACTTATCTGACAAAGGGCTAATATCCAGAACCCACAAAGAACTCAATCAAATTTACACGAAAAAAAACCAACAACCCCATCAAAAAGTGGACAAAGGATATGAACAGATATTTCTCAAAAGAAGACATTCATACAGCCAACAGACACGTGAAAAAATGTTCATCATCACTGGCCATCAGAAAAATGCAAATAAAAACCACAATGATATACCATCTCACACCAATTAGAATGGCAATCATTAAAAAATCAGGAAACAAGTGGTGCTGCAGAGGATGTGGAGAAATAGGAACACTTTTACACTGTTGGTGAGATTGTAAACTAATTCAACCATTATGGAAAACAGTATGGTGATTCCTCAGGGATCTAGAACTAGAAATACCATTTTACCCAGCCATCCCATTACTGGAGATATACACAAAGGATTATAAATCATGCTGCTATAAAGACACATGCACACATATGTTTATTGCAGCACTATTCACAATAGCAAAGACTTGGAATTAACCCAAATGTCCATCAGTGACAGACCGGATTAAGAAAATGTGGCAGATATACACCACGGAATACTATGCAGCCATAAAAAGGATGAGTTCGTGTCCTTTGTAGGGACATGGATGCAGCTGGAAACCATTATTCTCAGCAAACTTCTGCAAGAACAGAAAACCAAATACCGCATGTTCTCACTCATAGGTGAGAATTGAACAATGAGATCACTTGGACACAGGAAGGGGATCATCACACACCAGATCCTATTGTGGGGAGGGGAAGTGAGAGATAGCATTAGGAGATATACCTATTGTAAATGACGAGTTACTGAGTGCAGCACACCAACATGGCACATGTATACATATGTAACAAACCTTTACGTTTTGCACATGTACCCTAGAACTTAAAGTGTAATAATAAAAAAAAAATACACTGCCAAAACGTGTTTCTCTTTGAAAAACAGTACTGGGAAAATGAATATCTATATTCAAAGAATGAAACTAGACCAACATCCCTGATGAACATCGATGCCAAAATCCTCAATAAAATACCAGCAAACCATATCCAGCAGCACATCAAAAAGCTTATCCACCGTGATCAACTGGGCTTCATCCCTGGGATGCAAGGCTGGTTCAACATATACAAATCAATAAACGTAATCCAGCATATAAACAGAACCAAAGACAAAAACCACATGATGATCTCAATAGATGCAGAAAAGGCCTTTGAAAAAATTCAACAGCCCTTCATGCTAAAAACTCTCAATTAATTCGGTAGTGATGGAACGTATCTCAAAATAATGAGAGCTATTTATGACAAACCCACAGCCAATATCTTACTGAATGGGCAAAAACTGAAAGCATTCCCTTTGAAATCTGGCACAAGACAGGGATGCCCTCTCGCAACACTCCTACTCAACATAGTGTTAGAAGTTCTGGCTAGGGCAATAAGGCAAGAGAAAGAAATCAAGTATATTCAGTTAGGAAAAGAAGAAGTCAAATTGTCCCTGTTTGCAGATGACATAGTTGTATATTTGGAAAACCCCACTGTCTCAGCCCAAAATCTCCTTAAGCTGATAAGCAACTTCAGCAAAGTCTCAGGATACAAAATTAATGTGCAAAAATCACAAGCATTCTTATACACCAGTAACAGACAAACAGAAAGCCAAATCATGAATGAACTCCCATTCGCAATAGCTTCAAAGAGATTAAAACACCTAGGAATCCAATTTACAAGGGTTGTAAAGAACCTCTTCAAGGAGAACTACAAATCACTGCTCGGAGAAATAAAAGAAGACACAAACAAATAGAAGAACATACTATGCTCATGGATAGGAAGAATCAATATTGTGAAGATGGCCATACCACCCAAGGTAATTTATAGATTTAATGCCGTCCCCATTAAGCTACCAAAGTCTTTCTTCACAGAATTGGAAAATACTGCTTTAAAATTCATATGGAACCAAAAAAGAGACCGCATTGCCAAGACAATCCTAAGTCAAAAGAACAAAGCTGGAGGCATCACACTACCTGACTTCAAACTATACTACAAGGCTACAATAACCAAAACAGCATGGTACTGGTACCAAAACAGAGATATAGACCAATGGAACAGAACAGAGCCCTCAGAAATAATACCACACATCTACAGCCATCTGATCTTTGACAAACCTGACGAAAACAAGAAATGGGGAAAGGACACCCTATTTAATAAATGGTGCTGGGAAAATTGGCTAGCCATAAGTAGAAAGCTGAAACTGGATCCTTTCCTTACTCCTTATATGAAAATTAATTCAAGATGTATTAGAGACTTAAATGTTAGACCTAAAACCATAAAAACCCTAGAAGAAAACCTAGGTAATACCATCCAGGACATAGGCATGGGCAAGGACTTCATGTCTAAAACACCAAAAGCAATGGCAGCAAAAGCCAAAATTGACAAATGGGATCTAATTAAACTAAAGAGCTTCTGCACAGCAAAAGAAACTACCATCAGAGTGAACAGGCAACCTACAGAATGGGAAAAAATTTTTGCAATCTACTCATCTGATAAAGAGCTAATATCCAGAACCTCTAAAGAACTCAATCAAATTTACAAGAAAAAAACAAACAACCCCATCAAAAAGTGGACAAAGGATATGAACAGACATTTCTCAAAAGAAGACATTCATACAGCCAATAGACACATGAAAAAATGCTCATCATCACTGGCCATCAGAGAAATGCAAATCAAAACCACAACGAGATACCATCTCACACCAGTTAGAATGGCAATCATTAAAAAGTCAGGAAACAACAGGTGCTGGAGAGGATGTGGAGAAATAGGAACACTTTTACACTGTTGGTGGGATTGTAAACTAGTTCAACCATTATGGAAAACAGTATGGCGATTCCTCAAGGATCTAGAACTAGAAGTACCATATGACCCAGCCATCCCATTACTGGGCATATACCCAAAGGATTATAAATCATGCTGCTATAAAGACACATGCACACATATGTTTATTGCGGCACTATTCACAATAGCAAAGACTTGGAATCAACCCAAATGTCCATCAGTGACAGACTGGATTAAGAAAATGTGGCACATATACACCATGGAATACTATGCAGCCATAAAAAGGATGAGTTCGTGTCCTTTGTAGGGACATGGATGCAGCTGGAAACCATTATTCTCAGCAAACTTCTGCAAGAACAGAAAACCAAATACCGCATGTTCTCACTCATAGGTGAGAATTGAACAATGAGATCACTTGGACACAGGAAGGGGATCATCACACACCAGATCCTATTGTGGGGAGGGGAAGTGAGAGATAGCATTAGGAGATATACCTATTGTAAATGACGAGTTACTGAGTGCAGCACACCAACATGGCACATGTATACATATGTAACAAACCTTTACGTTTTGCACATGTACCCTAGAACTTAAAGTGTAATAATAAAAAAAAAATACACTGCCAAAACGTGTTTCTCTTTGAAAAACAGTACTGGGAAAATGAATATCTATATTCAAAAGAATGAAACTAGACCTGTATCTCTCACTATATGCAAAAATGAAATCAAAATACACTAAAGACTTAAACACAACATTTCAAACCATGAAATGATTACAAGAAAACTTTTGGGAAACTCTCCAGGACGTTTGTCTGGGCAAAAATTTTTCATGATTCCCCCACAAGCATGGGCAACTAAAGTAAAAACGAATAAAAGGGATTACATCAAGTTAAAATGGTGCTTCACATCAAAGGCACCTATCAACAAAGTGAAAATATAACCCACAAAATGGGATAAAATATTTGGAAAGTACACATCTGACAAGGGATTTATAAACAGAATATATAAGGAACACAAACAACTTTACTGAATAAAATCTAATAATCTGATTTAAAAATGTGCAAAAGATTTGAACAAAAATTTCTCAAAAGACATACAAGTAACAAACAGGTATATGAAAAGGTGACCAACATTAGAGATTGACAGAGAAATTCAAATGGAAACAACAATGAGATATCCTCTCATTTGAGTTAAAACAGCTTATATCCGAAAGACAGAAATTAACAAATGTTGACAAAGATGTGGAGAAAGGGGAACCCTTGTACACTATTGCTGGGAATTTAAATTAGGACACTCGCCATGCCGAACAGTGTGGAGGTTTCTCAACAAAATAAAAATTGAGCTACCATTCAATCCAGCAACACCAGTCCTAGATACATAACCCCCAAAAAAGAAGTCAGGAACTCAGTATATTGAAAGAATATCTGCACGCCCATGGTTTTTGCAAGCACTGTTAACAATAACCAAGAATTAGAAACAACCTAAGTGTCTATCAAAAGATAAATACCGAATCTACAAGAAACACAAATCACCAAGAAAAAAATAAATAATACCACAAAAACATGGGCAAAAAACATGAATAGGATATTTTACGAAAGTGACAAAAACAAACAGTGGGAAAAATACTTTTTATTTAATAAATAGTGCTGGGATGACTATCTAGCCATATGCAGAAGATTAAAATTGGACCCCTTTCTTACACCATATACAAAAAGTAACTGACGATAGATTCAAGACTTAAATGTAAAACCCAGAAATGTAAAAGCCCTAGAAGACAGCCTAGGTGATACCACTGAAGACATAAGCACAAAGATTTCATGTTGAATGCCAAAATCAATTTCAACAAAAGCAAAAATTGACAAAAGAGATTTAACTACATTAAAGAGCTTCTGCATAGCAAAAGAAACTAACATAAAATAAACAACCTACAGAATGGGAGAAAATATTTGTAAGCTGTACATTTGACAAAGGTCTAATATCTGGCATCTATAAGCATCATAAACAAATTTACATAAAAACAAATGGACAACCCCATAAAAAGTGGGCAAAGGACATCAACAGACACTTTTCTTTTTTTTTTTTATCTATTATTATTATACTTTAAGTTGTAGGGTGCATGTGCATAACGTGCAGGTTTGTTACATATGTATACTTGTGCCATGTTGCTGTGCTGCACCCATCAACTCGTCATTTACATCAGGTATAACTCCCAATGCAATCCCTCCCCCCTCCCCCCTCCCCATGATAGGCCCCGGTGTGTGATGTTCCCCTTCCCGAGTCCAAGTGATCTCATTGTTCAGTTCCCACCTATGAGTGAAAACATGTGGTGTTTGGTTTTCTGTTCTTGTGATAGTTTGCTAAGAATGATGGTTTCCAGCTGCATCCATGTCCCTACAAAGGACACAAACTCATCCTGTTTGATGGCTGCCTAGTCTTCCATGGTGTATATGTGCCACATTTTCTTAATCCAATCTGTCACTGATGGACATTTGGGTTGATTCCAAGTCTTTGCTATTGTGAATAGTGCTACAATAAACATACGTGTGCATGTGTCTTTATAGCAGCATAATTTATAATCCTTTGGGTATATACCCAGTAATGGGATGGCTGGGTCATATGGTACTTCTAGTTCTAGATCCTTGAGGAATCGCCATACTGTTTTCCATAATGGTTGAACTAGTTTACAATCCCACCAACAGTGTAAAAGTGTTCCTATTTCTCCACATCCTCTCCAGCACCTGTTGTTTCCTGACTTTTTAATGATCGCCATTCTAACTGGTGTGAGATGGTATCTCATTGTGGTTTTGATTTGCATTTCTCTGATGGCCAGTGATGATGAGCATTTTTTCATGTGTCTGTTGGCTGCATCAATGTCTTCTTTTGAGAAATGTCTGTTCATATCCTTTGCCCACTTTTTGATGGGGTTGTTTGTTTTTTTCTTGTAAATTTGTTTGAGTTCTTTGTAGGTTCTGGATATTAGCCCTTTGTCAGATGAGTAGATTGCAAAAATTTTCTCCCATTCTGTAGGTTGCCTGTTCACTCTGATGGTAGTTTCTTTTGCTGTGCAGAAGCTCTTTAGTTTAATGAGATCCCATTTGTCAATTTTGGCTTTTGCTGCCGTTGCTTTTGGTGTTTTAGACATGAAGTCTTTGCCCATGCCTATGTCCTGAATGGTACTACCTAGGTTTTCCTCTAGGATTTTTATGGTATTAGGTCTAACATTTAAGTCTCTAATCCATCTTGAATTAATTTTCGTATAAGGAGTAAGGAAAGGATCCAGTTTCAGCTTTCTACTTATGGCTAGCCAATATTCCCAGCACCATTTATTAAATAGGGAATCCTTTCCCCATTTCTTGTTTCTCTCAGGTTTGTCAAAGATCAGATGGCTGTAGATGTGTGGTATTATTTCTGAGGACTCTGTTCTGTTCCATTGGTCTATATCTCTGTTTTGGTACCAGTACCATGCTGTTTTGGTGACTGTAGCCTTGTAGTATAGTTTGAAGTCAGGTAGCGTGATGCCTCCAGCTTTGTTCTTTTGACATAGGATTGTCTTGGAAATGCGGGCTCTTTTTTGGTTCCATATGAACTTTAAAGCAGTTTTTTCCAATTCTGTGAAGAAACTCATTGGTAGCTTGATGGGGATGGCATTGAATCTATAAATAACCTTGGGCAGTATGGCCATTTTCACAATATTGATTCTTCCTATCCATGAGCATGGTGTGTTCTTCCATTTGTTTGTGTCCTCTTTTATTTCATTGAGCAGTGGTTTGTAGTTCTCCTTGAAGAGGTCCTTTACATCCCTTGTAAGTTGGATTCCTAGGTGTTTTATTCTCTTTGAAGCAATTGTGAATGGAAGTTCATTCCTGATTTGGCTCTCTGTTTTTCTGTTACTGGTGTATACGAATGCTTGAGATTTTTGCACATTAATTTTGTATCCTGAGACTTTGCTGAAGTTGCTTATCAGCTTAAGGAGATTTTGGGCTGAGACAATGGGGTTTTCTAAATATACAATCATGTCATCTGCAAACAGGGACAATTTTACTTCTTCTTTTCCTAACTGAATCCCCTTGATTTCTTTCTCTTGCCTGATTGCCCTAGCCAGAACTTCCAACACTATGTTGAATAGGAGTGGTGAGAGAGGGCATCCCTGTGTTGGGCCAGTTTTCAAAGGGAATTTTTCCAGTTTTTGCCCATTCAGTATGATATTGGCTGTGGGTTTGTCATAAATAGCTCTTATTATTTTGAGGTACGTTCCATCAATACCGAATTTGTTGAGCGTTTTTAGCATGAAGGGCTGTTGAATTTTGTCAAAAGCCTTTTCTGCATCTATTGAGATAATGATGTGGTTCTTGTCTTTGGTTCTGTTTATATGCTGGATTATGTTTATTGATTTGCGAATGTTGAACCAGCCTTGCATCCCAGGGATGAAGCCCACTTGATCATAGTGGATAAGCTTTTTGATGTGCTGCTGAGTCCGTTTTGCCAGTATTTTATTGAGGATTTTTGCATCAATGTTCATCAGGGATATTGGTCTAAAATTCTCTTTTTTTGTTGTGTCTCTGCCAGGCTTTGGTATCAGGATGATGTTGGCCTCATAAAGTGACTTAGGGAGGATTCCCTCTTTTTCTATTGATTGGAATAGTTTCAGAAGGAATGGTACCAGCTCCTCCTTGTACCGCTGGTAGAATTCGGCTGTGAATCCATCTGATCCTGGACTTTTTTTCGTTGGTAGGCTGTTAATTATTGCCTCAATTTCAGAGCCTGCTATTGGTCTATTCAGGGATTCAACTTCTTCCTGGTTTAGTCTTGGAAGAGTGTAAGTGTCCAGGAAATTATTAATTTCTTCTAGATTTTCTAGGTTATTTGCGTAGAGGTGATTATAGTATTCTCTGATTGTAGTCTGTATTTCTGTGGGCTCTTTGGTGATATCCACTGTATAATTTTTAATTTCGTCGATTTGATTCTTCTCTCTTTTCTTCTTTATTAGTCTTGCTAGTGGTCTGTCAATTTTGTTGATCTTTTCAAAAAACCAACTCCTGGATTCATTGATTTTTTGGAGGGTTTTTGTGTCTCTATCTCCTTCAGTTCTGCTCTGATTGGTCTATTATTCAACTTTTCCTGGTTTAGTCTTGGAATGTAAGTGTGTCAGGAAATTATCCATTTCTTCTAGATTTTCCAGTTTATTTGCATAGAGTTGTTTATAGTATTCTCGTCCCAGAGATTCTGGTATGTTGTATCTTTGTTCTCATTGGTTTCAAAGAACATCTTTATTTCTGCCTTCATTTCGTTATGTACCCAGTAGTCATTCAGGAGCAGGTTGTTCAGTTTCCATGTAGTTGAGCGGTTTTGATTGAGTTTCTTAGTCCTGAGTTCTAGTTTGATTGCACTGTGGTCTGAGAGACAGTTTGTTATAATTTCTGTTCTTGTACATTTGCTGAGGAGTGCTTTACTTCCAATTACGTGGTCAATTTTGGAGTAAGTACGATGTGGTGCTGAGAAGAATGTATATTCTGTTGATTTGGGGTGGAGAGTTCTATAGATGTCTATTAGGTCTGCTTGCTGCAGAGATGAGTTCAATTCCTGGATATCCTTGTTAACTTTCTGTCTCGTTGATCTGTCTAATGTTGACAGTGGAGTGTTGAAGTCTCCCATTATTATTGTATGGAGTCTAAGTCTCTTTGTAAGTCTCTAAGGACTTGCTTTATGAATCTGGGTGCTCCTGTATTGGGTGCATATATATTTAGGATAGTTAGCTCTTCCTGTTGAATTGATCCCTTTACCATTATGTAATGGCCTTCTTTGTCTCTTTTGATCTTTGATGGTTTAAAGTCTGTTTTATCAGAGACTAGTATTGCAACCCCTGCTTTTTTTTTGTTCTCCATTTGCTTGGTAAATCTTCCTCCATCCCTTTATTTTGAGCCTATGTATGTCTCTGCATGTGAGATGGGTCTCCTGAATACAGCAGACTGATGGGTCTTGACTCTTTATCCAGTTTGCCAGTCTGTGTCTTTTAATTGGAGCATTTAGTCCATTTACATTTAAGGTTAAGATTGTTATGTGTGAACTTGATCCTGCCATTATGATATTAACTGGTTATTTTGCTCATTAGTTGATGCAGTTTCTTCCTAGCCTTGATGGTCTTTACATTTTGACATGTTTTTGCAATGGCTGGTACCGGTTGTTCCTTTCCATGTTTAGTGCTTCCTTCAGGGTCTCTTGTAAGGCAGGCCTAGTGGTGACAAAATATATAAGTATTTGCTTATCTGTAAAGGATTTTATTTTTCCTTCACTTATGTACCCAGTAGTCATTCAGTAGCATGTTGTTCAGTTTCCCAGTAGTTGAGCGGTTGTGATTGAGTTTCTTAGTCCTGAGTTCTAGTTTGAGTGCACTGTGGTCTGAGAGACAGTTTGTTATAATGTCTGTTCTTGTACATTTGCTGAGGAGTGCTTTACTTCCAATTACGTGGTCAATTTTGGAGTAAGTACGATGTGGTGCTGAGAAGAATGTATATTCTGTTGATTTGGGGTGGAGAGTTCTATAGATGTTCATTAGGTCTGCTTGCTGCAGAGATGAGTTCAATTCCTGGATATCCTTGTTAACTTTCTGTCTTGTTGATCTGTCTAATGTTGACAGTGGAGTGTTGAAGTCTCCCATTATTATTGTATGGGAGTCTAAGTCTCTTTGTAAGTCTCTAAGGACTTGCTTTATGAATCTGGATGCTCCTGTATTGAGTGCATATATATTTAGGATAGTTAGCTCTTCCTGTTGAATTGATCGTTTTACTATTATGTAATGACCTTCTTTGTCTCTTTTGATCTTTGATGGTTTAAAGTCTGTTTTATCAGAGACTAGTATTGCAACCCCTGCTTTTTTTTTGTTCTCCATTTGCATGGTAAATCTTCCTCCATCCCTTTATTTTGAACCTATGTATGTCTCTGCATGTGAGATGGGTCTCCTGAATACAACAGACTGATGGGTCTTGACTCTTTATCCAGTTTGCCAGTCTGTATCTTTTAATTAGAGCATTTAGTCCATTTACATTTAAGGTTAAGATTGTTATGTGTGAACTTGATCCTGCCATTATGATGTTAACTGGTTATTTTGCTCATTAGTTGATGCAGTTTCTTCCTAGCCTAAATGGTCTTTACATTTTGGCATGTTTTTGCAATGGCTGGTACCGGTTGTTCCTTTCCATGTTTAGTGCTTCCTTCAGGGTCTCTTGTAAGGCAGGCCTACTGGTGACAAAATCTCTAAGCATTTGCTTATCTGTCAAGGATTTTATTTCTCCTTCACTTATGAAACTTAGTTTGGCTGGATATGAAATTCTGGGATTAAAATTCTTTTCTTTAACAATGTTGAATATTGGCCCCCGCTCTCTTCTGGCTTATAGAGTTTCTGCCGAGAGATCTGCTGTTAGTCTGATGGGCTTCCCTTTGTGGGTAACCCGACCTTTCTCTCTGGCTGCCCTTAAGATTTTTTTCTTCATTTCAACTTTGGTGAATCTGGCAATTATGTGTCTTGGAGTTGCTCTTCTCGAGGAGTATCTTTGTGGTGTTCTCTGTATTTCCTGGATTGGAATGTTGGCCTGCCCTACTAGGTTGGGGAAGTTCTCCTGGATGATACACTGAAGAGTGTTTTCCAACTTGGTTCCATTTTCCCCCTCACTTTCAGGCACTCCAATCAGACGTAGATTTGGTCTTTTTACATAATCCCATACTTCTTGCAGGCTTTGTTCATTTCTTTTTCTTCTTTTTTCTTTTGGTTTCTCTTCTCGCTTCATTTCGTTCATTTGATCAATAACCGCTGATACTCTTTCTTCCAGTTGATCGAGTCAATTACTGAAGCTTGTGCATTTGTCAGGTATTTCTCGTGTCATGGTTTTCATCTCTTTCATTTCGTTAATGACCTTCTCTGCATTAATTATTCTAGCCATCAATTCTTCCACTTTTTTTTCAAGACTTTTAGTTTCTTTGCGCTGGGTACGTAATTCCTCCTTTAGCTCTGAGAAGTTTGATGGACTGAAGCCTTCTTCTATCATCTCGTCAAAGTCATTCTCCATCCAGCTTTGATCCGCTGCTGGCGATGAGCTGCGCTCCTTTGCCGGAGGAGATGCGCTCTTATTTTTTGAAATTCCAGCTTTTCTGCCCTGCTTTTTCCCCATCTTTGTGGCTTTATCTGCCTCTGGTCTTTGATGATGGTGATGTACTGATGGGGTTTTGGTGTAGGTGTCCTTCCTGTTTGATAGTTTTCCTTCTAACAGTCAGGACCCTCAGCTGTAGGTCTGTTGGAGATTGCTTGAGGTCCACCCCAGACCCTGTTTGCCTGGGTATCAGCAGCAGAGGCTGCAGAAGATAGAATATTTCTGAACAGCGAGTGTACCTGTCTGATTCTTGCTTTGGAAGCTTCCTCTCAGGGGTGTACTCCACCCTGTGAGGTATGGGGTGTCAGACTGCCCCTAGTGGGGAATGTCTCCCAGTTAGGCTACTCAGGGGCCAGGGACCCACTTGAGCAGGGAGTCTGTCCCTTCTCAGATCTCAACCTCCGTGTTGGGAGATCCGCTGCTCTCTTCAAAGCTGTCAGGCAGAGTCGTTTGCGTCTGCAGAGCTTTCTGCTGTGTTTGTTATTATTTACTGTGCCCTGCCCCCAGAGGTGGAGTCTACAGAGACAGGCAGGTTTCCTTGAGCTGCTGTGAGCTCCACCCAGTTCGAGGTTCCCAGCGGCTTTGTTTACCTACTTAAACCTCAGCAATGGCGGGCGCCCCTCCCCCAGCCTCGCTGCTGCCTTGCAGGTAGATCACAGACTGCTGTGCTAGCAATGAGG